>JBBGZY010000300.1:7697500-8242500 GCA_037952925.1 Lithobates clamitans
CATGAAAAAGTTTTTTTTTTTTGCAAAAAAATTACTTTGAACCCCCAAACATTATATATTTTTTTAAAGCAAATGCCCTACAGATTAAAATGGTGGGTGTTTCATTTTTTTTTTTCACACAGTAATTGCGCAGCGATTTTTCAAACGCATTTTTTGGGGAAAAAACACACTTTTTTTAATTTTAATGCACTAAAACACGCTATATTGCCCAAATGTTTGATGAAATAAAAAAGATGATCTCAGGCCGAGTACATGGATACCAAACATGACATGCTTTAAAATTGCGCACAAACGTGCAGTGGCAACAAAATAAATACATGTTTAAAAGCCTTCAAAAGCCTTTACAGGTTACCACTTTAGATTTACAGAGGAGGTCTACTGGAAAAATTACTGCACTCGATCTGGCCTTCGCGGTGATACCTCACATGCATGGTGCAATTGCTGTTTACGTTTGACGACAGACCGCCGCTTGCGTTCGCCTTAGCGCGAGAGCAGGGGGCGACAGGGGTGTTTTTTTTTTTTGTTTTTTTTTTCTTTATTATTTTTTTGCTTTTTTAATCTTACTTTTAAACTGTTCCTTTCATATTTTTTTTTTTAATCATTTTTATTGTTATCTCGGGGAATGTAAATATCCCCTATGATAGCAATAGGTAGTGACAGGTACTCTTTTTTGAAAAAATTGTGGTCTATTAGACCCTAGATCTCTCCTCTGCCCTCAAAGCAAATGACCACACCAAGATCGGTGTGATAAAATGCTTCCCCAATTTCCCAATGGCGCTATTTACATCCGGCGAAATCTAAGTCATGAAATACTCGTAGCTTCCGGTTTCTTAGGCCATAGAGATGTTTGGAGCCACTCTGGTCTCTGATCAGCTCTATGGTCAGCTGGCTGAATCACCGGCTGCATTCTCAGGTTCCCTGTTGAGACAGGAGAGCCAGAGAAAAACACGGAAGACGGTGGGGGGGGGGGGGGGCATTCCCTCCCACGGCTTGTAAAAGCAGTCTAGAGGCTAATTAGCCGCTAGGATTGCTTTTACATGAAAGCCGACCGCTGGCTGAAAAGAATGATACCAAGATGATACCTAAACCTGCAGGCATCATTCTGGTATAACCACTCAAAGTCGTGAATGGCGTACCTGAAGACAAAAAAATGGTTAACAATGGTTAACAATAAAGCACAGTAAAGTGTAAATAATTACACACCTGAAAAACAAACATGATAAAACATAATAACAATAACAATAACAATCAATAACAATAACAATAACAATAACAATAACAATCAATAACAATAACAATAACAATCAATAACAATAACAATAACAATAAAACATTGCAGAATAGAATACAGTAAAAAAGAGCAGAACAATAGAGAGAGAGAATAGAGAGAGAGAGAACAATAAAACAACAACTATTTTTTTTTATTTCATATTTTTTTTTTTTTTTTACACTTTTTTTTGTAACTAACTTTTATAACGGTAACCGGTTCCAGGTTCGGGTCTCTCAAAATGCGATGGCATCTTGGGAGACCCTGTGAAAGTGTGCCTAGTCTGTGCAATGCTGTACCCTACGCTAATACTCAACTAGTGAATGGTAGCGTTCAAAACATTCACCAATGCAAAGACCAGGATTGTCAGGACAGGAGGGACAATAATAGCGGGTGTCACGCCTATATCCGCGCTTGCTGCAGACACGACATCTTTTTTGGGGGGTTCGCTGGGTAGGGGTACTCGGGAGGACATAAAAATGCCTCTCATGCAGCCGACTGCATTTGGTTGGGGATGTGAATGGGGGAAGTACGGGCGCTGCAGAAGCGGTGGGTTCCCAATTAGGATTGGCGAATGCAGCAGGAAGGGCACTATGGGCACGACGGGCCTGTGTTTGTCTTTTTGGTGGCAGCGGGACACTACTTGTGCTTGCCACCTCACCAGCTTGAACTGCACTTATGGGACTCGCCACGTCACCACGTGTTACTGTAGTGCTGGTTTGACTACGACCGGGGTGTACTAGGCCGCTGGCGCTTGCCAGTTCACCAAAACACTACCAAAAAACTGTTAGCGATCGCAGGGATCAGGCCTGACTCTGCGAACGCTGCAGTTATGCGTTTAGAGTTTTGTAAGTGTCAGTGATCGATCGATACCGCACTTGGGTGGGCTGGGCTGGGCCGGGCGGAGGGGCAAAACGCAGGTGCTAGCAGGTATCTGGGCTGATCCCGCTAACACTGCGTTTTTGGGAACCCTAAACTGCTGGTGACGCTAGTATAGATCTAATCGGATCAGATATTGATGCGATCAGATACTATACCACTAAGGGAGGTGTACAGTGCGTGCGTGGGTGTTAGCGGTACTGGCGCTAATCTGACGCTGCCTGGGGCTGGTGCTTGCCAGTTCACCAAAACGCTACAAAAAAAACTGTTAGCGATCGCAGGGATCAGGCCTGACTCTGCGAACGCTGCAGTTATGCGTTTAGTGTTTTGTAAGTGACAGTGATCGATCGATACTGCACTTGGGTGGGCTGGGCTGGGCCGGGCGGAGGGGCAAAACGCAGGTGCTAGCAGGTATCTGGGCTGATTCCGCTAACACTGCGTTTTTGGGAACCCTAAACTGCTGGGGACGCTAGTATAGATCTAATCGGATCAGATATTGATGCGATCAGATACTATACCACTAAGGGAGGTGTACGGTGCGTGCGTGGGTGTTAGCGGTACTGGCGCTAACCTGACGCTGCCTGGGGCTGGTGCTTGCCAGTTCACCAAAATGCTACCAAAAAAACTGTTAGCGATCGCAGGGATCAGGCCTGACTCTGCGAACGCTGCAGTTATGCGTTTAGTGCCTTGTAAGTGACAGTGATCGATCGATACTGCACTTGGGTGGGCTGGGCGGAGGCACAAAACGCAGGTGCTAGCAGGTATCTGGGCTGATCCCGCTAACACTGCGTTTTTGGGAACCCTAAACTGCTGGGGACGCTAGTATAGATCTGATCGGATCAGATATTGATCCGTTCAGATACTATACCACTAAGGGAGGCGCATGCTGCGTGTGTGGGTGTTAGCGGTACTGGCGCTAATTTGACGCTGCCTGGGGCGACGCATATCGCCGCCGGGCGATCGGGGGGCTAAACCTTTATTCGGTAATAAACGGCGGGTTCCCTGACACTATAAAAAATAAACAAACTAACCAGCGTCACCCGTATCGGTTATACGGTGATCAGTGGTGAAAGGGTTAACTAGGGGGCAATCAAGGGGTTAAAACATTTATCAGATAGTATATGGGGGTCCCTGACGCTATAAAACGCTGACGGCGAACCTAAATATTTACCTCACTAACTAGCGTCACCAGCGACACTAATACAGCGATCAGAAAAATGATCGCTTAGCGACACTGGTGACAGGGGGTGATCAAGGGGTTAAAACTTTATTAGGGGGGGTTAGGGGGGTACCCTAGACCTAAAGGGGGGTAATATACACTGTCCCAACACTGTCACTGTCACAAACTGACACTATGCAGTAATCAGAAAAAAAAAAAAAAAAAAAAAAAAAAAAACTGCTGGTGTCAGTTTGTGACAGGGGGGGGGGGGTGATTGGGGGGGGATCGGGGGGCGATCGGGGGGGGGGATCGGGGTGATTTGTGTGCCTGGCATGTTCTACTGTGTGTGTAGTGTTTGGTGCACTCACATACTTGTCGTCTCTCCTCGGGCCGGAACGGAAAATACCGACCCGAGGGGAGATGACATCACTTCCTTTGCTGCTGTTTAGCATACAGCAGCAAAGGAGTGTTTTCATTGGCCGGCGGCGATCGCGAGGGGGGGGCCACGAACGGATGGTCTCCCCCTCATCACCGATCGCCGCTGGACAAACGACGACCGCCTCGGGCACCGGGGGGGGGTCCGATCGGACCCCCCACCCGCGGAAGGCAAATCACGTACATGTACGTGATTTTGCCTGTCCGTGCCACTTTGCCGACGTACATCGGCGTGAGGCGGTCGTCAAGTGGTTAAAGCTCTCTGGATGCTAGTCAAAACCCCTGTCACTAAATAACATGGTTAGCTTACAGTCCTATTTACTCCTTGCTTTTGCTTCAAAAATTATACCCCATGTAGCTTAAGGGTTTATTTACACTTGCTTCGGCTTCAATAAGGCTTCGGACATGCTTTGTTAAAGCTTTCTGAACGCTAGTCAATGCTCCTGCCACTAAATAAAATGGTTATCTTACAGTCCTGTTTACACCTGCTTTTGCTTTGCTTCAAAAATTAAACCCCATGTAGCTTCAGTGGTGCTTCAAAGCGTGTTCAAAGCCTCCATAGAAGTCTATGGCAAAGCTCGCTTGAAGCCCCACTGAAGCCTTATCAAAACCCCACGAAGCTCCACCAAAGCCTCATCGAAGCACCAAGCAAAAGCAGGTGTAAACAGGACTGTAAGCTAACCATTTTATTTAGTGACAGGAGCTTTGGTCTAGCATTCAGAGAGCTTTAGCAAAGCATGTCCAAAACCATGTTTTGAAGCAAATGTAAACTAGCCCTAAGTGATACTTCAAAGTGTCTTAAAAGCCTCTATAGAAATCTATGGCTAAGGTCGCTTGAAGCCCCACTGAAGCCCCACCAAAGCTCCACCAAAGCCTCATCGAAGCACCAAGCAAAAGCAAGGTGTAAACTGGACTGTAAGCTCACCATTTTATTTAGGGACAGGAGCTTTGACTGGCGTTCAGAGAGCTTTAACAAAGCCCCGTCTAAAGCCATGTTTTGAAGTGAGTGTAAACTAGCCCTAACACCATTTCATGTTTATTCAACCATCTTGTCAGTTTGTCATAATTCTCAGTTGGTTTTTAACCACTTCAATACAGAGCACTTTCACCCCCTTCCTGCACAGGCCATTTTGCAGCCTTCAGCGCTGTCACACTTTAACCACACCGCTACACCGATCTTGGTAAAGAGCCTCCGGCGGAGGCTCTTTACCACATGATCAGCCGTGTCCAATCACGGCTGATCACGTTGTCAATAGGAAGAGCCGTTGATCGGCTCTTCCTCACTCGCGTCTGACAGACGCGAGTAGAGGAGAGCCGAGCGGCGGCTCTCCTGGCAGGGGGGGGGGGTCTGCGCTGATTGTTTATCAGCGCAGCCCCCCCTCAGATCACCACACTGGACCACCAGGGATTGCCATTAGGACCACCAGGGAAGGGGCAACATGTGGATGGCCAGGTATGTACCCCATGGCCATCCACATGTGCCCAGTCAGTGCCCAATCAGTGCCCACAAATGGGCACTGATTGGCACCATTATGTTGCAGTGATGCCCAGCAATGCCACCCCTAGGGGCATCACTGCAAACAATCAGTGTCATCAGTGCCACCCATCAGTGTCCATCGGTGTCACCTGTCAGTGCCCACCTATCAGTGCCCATCTGTGCCAACTATCAGTGCCACCCATAACTACCCATCAATACCACCTACGAGTGCCCATCAGTGCCGCCTATGAGTGCCCATCGGTGCCGCATACCAGTGCCACCTATCAGTGCCCATCAGTGCCACCTCATCGGTGCCCATCAGTGCCGCCATATCAGTGCCCGTCAGTGCAGCCAAATCAGTGCCCGTCATTGAAGAATAAAACGTACTTATTTACAAAAATTTTTAACAGAAACAAAGAAAAACTTGTTTTTTTTCAAAATTTTTGGTCTTTTTTAATTTGTTGCGCAAAAAATAAAAACTGCAGGAGGTGATCAAATACCACCAAAAGAAAGCTCTATTTGTGGGAACAAAATTATTAAAAATTTGTTTGGGTACAGCGTTACATACATTACATTTTTATTATCATTTTGTTCACACAAATAAAGTCCTTTCTGGTGGTATTTAATTACCACTTGGTTTTATTCTTTACTAAAAAAACGTAAAAAATACCGAAATACCAAGTTGTAATCTGCTACATCTCTTAGGTGCAAAAAGCCCAAATTCATGATAATTATTTAGTCTGTGTGAAAGTTATAAAGACATGGATGAGTGAGTTTGGGGTGGAGGAACTTGACAGTCCTGACCCCAACCCGATAGAACACCTTTGGGATGAATTAGAGCGGAGACTGCAAGCCAGAACTTCTCGTCCACATCAGTGCCTGACCTCACTAATGTGCTTCTGGAAGAATGGTCAAACATTCCCATAGACACGCTCCTAAACCTTGTGGACAGCCTTCCCAGAAGAATTGAAGTTGTTGTAGCTCCAAAGAGTGGGCCAACTCAATATTGCACCCTACAGACTAAGAGGCCATTAAAGTTCATGTGCGTGTAAAGGCAGGAGTCCCAATACTTTTGGTAATATAGTGTATATGTGCATGGGGCGGTCTGCAAGTGGATAATGGCATATAATAATGATATTGTATCCTGCAGTCACACTTGAGCACAGCATATTCCTGGTGAATTTGAAGAATATTTTCTGGTGTATTTCGGGCGTTTTTGCACATCTACCGTATTGAGCTTCAGAGGTTTGTTTTCTGATGTGGGCAAGGGAAGGGAAGGAGAGAAGTTCTATAGGAGGAAAGGTATTCTACAGGCACAAAAAAAGGTGCATAGCACATGTTTACAGACGTTCACATTGAAGTCTATAGAACCAATAATGTCTGACTACACTTGGGGGAAAAAAGGTCATGTGCTTTCTAGAACAGAACAAAGGGCACAGAGCAACTGAGCATACAAGTGTGAACAGTTAAAGTCAGGCCTCATTCACACCATAAAGCCTGTTGGGGGAACGCACATTTGACTTGCATAGAATATTTTGGTCATGATCGCACCATCTGCAGAAATGTGAATTTTTCTAGGTCTTTGCAAGGGCACAAAGTGCAAAGAAAACAATTGCTGATCTCAAAACAAACATCAATTCCCCTGTGCAAAATATGAGTGCCAACGAGTGTGAAAGCATTCGGGTGTTAAATCGCCTGAAAACTGCCTCAATGTGAAAGGAGTTTAAGTTTGCTCAAATAAAGTTTTTTAGTCACCCCGGACTAACAGATCATGCTTTCCTCCTCATTTCTCCATTGATGTGCCTCCATTATGTCTCAATATATATATGAGAGAAAAAGAGCTCCAAATAGTGCTTATATTGTTTTTAAACAATATTCAATTATACAGTGTATATTATAAAACCATGATGCTACAGCTTTGTGCTGGGGGGGGGGATGGAAATTCCACGTAGGGGGTGGAGGGGCAGATTGGGTTGGCAACATTGGGTTTGCATCTCTCATGGAGGGGCACGAAGTAGCTGCAGCATCGTGGTTTTATACGATATATGCTGGAGCACCTTTTACATGTGATTTCTATGCACATTTTTTAATAAATTGAATGTTTAACCACTTCAGCCCCGGAAGATTTGGCTGCTTAATGACCAGGCCATTTTTTTTGCACTGCGTCGCTTTAACTGACAATTGCACGGTCATGCGATGTTGTACCCAAACCAAATTGACGTCCTTTTTTCCCCACAAATAGAGCTTTCTTTTGGTGGTATTTGATCGCCTCTGCATTTTTTGCGCTATAAACAAAAGAAGAAGCGCAACAATTTTATCTTACATTTGCTATAATAAATATCCCACATTTTTTATCCAAAAATGTTTTTCCTTAGTTTAGGCCGATATGTATTTTTATATATTTTTGGTAAAAGAGGAAAAAAAAAAGTGATAATCGCAATAAGCGTATATCGATTGGTTTGTGCAAAAATTATAGGGTCTACAAAATAGGGGATAGATTTATTGCATTTTTATTATTTTTTTTTTTACTAGTAATGGCAGCGATCCGCGATTTTTATCGGGACTGTGATACTGCGGACAAATTGGACACTTTTTTGGGACCATTGACCATTATACAGCGATCAGCGCTATAAAAATGCACGAATTACTATATAAAAATGTCATTGGCAGGGAAGGGGTTAAACACTGGGGGGGGGGGGGGGTGATCAAGGGGTTAACTGTGTTCCCTATGTGTGTTCTAACTGTAGGGGGGATAGGGCTGTCTAGGAGGAGAGAGAGAGATCTGTGTTCATACTTGGTATGAACACACAATCTGTCTCTACTCCCCTGAAAGAACCGGGGATCTGTGAGTTTACACTCACAGATCCCAGTTCTCGCTCTGTCATGAGCGATCGCGGGTGTCCCTAGTGGCCAAAAGGCAAAGCAACGAAAGGCAAAGTCGTTTCGCCCAGCCATGCCAACTGCGGCGGCTGGTCGGCAAGTGGTTAAAAAGTGATATAAACACGATTTGGAGCTCTTTTTTCATTAGATATATATATCTATAGATATAAAAGAAGCAGTCCAAGGGGTGAGGTGCACATCAGTCACAGTTGGTTGTGCTTAGCAATCAAGCCTTCCCACAGGCTTCGATATAGAGAAAATTCAGATGGGATTGCTGCACAATCTATAGATATATCTCTATCTCGAGTCATAATGGAGGCACGTCAATGGAGCAACAAGGAGGAAAGCATGATCTGTTAGTCCGGGGTGACTAAAAAGCTTTATTTGACCAAACTTAGGTGTGAGGTCACACTCTGAGGTGATCACATTTCCTTTGGGGGAGCACTGAGGTAAATAGATGCAAAGCACGGATTTTGGAGAATTTGTGAAGACTCAACAAGTTACAATTTTTTTCTGACATTTTCATTAATTAAATATTTGACTGCACTCAAGCACGGGATTTGTTATTAGAAGAAGAAATACACATGAATGTATCATATTATTGTATATTCACATGTTATTATGTTGGCACTCATATTTGCACAGGAGAATTGATACACTAAGTGGTTGGATACATGTATTATCACTAGCACAGCATTATTTGCACCTTTATATTGGGAGTGTTACGTGCTGCTTGCATATATTACTCAGATTGTATTTTAGTTGCTCGCAAGACTACCCATTACATTTATAAAACAAATTGTTGATGTCATATGAGACATCCTTAATAAAAACCTGCTCCAGAGCGCTCTGGACTTCAGGCTGGGGCGAATGTTCATCTTCCAACAGGACAACGATCCTAAGCACACAGCCAAGATAACAAAGGGGTGGCTATGGGACAACAATGTCCCCGAGGGACTCAGCCAGAGCCCAGACTTCCAGACTTGAACATCTCTGGAGAGATCTGAAAATGGCTGTGCACTGAGGTGTCCGCAGAACTTTTTTCGGGGGGGGGGGGGGGCATCATTTTAGGGTCACCCATGTACTGACTCTTTTGGACAATGACATTATCACATTATCATGGTCAGAGACTGCAGATGTAGTGCAAGAGATGGTCAGAAACTGCATACATGGCTCAAGAGACTATAAGACCCCTTTCACACTGGAGTGGTTTGCAGGCGCTTTTGCGCTAAAAATAGCGCTTGCAAATCGACCAAAAACAGTCACTGCTGTGTCTCCAGTGTGAAAGCCCAGGGGGGTGAAAAAGACACATAGGTGACAGAAAGAGAGGGGGGTGACAGAGATGGGTGATGGGGTGTCAGAGAGAGGGACCCCCTAGCCCTGTCTGCAATCCCTCAAGTGCCCCTATGTCCCAGTGGTGTGTGTAATGCTCAGTCCATGATGGCCAGCAGCTGGCAAGACCCGTTTTTATTCTGGGTGAGGACAGGAGGTGCTCTGTTCCTTCCATCGGATCTATGATGTGACATGGAGCAGTCCCTGGCTGCTTGTATTTCCTGCCCGTCCTTGTTCTCTGAACCCCCCGGTCAGTCTGTCCTCCAGGTCTGGGAGCAGTGAGGAGGTTTAAGGAGTCCAGGGGTTCCAGGCTCTTCTCGCGGCTTCCGTCTTCTGGGCCGCTCGCTCGCACTATGTAGCCCGAGTGATGTCATCCTGCCCACCCCTTGAGGCCTCTGCTGTCCCGCTCCTCTCACCATCTGTCACCGGCCCTGCTAAACTGTGTACAGGTGCGAGCAGGGCCGGCCTCTGGCGCTAGGATAAAGACCAAGTGGGGAACTCCTGATCCATTCCCTGATTCCATGGGGGGGCACTTGCCCCCCAACTCCGCCTCTACCTGTGGACACCCATGGCACTGACGTTTCCCTTCCAACCTGATGGAGCTTGAGAGGTCCTGCAAAGACGAATGGGAAAAAACTGCCCAAAAATAGGTGTGCCAAGCAAGTCCCAAGTATGGGTTTCTTTTTTTCCCCCATTCATACTTACCTAGGTGGATTCAGTATCGGTTCAATGCTGCATCTGTCCCCTGGTGCCTCTACACTGAAAACTGAGCTATCGAACACTACCGGTTACTCGGTTTTCAGAACTCTGTGAGCAGAGAGCTGCAGACTGTCAATCACAGCTCTCTGCTCTTCTCCCTCTTTGCTCACTGGAGCGCTGAGTTGTGGAGGGGGTCGGAGCGGGCCGTCTCAGGCTCTCAGCGGCTTGCTGAGAGCCTGAGACAGGTGTCAGTCCAGGCACCTGGCGGATCCAGACTGTCGCGATAACGCGGTGCCTGGACTGAAATCCGTGATGTCAGCAGAGAGCGGACTTTAGTCCGCTCTCTGCTGAAAATGGATCACAAGAGTGCAAAACAAATTGCACTCAGGTGATCCATGAGAGGCCCAGCCAAATGAGCTCAGGCTGGACTTCTCCTTTAAGGCTATAATTATGCCAAAGGTGCTTCAACAAAGTATTGAGCAAAGGCTATGAATATTTATGTACATGTGATTTTTTTTTTATTTTTAATAAATTTGGAAAGATTTCAAACTTCTTTCATGTTGTTATAATGGGGTATGGTTTGTAGAATTTTGAGGAAAATGGTTTTAATATATTTTGGAATAAGGCTCTACTATAACAAAATGTGGAAAAAGTAAAGTGCTACGAATACTTTCCGGGTGCACTGTATGTGTGCATGGACACAGGCTAACAGGAGTGTTTACAGGCAGAAAAAAAATGCCAAACACATGTAAAAGCTCTGTTTTCAAAGCCCAGTTTGCATAAGCCCTAAAGGTTACCCAGGCATATCTAATGAGCAAAAAAAATGTAATATATAGCAGCAAACCAGTGCCTAGATGTGGTAGATGCAATTGTTTTCTTTTATTCAGGTTATGCATATTTTTTGCAAGTACAGAAAATATCTGTTGATCTTGATATAAATCCAGGATCCTTGTAGCTTACTTAACTGATGACGTCAAACAATGTTATCAGTTTCTCAGCTATCTTCTATAAATTACTGTACAAAGCCACACATCTCTATGTAATGGAAGAAAAAAAAGAAGTCAGGTGGTTGTAGTCAAAACCAGCAGAGCAGGCTAGCATGACAACACCGCTCCTCCAGAGTACAGTGAGCGTTGTCATCCACCGACAGGAATTGTGTTACTGGCCAGATAACCAGATGAAAATAATAGAAAAAACACTGAAAAATAAAACAAATGTAGCCACCACATCTAAGGCCTGGTAGGCTACAAAATAGGACATTTGGGCTCATTTACACTAGTGGTGGATTTCTTTTCAGAAGGCAGTCAACAGATGATTGGTAATATGTTATTTTAACCCTGAAAAGCCCACACATTTCAATCGAATGGGTTATGTTCATTGGCTGTACTGCCTGCTGAACGTGGCATTGGGTATACATTTTGCAGCAGTTGCAGCGATGGAGTATAATTTTTTGCTGCAATCCATTAAAGTCATGGCATGTGTGTGTATCACATCCCTCAGCTGCTGTGTTGGGGTTAAGAGGGGGATCAGTCAGTAAAACAGTGGCTCAACAGCCTATTTTTATTGCCCCTCAGCTGCAAGTGCAAATGAGTACTTTTAATTTAGGGCTAGTTCACACAATCCCCACTTTTAGTGTGCATTTCCACATATAGGGTTACACACTGTTTTTAATGTGTTTGTAATGTGCTTTTTTTTGGACCTGTGGTCTGCTATGTGCAGTACAATGCCTCCCCAGGGGGGCCCTCATGAACTGGAGAGGGAAGCTTGAATCCTTCTGTGCCAGGCGCTATAGACTTCTGAAACAAGAAAAGCTCCAGAGATTGCGGCTCTTTACGACAGGAGCCAGGAAGTCCGGTGCTGGTTGAGGGAAGTCCACCAAAAAGACGATTAAGGAGGATGTGCAGGTGCAATAGCAGGACTTCCCACAATCTGCATCAAACCTCTGGGAAATGGTGCCCA
The DNA here is from genome assembly GCA_037952925.1 of Lithobates clamitans. Lineage (NCBI taxonomy): Eukaryota > Metazoa > Chordata > Amphibia > Anura > Ranidae > Lithobates > Lithobates clamitans. Next base: position 7,709,588 of record JBBGZY010000300.1, read on the forward strand.
ATTTAAAATTACTAGCTATTCCCCCGCCATTCAAACTATCACACCCTGTTCTCCTCCGTATCATAAACACAGGAGCACAAGCAAGGGCACAAATCCTTTATTTACTATAACAGACATATTCAAGGCAGGATTTATTGGATCAGACCCCACCCTGACTCCACCCTCCATGGTGGTCTGACACACAAACATGGTCCCCGGAGAACAAGCATGCACCTTGTGTTTGGTTACAGCCTTTTGTGCATCCAGGAAACCCCATAAACGTTGGCACACCGAATCTTCTACTTCAGAATACATTTCCATTACATTTTGCAGCTTCTGCGCTGCACTAGAAATTAGACAAAAAAATAATAAAAAATCCTATTCTGATTCAGTTACTTTCAGTGCAGAGTTTGCAGTATTATACATACCTCTCAGTGCAGAACAGGGGGGCACAGTAATGTCAGCTGCACCTCAAAGAAACATCAGAAGTCAGGCCCAAGGTATTTTTTTTTTTGTAAAGACTTTCATGTTTTAGGTTTTTTTTCTTTTTCCCCAAGGTACTTGCTTTGTGGCATGGAGACTAACAAAGTGGACCTTCCATTTGCTTTTATAGAAAAAGTTCACTTTCTTTGGTTAAGGGTTCGGGGTTCAGGTTGTTAGGATCTCATTCAAGGAGTTAGGATACTGGACACAGGTTAGGGTGTGATTAAGGGTTAGAGTCAGGTTAAAGTATATGTATATCCAAACCCTAAAATCTCATAAGCTTTAGGTTAATGTAAATTCAAAAAGAAAATGTTCAATATGTTTGAATCTGTACCCTTCATTAAAATAAATACCTGTTGATACTGCCATGAAAGTCAGTGTTCAGGCACTTTCCGTTATACTATTCCTGGTCTCCCAATAGTGCTCATGCGTCCTAACCCTGGCACAAATGGCTTTTTAAGCACACAGTATGCAGGTATAGTCAAACTTATCACAAATTAGGAAAGCCGCTCTAAGTACCACCATGCAGTCATTGCTGGAAGCACATGCCTATTGACAAAAAGTGGCTGCATGAGAGCAGAAGCACTGAGAAGCAACAAATGATGAAAAAAAGGGGGAAAAATCATTTTAAAATATGTCAACTGCTTATGATATACTGTTCTTAAGCAAACAAAATGCAACTTGGCTAGGATTTACCTCCGCTTTAACCACTTGACCTCTGGAAGGTTTTACTCCCTTCATGACCAGGCCATTTTTTGCTTTTTCACACTGCGCCAATTTACTTGTCAATTGAGCTTTCACACAACACTGTACGCAAATGAAATTTATATAATTTTGTCACACAAATAGAGCTTTCTTTTGGTGGTATTTGATCACCGCTGAGTTTTTATACTATATAAATGAAAAAGACCGAAAATGTTGAAAAAAAAAAAAAATACAATAATAAATTCTGCTATAAGACATATCAAATTAAAAAAAAAAATAATTTCTTAATGAATTTAAGCCAACAAGATTTTTGCTACATGCTGCTGCTACTGCTTTGGTAAAAAAAAAAACAAAAAAAAAAATCCCAATAAGTGTACATTATTTGGTTTATGTGAAAGTTAAAGCATCTACAAACTATGGTATAATATACTGGAATTTTTAGTCATTTTATTTTTTATACTAGAAATGGCGGCCATCAGTGACTTATAGTGGGACTGTGATAGTGTGGCGGCCAATCTGACACTAGCCAATGCTGGTTGGGGGGGGTACACCAAGAGTGACACTAATACAGTGATTAGTGCTAATACTATACACTGTCACTGCACGAATGACACTGGCTGGGAAAGGGTTAGTATCTAGGGGTGATCAACAGGTTAACTATGCACAATGTGTAAGATGTGGGATATGTGCTGCTTTTACTAAGTGATCTTATTTGTTTTTTTTCCCTACTTTGCAGGGAATAATAAAAAAACAAACAAAAAACAGCAGGATCGCCCGTCCACGTACAGAGCTCAGTATTTACAACACCGAGCTCCCTTATATGAATGACGAAGCTGATTAGTGGGTCCTGGCAATCATAGGCCAAGACCTGCTGATTGTCTTGTGCTGTAAAAAAATCATAGCGCAGCCGAGGGCGGCGGGCACGTGCCTTATGCGGAAGTGCTGATCATGTACCAGATACATGATTCAGCACACAGCAGCCACCCTGATGCAGTAGATGTACATGGGGCAGTCGTAAACGATTAAAGGGTCCCTTTATAAATTTTTTTTACACCAGCTTCATGTGTTTTTCTAATCGGATTCAATTCACAATCCCGGGTGAAAGTTGTGTGAAATAAATTATAAACATTAAACGGGGTTGTAAACCCTCGTGTTTTATTCACCTTAAAGCATCCTATACATTAAGGTGAAAAAACTGACACTGACCAGCCCCCCCGTTTTACTCACATGAGCCCATTCATTCCCTCAGCGGAGACACGCTCACCCTCTCTGCCTGTGGTTCTCGGCTCTTGATTGGATAGATTGATAGCAGCGTAGGGGGGAAGGAAAGTATTCAGACCACCTTAAATTTTTCACTCTGTTATATTGCAGCCATTTGCTAAAATCATTTAAGTTAATTTTTTTCCTCATTAATGTACACACAGCACAACATATTGACAGAAAAACACAGAATTGTTGACATTTTTGCAGATTTATTAAAAAAGAAAAACTGAAATATCACATGGTCCTAAGTATTCAGACCCTTTTCTCAGTATTTAGTAGAAGCACCCTTTTGATCTAATACAGCCATGAGTCTTTTTGGGAAAGATGCATCAAGTTTTTCACACCTAGATTTGGGGATCCTCTGCCATTCCTCCTTGCAGATCCTCTCCAGTTCTGTCAGGTTGGATGGTCTCTCCAGAGATGCTCAAATGGGTTTAACACCTCATCTAGTCCCAATTGTTCCCTTAATAAAGGGTTTGGAGTGGTATTCCTTGGATGGAGGATGCGATTAAAGCCGCTAATCTTCCTTCTAAGCTCTGCAGGGCAGAGGAAAATGTATCTTCAGTCACGTATACAGGGGCTGAAGTGTGAGAAGCAGTTGAACCACCAATTGGTTCCAAAAACTCACCCTGGGTTGCCATATCTGGTATCTCCGGAGAGGACGACAGTGTGGAGGCATGGCTGGAGTTCCCAGCGCCTGGGGGTGGAACCTTGGGTGTCTTAGTGGTAGCCTTAGAAGCCATAGTACGAAGAACAAAGCAGAGGTACTCTAAAAACTGTTCTTACTTGTTGAACAATAGCAGGAAAAACACTAACAGCATAGATTAAACTAATGCTAAACAGTGATGTCTTTTCCTGTACTAAAAAATGCCTGTGTAAACTCCTTCACGTGTTCCAGTGTTCTTTAGCAGCATTGTTTAAGCTGCCCTGGTAGACCGCTTTGTGTCTCAGAGCACTGCTTTTAAGCCTCTCAGGGGAGAACTTGATTGATTGTCACTTAGAAAGCACACAGCGCACTATGTAGATACTTGCCAGCACACCAAGGATCAGCACAAGGTGGCGTCCAAACGGTTTAGTTTATTGCATGATCACAACACAAAAAGGTGCAACGTTTCGGATTCACGCAGGACCCCTTCGTCAGGCATGTGACCATTACATGCCTGATGAAGGGGTCCTGCGTGATTCCGAAACGTTGCACCTTTGTGTGTTGTGATCATGCAATAAACTAAACTGCTTGGACGCCGTGTGCTGGCAAGTATCTACATTGTGACTTGAACCAGTATCCAGCTGGTTATTGCTGCAGCACCCAACCTTTAGAGCTTATACCAGGAACGTGTGCAATGGGAACATGAAACATTGCGTGTGCTTTCTAAGGACGCAGAGTCCGCACATGGTGCCGTCTTTAGGCCACGCCCTTTCCCGCCCTCCCTCCGCAATGAAACTTGTTAGCCTCGTGTGCACGGCTTTGGACACAGCCAGGAGGAGGGGAAGCTGCAGCCATCATGCAGCATGTCTGCCCTCTAAGGAAGCGCTTTACCATGGCAAGTAAATCTTTCCTAATTAAAAAACGGCACCCCACACCACACGGGGGCGAACGGGAAGAGGGGGTACTGAGTAGTTAATTTTTAGTATATAAACACACTGTTTACAAATGTATCTCCTGGCACTGTTTCCCCATTTGGGCGGGGGGGGAGAGGAGAACCCCCCCTCCAGCTGCAAGGACAAAATAGGCTATACTTGTGTATCCCTAGCTTTTTGCATCCAGCTCAAATTTTACTCAAGGACTCATAATGGCTTTACACCTACTGGTAATATTTCCAGAAATAATTGCCAACTGATCAAATAATCTTAATTAGTGAAGCAGAAATCTGTTAGCTAAGGGTTACTTTATTCAGTAAGGCCCTGTTAACATATCATGTAGCGGGAATGCAGGATCCCGCTCACAATTTGAAAAGCCTAATTTAGTCACGCCAATGAAACACGGGGACCACATTTTGCCCCTGAGCCAGGCATATTTTTTACACACGCATTTTGTTGTGCGACAATCACAGCAAAATAACACAGATTCTGCCCATGATTCCAAATCACCCAAAATGTGAACCTAAAGGTCAACAAGATTTTTGCAACTGAGAACTTCAAACTAAGAGCAAGTACAGCACACAAATTTACTACAGGTCATGGTTTCTCAATGTTCTAATCAGATTTATTTATACCCCATTTAATGAGGCCTGCCTCCCCCCAAATCCTCCATCAAAATACTGATACCTATTTGAGAGGACACTGGCAGTTGCCGCTTTCTTATATTTCTCTCAGACACATTCTATGGGTTTCATAATCAGCCTTACCAAAGAACAAAAGGAAGAATCTAATTTCATGTTTCTGACTTCATTATGTTAAACTGTATCTAAACTCAAAAAAGGTAATCTATTGTAGCTTGCTTACCAATCCTCATCAGGGGTAGGCAACCTCTGCACTCCAGCTGTGGTGAAACTACAAATCCCATCATGCCTCTGCCTCTAGGAGTCATGCCTGTGATTGTCAGAGTCTTTCAATGTCCTATGCCGCGTACACACGACCGGACTTTACGGCAGACTTTGTCCGGCGGACTTTCCGAATGAACGGACTTGCCTACACACGGTCGACCAAAGTCTGACGGATTCGTATGTGATGACGTACGACCGGACTAAAACAAGGAAGTTCATAGCCAGTAGCCAATAGCTGCCCTAGCGTCGGTTTTTGTCAGTCGAACTAGCATACAGATGAGCGGACTTTTTGACCGGACTCGAGTCCTTCGAAAAGATTTGAAACATGTTTAATTTCTAGGTCCGTCGAACTTTTGGAAACATGAACATAGTCTGTGCATTCAGGGACTGGGAACTGCACGCAGCCACATGGATGCCAAATTGGGAGCAGCTGCAGCTTCCTAATTGGGACTACCTGTATGCAAAAAACCTGTGCATCCCGTACAGGCGCAACGCGGCCCTCACATGGGTGTACGCTTAACTACACCTATGAACGAGGCCTTAGGGTGACTCCTATTGATGGAAGAGGAACGCAGACACCTCTTGGAAAGAACTGTAGAAAGAGGGTAGTGTTAGGTGGACTAGTGGATTTAAGCTGGGTAAACACGTTCAGTTTTTTTTTTTTTTTTTAGAACAAAAAAAATAAAAATAAAGGATCGATGTGTAAAGCAGAGATCTCTCCACCTCCCCACCTTCCAGAATACACCGATCAGCACTTGCAGCCATTGGATGGTTTTCCAGCAAGACTGTATGAAAGAAGCTGGTCGTTGAACAGACAGCAGTGCACATGTGTTGAAAGTCGGCTGGTTCCTGCAGAGTTAGCCGACTTTTGATGTGTGTATCAGGCTTTAGATGGACTTTAAATAAGTGACTAAAAAAAATATAATCCTTACTCCAGCAAACACTTTTTAAGCCGTTACAAAATAGTTTAAAACCTGGTAAAATGGTTAGAAAACTAAAATGAATAAAAAACTGACCATTTGCAAGCAGTGTTAGTGTTAAATGGATTCTCCAAACCCTCTGACTGCCTCGTTTGCTGCACAAGGAAAAATGTACCAAGTAATCTGCGCTGCCCTAAAAACACAAACAAGCAGCTAACACGGCCAACAGGATATATGCAGGATATCTACAACCACTCACCACCCAAATTTTGTCTGACCCAACTCGGCGTATGCCCCTTTGAGTCCATTAAATCCGGTAAGCCTCTTCATTGTTGGTGGTGGTGTGTCTGTCTTCACTCCAGATGTCATACACCTATTGATGTATGACTTCAGACAAGGAGCACAACTTCCGAGGACTCCCTATTACTAGGATCAATACATATATGGAGGATCTTCTCCCACATTCTACACCTAGAACTGTTGGTTCATTTTTGCCTGGACATTGGACATCTTAAACTTTTTTAGCGCTACACTTATTTTGTTTCTCTTTTGCTGCACAGCTTGGTCTGTTAAAAAGGAAGTTAAAAAATAACAGCAGGATCAGGTTAAAAAAAAAAAAGTGCTTTGTTAATGTTTGTGGCAGACTGAATAATTTATGCAATTTATTTTTGCTATTATGACCACGATCACCTTAACATGAACCTGTACTATGCCTATACCAAGTGGAGGAACACATCTGATGCATTGCTGCCACCATAAGCTCCCTGTATTTGCCTTTCTCACCGACCCAAATCCTATCCCAAAATTCCTGTGCCAGTTTCCATTTTTATGAAAATCGATGCCCAAGATCTCCACCCTCCATGCCGTAATAGGCCTGGCAAATGGTCTCCTCTCAGGCACCAAGCAGCATTTTTGCAGCTGTTCTAGAACTTATCACTATTAACCTAAAAGACCTAAAGTGCACCTAAACCCAAAGCATGTTTTAGCTTTGGGGAAAGGTTAGCTTCCCAGCGGGCTTTTTATTGTGGTTTGTAACCTTGGAGGGATTCACAAACAGAATATTGGCATGCATTAAAAAGGGGATTAACTCAAGAGATAAGGCGGTAATTCTCCCACTCTACAAGACTCTGGTCTGGCCGCACGTGGAGTATGCTGTCCAGTTCTGGGCACCAGTCCTCAGGAAGGATGTGCTGGAAATGGAGAGAGTTCAGAGAAGGGCAACAAAATAATAAAAGGTTAGAAAAAACAGGAAGCGCCACCTAAGTGCAGTGTTAAAATCATTATTTAATGGCAAGGTACTTAAAATCACTTGCAAGAGAGAATAACAGGCTCATCTGTTCCTGGTAGTCCAGGGGGCTTCCAGTGTCTGGAATCGGCTCTGTACATGGCTGTGTTTGTAGAATCCTCAGTGCGTCCTGTGGCCACCAGGAAGGCATCTGGAACCAGCGCGGAATGCACCAAAATAATATCACGGACAGCGGGGATACATCCGGAGGAACAGTGTGGTGGAAGGAGATGGACAGATAAGCTACGCGCTCAGAGCATCAGCTCCTTCGAGGCCTGTAGAAGGAGCTGATGCTCCGAGCATGTAGCCGGTCTATCTCCTTCCACCACACTGTTCCTCCGGATGTATCCCCGCTGTCCGTGACGTCATTTCTGTGCGTTCCACGCTGGTTTCGGATGCCTTCCTGGTGGCCACAGGACTCGTGGAGGATACTACAAACACACAGCCATGTACAGAGCTGATTCCGGACACTGGAAGCCCCCTGGACTACTGGGAACAGACAAGCCTGTTATTTACTTCTCTCTTGCGAGTGATTTTAAGTACCTTGTCAATAAATTGTGATTTTAATACTGCACTTAGGTAGCGCTTCCTTGTTTTTCTCTCCCATTGTCTGCATACAGAGTTGGCTCCCTATGGAGGACAGCAGCTGCCTTTTATACCCCACCATCTTACTCTATGGGCTAACTGATTATGAACGGCTTATAGAATGCATTCGGTCTTGGTTGCACCATTTTTTGCGCTAACAGTTATTGATACCTTTTTATAAAATCAATAAAAAGGGACTGGAGAATATTAGTTATGAAGAAAGGTTACGAGCACTGAACTTATTCTCACTGGAGAAAAGACGCTTGAGAGGGAATATAATTTCAATTTACAAATACCGTACTGGTGACCCCACAATAGGGATAAAACTTTTCCGCATAAGTGAGTTTATTAATACACGTGGCCACTCATTAAAATTAGAAGAAAAGAGGTTTAATCTTAAACTACGTAGAGGGTTCTTTACTGTAAGAGCAGCAAGGATATGGAATTCCCTTCCACAGGCAGTGATTTCAATGGGGAGCATCGGTAGTTTCAAGAAACTATTAGAGAAGCACCTGAATGAATGCAACATACAGGGATATACAATGTAATACTGACATAAAATCACACACATTGGTTGGACTTGATGGACTTGTGTCTTTTTTCAACCTCATCTACTATGCAACTATAACTATGTAACTGGTTTATTTGTCCTGGTGATCACTATCCAATAGATAGTAAGTGAAAAGGGAATCAAATTTTGCAGTTGTCACCGAAACAGAAAAAAGGTCAACATTTTGCAATGGGAACACCTGTTCTGGTGGCAACTGTCTAGGAAAGGAATTTCCCTTCATTTAGGGAAGATATCCTCTCACCTGCTGCAGCCCCAGGACAAGAAGTGAAATAGCAAATATCCTCAATGGTGGACAGACAGAAAATAAACAAAAAAAGACAGGTGTAACAATTCCCTACCCTATCCAAAATTTAAGTGACTGTAAAGTATTTTTCTTTTTATAACCAACATGTCATACCTGATTTGTGCAATGTTCCTCTTCTGGGGTCACCCTCCAGCACCTTGGGCTCCTCTTCCTCTTTATGCTGTTCTCAGAGTCTAATGGAGAGGGAGAGAGAGAAGTGCTGCTCTCGGGCACAGTGCAAGATTGGGCTTAGGTAAGTATGTGGGGAGCTGACAATAGAAGTTTTTTTTTTTTTTTTTACCTAATGCAGAGAATGCATTAAGTTAAAAAACCCTTCAGCCTTTGCAAATACTTTGAAGAGGAAGTTTTGGTTTAGACAGTTTTCAAAGTAAAGAAACTGCAAAATACACACAGACACTACAAAGAGTGGTAATATCAATTCCATTTTATTTACATTTTGGCTCTGAGAAGCAAAGACCAATTATCAAATTTTGAAAACACAGCATTAATACAAATTAGAATTTTCTCAAGACAGTCTCTTATCAAGTACCACACACAAATGGCATGCCCAAGTCTTGCTTGACCAATCAATGTGATACAAACTTGGCAAGTAAAAAATGTGCCCTTGGCACAGACTGTTTTTAACCCAACTATTGTCATCTGTAAATAAGTGAGCTGTGTCAGCTGGAAGAAAACAGAGCCAGGATACTTGCTAGAAATATGAGATTTAAGTTTATATGTAGCGTTTTGTTGTTTTTCTGATATATATATATAGCTTATATACACTCTAGTAAAAGAATTTGCATTATTGATTTATATATATTGTAAAGAGAAACACATAGGCCAGTACAAGCTGTACGGAAAATTCATTGTACAGCTGTAGGATTTAAATGACTATAGGTTACTTATAAACAGCTTCATCATATAAATGATTTGATTGGATATTACAACATTCAGCTGTTACCTGTAACAAACCCTGGAAAGATTGTTGGATCAAAAACAGTAAAAACAATGTAATCTAGTGATGGGTTTCTAATTCAAGGATAGTCCATTCTCCATGGGGGGATGAACACTCATCAGGAGAGTAACTAGTCACTGTGATGCTTGTAGAATCTTCAAACGGAGATGACAAATCCCCCCATGCTTTGCCCTGAGATTTAGAATTCTCTCTAGCTAAGAGCAAGGTCTGATTGATTAGATACTGTGCTAGGCTGAGATCCTCAGGGACGGAGTTTATGATATCAACATCTGATCCATGATCAGCTAGCAGCTGTCTTAGTAGTGTCCAGTCCCTCTCTACAAACTGCTGATCTTCAATTTCAATATCCATTATTCTAGCTTCAGTCTTCAGTCTCTGCTCAATTCCTTCGCCAGGATCCATCTCATATATAGGAGAAAGGGACTTTGGAGGACGATGATCATACATGCAGGTTTGGGCCAATGAGTCATTATCATCTATGTTTCCTGAAATAATTCATAATACTGTACATTGTAAAATAGTTATGCTCTCCCCCCAAAGTCAACGAAGACGAACGTACAATCATTAAACACTGTGGTACACAGACATTTCACAAACATATATATTTCTAGACAGTAATGTGGAACAGATCACTGTTTAGAAATTCAAGTCAAGCATCAGATCGCCCTAAGAAGCAAACTTCTGAAATTTCTGATACAGAAAATGGGTTATTTGAGAAGCCATTTCAAATCAGACATAGAATAATATAAAAGGGTTGCATCTCTTTCCATTAGTTTTGTGTTTAGATTAAAAAGTGTTATCATAGCCTATGACACCCTCTACCTATCTGGCAGTGAGCATATGTAGGGGAGCTGCTCTCTATTTGGGGGAGAGCTCTTGCTGCAAAATTTATATGTAGGTGTAAACTCTTTTGCAGTAGGCCATAATTAACAAAAAATTGGTCAAGGACATGTTTTCTGGCATCTATACAGTATGTGATGACACCAGAATTCTGTATGAAAGGGTTAGCCCAACATAATTCAATCACAAGTAGATGCTGGAGGCTGAGGAAACCATTGACTTCTTAAATCTCAGGGACTCCATTGGCAAATGCATCCCCGCCAGAAAACCTATGCCAGTGAAGCTTTTACCTTCTGATAAAAGATAGGAAACCTTTGTAATGACTTCAATAGATGAGTGAACCTAGTAACTTTGGTACAGGCTCTTGCCAACTGAATTTTGGAGAGAGACAAAAAGTCAATTGTGCTTCAAACAGCTTCAACCCCAAACAAATGTTTTAATGTGGACTGACCCTTTTATCTGTCCATCCCTGAATTAAAGCTCTCTTCATTTAGTCGACTTTCACTGAACTACATTCAAAGCCACTGTTGGCAAAAGTCTAATTAGAAGAGAGAGCTATAATAATAAATAAAATAATAAAAAAAAAAGTTTGCATTATTTGCAATTATGAAAGCCCCTTTAATAATGTCAGTATTCTGCCATGGCTCTAGTTTGTGTGACAATAAAAATTACACTTACAATAATGTACATTTCTGCATTATTATACCTATTGTATGTATTTTATACTAGGTATAACGAAAACAGCTCTGGTAAAAAATAAAGCCAAGTCATAGTAGAAATCTAAATTAAACTAATAAATTACTCTTTAATTAAAAAATGTAATTACATATTAAGATTTTAAAGTGGATAAATACTGGATTTAAACTTTGAGGTTGCTGCTGCAAAGTCTGACAATGGCTTGCTATACGAGTTTCTACTGCAAGTAAATTCTCAGTGATAAAGCTTCTAGCTCATCAGGATAGTGGGAGTATGTGGGAAGGAACGAGGTAAGCACTGCCTGCACACAGAGCTATATGGAGATTTGGATCAGAGTTTGCATGTACTAATTTATAGACAACTCAGCTAAATATAGGCTATTGGTAGGCTGTGAATTTTTGGTTGTCTTTCCAGAAGCAAAAATAACTGAGTGATAAACAGTTTCTACATATAAAATATACATCGAAAGATGGGATGCATAAAGTGAAAATAATAAATAGACAAATTATATTAATATGAAGGCCGAACAAATTTCAAAAACAAAATCAGATAAATACACTTGATGCCATTTAAAGGGAGTTGATTTACAAAAACTGCAGATGCAAAATCTGGTGTGTCTGTGCACGGTAGCCAATGAGCTTCCAACTTTAGCTTGTTAAATTAAGCTTTAGCAAAAAACAAAAAAAAACAAACCCTGGAGGGTGATTGGTTTCTATGCACAGCTGCACCAGTTTTGCATTCTCCAGTTTTAGTAAATCAACCCCAGTGCCCTTGTGACTTCATGGCAAAGTGAGTGTGTCTTTGCAAAGCAGCTCCCCCAACCCTTATAACTACCTTTCCAGAATTTCCCAACAGCAACCAACACTCAATTTCTCAGTGTTGCTAGGGGGAGCGGTGATGTCATGCCTTCTGTCATTTGACAGTACTTGGACCTAGTGAATGACTGCTGGTGCTGGCAAGGTGTCAGTGGGTGTCTACCCTTACAAATACACTGTCACCGTTGCCTGAATGGGCAAGGTGAAAGCGTCTTTATCTGTTGTAATCCCCAATATATTTTAGTTGTCAAAATGGACCTGAATTCCCAAACCACAAACTGTAAATGCATGAGGGAAACCTGCTTTACAATGTACAAAAAGAATATGACAAATTAGTTTTTAAAGATTAAAAGCCTACAGAATAGGGCACTATAATGGTTAGAACTATTAAAGGATAAGTGCACCCCAACACTAAAATCTCTACATCTACAGACATCCACGATCTAACACTAACCTATCTAGCCCTGCAAAGAAGAAATCAATATACATAACATTTTTGAAGCTGATCCAATCTGATCCTACGCTGAGCTGTCAGCTGCGGCTTTGCTGTGGAGGTGAGTGCAGAGGACACAGCTGACTACGGAAGCCCTATAGTAAGTCTATGGGTGGCATCACCCCCCATTCATTTCACAGCCATTGACGGCTATGTCCTCTGCAGAGCGCTGCTGCTGGAAACTGGATCGGCTTCAAAAAAAGGTATGTATACTGATTTCTTCTTTATAGGGCTAGATAGGTTAGGCTTATATTGTGGATGTCTGTAGATGTAGTGATTTTAGTGTTAGGGTGGAATTATCCTTTAATACGAACCTTTGTAGACATTAAACGAGTCTCAAATCTCTGTGATCTTTTAGGCCATCTTAATTCATGTTCAGGCATTCTGGTATACATATAAATATTGCAACAGGAACTTTTTATATGTACCATAATACTTTCACTTTATCTATTCCATCATGCAAAATAATTAATTCAGGTTTTTACTGTTGCTACAGAAGCAGGTCTTTCACAGTTCAATTTTCTGCTTTAGAAGAAAAAAAAAAATAAAGTCTGTAAAATCCTTCCTAAAGTGCAATTAAGATTAGGTCGAAAAATGATTTATTGTAAGTTTTGGTGTTGTGAATAATTCACCACTACAACTTGACATAGAACATTAACTAAGCCAATAAAAGGAGACATATACTGATAAACTTGTAGGCTGCCATCGCTGACCTTTAAAAATGCTAGCAGTCTCAGATTCAATACATTTTGAGCCACTGACCCGAAAACAAGCATGCAGTCAGAACTCCTGATCTTCAGACTTATTCTGTGTCAGTGGCTTAAACAACTAAAGCCATAAAAGGTCAGCATGGCAGGTCACAAAAAATCTGCACTATAAAGTAAGTAATACAACTCTATTGTGTGATAGCTAATGTTCATTACCTGCAGATAAAGCAGTGTTGGAGCTTTCAGTAGATGGTACATGGTGGTCTCTGCTTTGGTAGTCAAGAAACTGACTCTTACATGCATTACCAGTTTTAGTACAGCAAAACCTTTGTGTATCAGAAGGCAATTCAGTATACAGATCCAAATGGCATGGTCTTGTCTGAGACTTAATTTCACATTCTGTGGATTTGTAGTAGCCTTTACTTGCATCAGACTCTTCAAATTCCTCATCAGCAGACTTTATATCGCTTGTTGGTTGATTAACAGTCAAAGAAGCACATTCTGCCTTTGCCTCCATGGACCTTGGGTCATGGTCACGGGTGCATCCAGAACAGTTCTCAGTACCGTTTCTCTCAAACACATCCAATGACGTTCGTGATGCAGGTTTGCGCATGTGTAAAGGATGACCATCTCCTTCATCGGATCCCAGTTCTTCACACTCATCCACAGAGAGAAGGACAGACCTCTTAAAACTTTTATTTCCAGTAGCTTGCTGGGAGTCACCCTCCATTTCAGCAACATCATCGAAAGCTAAATTAACAATGCCTTGAAAGGGCTGAGTGACAACTTCTTCTGGAACTTTGAGGCCAGTGCTTTCAGTCTCTGATCTCTCATCTTCAGTTTCATCAGCTGATGAAGATAGGTGTTCGATTTCCTGAGAAAACTGCACACTGCTGCAAACTGTTGTGTGATGAGAACTATGTTTGGACACATCCCTTTGCAGCCAAGGTTCCATTCTTTTTTGAGGTCCTTCATCATCGCTGGTGGAATTGACTCGGAATAACTCTGTATTGTCTTTCTTCAATTTAACATCAACTCTTAAGCTACCATCATAACCCTTCAATTCTTCAGGGGTACTTGTGTCACTACTGCTTCTACCAAGAAAATCATGGCACCGCATTGTGCTACACTTAGAGATTCCCCTTTCATTTGAACCATCATCATCCTGAGAGCCACCTGCATCGTAATCTTCAGACCTTGGTTTGATGTCATCAGATGATGTACTAGCACTCCCACTCTCCGATTCCGGGCTCTCGCGCTCATGTAGCATACCCGAGTGTTTATTCCATTGACCTATGAATTCAAAGTTCTCATGATCAGCTGCTTCTGTGGCATTCATCTCTGTTTGATAATTAGACAACTGCCTTTCAGATGAACAGTTCATAAAAGGTTCACTATTATTTAGCACAGGCTGACCACTGGTAGAATTATCCATCAAAGGCGATTCAGCGGCACTATAACTAGGCGCAACTCTGCTAGTGTTCTGAGAGAACTGGAACAATGTCACGTCTTCCTTCTCTTTTTGTTTTGGAATTCTTTCAACTTCTTTGACAGAACACAACTCGCTTTCGCTTGAACTGTCCGCACATTTGGAATTCTCTGAATCACAGATATTTTTGCAATCTGGTTTCTTCTCGCCTGCAGTACTTATAATGTACACTTCGCCTGACCCAGCATTGTCAACATTTGCTGTTTTGATTTGATTTGTTGCTTCTGACAAACCTTCTTTTGAATTAGATACGTAATGAAGAACAGATGCTTCTGGAAGATTTTCTTGGCATTGGCAATGCTCCAAATTAGGCTTCTGTATCATAGAGTCTTGATTGCTCATTGAATTTTCCTGACAAGACTCATGTACAGTGAATGGCTGGCCTTCAGAACAGGGTTGTGCAATGTTTTCTGCTAATTGATGAGGAGTGGATTGTTTCACTTCATCTGCTATAGACACTGGGCTCTCTGCATTATTTGTAGCTAGGTTGGAGCATTTTTTGACTGCAGAGGAAGAACTCTTTTGATTTGACTTTTGGTTTAGGCTTAAAGGTTTAGAACCACTTTGAGCCTTAAGTTTGGATTCTTTATGATTTGATATAGAGGGTTTACTGTTGCTTAAACTGTGCTTATTACTTGGCACTGCTGCATTTGTTTTATTTGTTGATGTGACTGATGGTTTTGTAGCCTTTTTATTCACAGACACATGTTTTTCCCCAGAAATAGAATGGTTCACTAACTTGGCTTCCATTCTGACATCAGTTTGTTTGGAAGAAACAGATTTAGGCACGTCTGATGTATCTCCAGATACACCTGTGAAAAAAAATAGGAGAAAAAAAATAAAAATAGTTAAAAACTAAGCTTTATGAAATTACAAGAACCAACCAAATCACCTTTGTATTTTGTGTACTAGAAACAAAATTGTATTTCCCTTGTACAGTTGCACATCAACTATGGGTAAATGAACCAATGCATTGCACCCACTAAACTAAAAAATATTATTATAATGTTTCTATACCCTTTAAGTGTTAAATCTTTATTGTTGGATAAATTACTTGTACAACCTGTCAGTCGTCTATATTTCTTTGTTGGTGGTGGCAATGATCTGCGGGCTCAGAGCCTCTGCACGATTACAACCATAGTGCACATGCTTCCTTCCTTTAATGTAAACCCGGTCATAGAAAAATCTAATTTTGGCTGGTTTCCGCAGGGATCAACTTTGGTACAACCAGCCTGTTGGGAATATTCACTTGATTAATGCTTCCAGCTATAGCCAGCGGTGCTTATGTGTATTCTGATGGCGGGGAAGCCCCCCTTGTCAGAATAAAATAGCTCCATGGGAGGAATTCCCCCTTCCACCTTGAATATGTGGATGGGGGGGAATCAATTCATTTTCTTTTTCTTTCTCCTCCACCACGCTGGTTGAGTGAAAGAAGATGAATGATGTATGGCCTGCCTAAGTAAGCCATGTCTATACACAGTTTACTGTGTAGGATCTGTCTGATCTAATCCACCCGAAGGGGATGGTGGGTGGATCAGCTTATTGACTGACATCTCCACTCCACTTGGAAGGCCTGGGGGGGAGGGGCCTGAAAAATCTGAGGTGACATGACAGGACATGTGACCTCTCTGGCTTAGCCCTGCCCCCAGCCCAGGCTGCACTACAGTAAAAATAAATTGTCATGTGACCCCATTATGTAAAAGCTGAAAAGATATCACTTTTGTTCCCAAAGCAGTTCACAAGTAAATTAATGGCTGGAGGTCTTCCTCATCACTTCATGTCATTGTATAAAGTATAGAATACCGCGCTTATGTCCCAATGAGAAAAGAAAGCAGCCAGCACCACAAAGGACAAACAGATCTGTATGTAAAAGCTTGTAAAGGTGTGCAGCGCTACTATATTGAAGATAGGATATATTGGAACCCTATCAAAAAGGCACCCTCAAAAAGCCTATTATAAGTGTCACAAATATAGCATCAAATCAAATAAAAAAAAGAAGCATATAGTATATGGTCTTTGTAGACCCTGTGATATAACCCAAATGTATATAAAATCCATAAAGTGTAGAGAGACCCCCACTATCTGGTGTCTATAGCAATTCTATTAAAAATGTCTCACACATAATAGTGTTTAGAGTAACAAGAACAGACACACATGAACTATGGTGTGATTTAACATAATACCCAGTGCATTAAAATATAAATCAACACATTGTAAAAATGTCCTGTGTCAATGACATATCAAATTTGCTTATCACTAGCACAGTGTTTGAGGAAAGCTGTGAAGAATTCCAAGGTGGTATAACAGAAGGGATCCCAAAGGTAATAGTCCGATGGAAATATTTGGCTGTCCCAGTAATCCCAGAGGGGAGTCGCCACCGTCAGGGGTATCCACCACCAACAAAAAATTAGGGAGGCTTATCAGAGTTTATGGACTCAATCGGTATGGGTCAAACGTGCAGAGGGCAGAGAACGGGCAGAGGACAGCTTTCCTCAAACACTGTACTAGTGATAAGCAAATTTGATATGTCATTGACAGGACATTTTTACAATGTGTTGATTTATATTTTAATGTACTGGGTATTGTGTTAAATCACACCATAGTTCATGTGTGTCTGTTCTTGTTATTCTGATCACTATTATGTGTGAGACGTTTTAAAAGGATTGCTACAGACATGAGATAGTGGCGGTCTCTTTACACTTTATGGATTTATATACATCTGGATCTACCACAGGGTCTACAAAGACCATACAATATGCTTCTTTTTTCTTATTTGATGCTATATTTGTACACAATATATTTGTGACACTTGGACTAGGATTTATGAGGATGCCTTTTTGATAGGGTTCCCATATATCCTATCTTCAATATATTAGCGCTGCACATCTTTACAACTTAATGTTGTACTGCTATAAGGGTTTAGAATGACTTTAAAGCCAAAAAATCTACATGCACAGTATATTTTGCAACAGACTGTTTTCTTCTCCGTGTTCCCAATTGGATTATATTAAACATATCCAACATGCTACTACCATTACAGTTGTTTTCTGATGCCATTCCTCGTTTTTATTTTCCTGGGAAATGAAATATGAAACTTGGTCAATTCAAGTGACAATTCCACTTCTGTTTCAGGTTTTTTTTTCTGTATATACTGTATGCTTCTAAAGGGTTTATTTTTTTGGGATGTTGCAATGTTTTCAAGCAAACAGTGCTTTGCAAAGATTTTCTATTAGTAAAGCTAAAGGGCTAAAAATTTGAAATGCATAAAAGTACAAATTACATAATGGAATGTGAAAGCCCAGAATAGCTGGCCAGACTTCCCACTTGCTGGGAGGAAAGAAGATACTACATTAACCAAAAATGTTTGCTCAATATCTTTTAAAGTAGGGTGGTAATACGTGCTCCCCAGATGGTATGTCCTGGCTCAGTACCTCATGTGATAATGTCCAATAGGTTGCCAGTGAGACCAGATGATGGTGCATGGAAAATGTGATAAAACTATAGAAGGCATTGACTCCTTGCACTACAACAGAGAGATTTGTGAAATACAAGCAGTGAAATCTGATTACAGCATTTTCCACTGAAAAGGAGAGATGTATAAAAAGGCACAATATTCCTATAATGAATTGGCAGCTCCGGCATAAATCAGCAGTGCAGTTATTTCACTGTGAAAGTGCATCTACGCTAACTAGTAAACATAAATTTATTGACCAGTATACGACCAGAACCACAGACCAGTAGTATTGCATAGAAGAGCAAGAGTAAAAGAAAATTACACTTTCAGCCCTCTTTCTCTCTAGGATGAAAGTTAAAAGGCACCAATATTCGTGACCCCGTCGGTCAATGAATTAACTTTTTTTTTTTTGTGAAAAATTATTTTCTGTATTCTCCTTTCCTCTGTAACTGAACAATAATGAACAGGCACAGTCTTAGCCAGTGGCGGCTGGTACTTAAATTTTTTTTGGGTGAGGAGGGTGCGAACAAACAGAAAAATGCTAAAAAAAAAAAAAAAAAAAAAAAAACGCAGCCACTGTGCCCCATCAAATAGTGCCACTGTGCCCATGCTCACCGTCTGCCCAACACTTACCCCGTCTCAGTGGCAAGTCAGGCATGTGGGTGATGGCGGTGAGCGGTGGGACCTTGCAGCGGGTCAGACAGTGGCTCCTGTGTCCTCCACGAGTCTCCTCCTGATAGGCGTCCAATCGTAGCACCTGTCCTTTCAGCCAATCAGGTGACGGGTAACAGACCGGATTGGCTAAGAGGCGGTTCAGTGTTAGGAAAATGAATATTCATTTGCTTTTCTAACACACCTGTTTGGACTGCGAGCGCAATGTTTTGAGCTTGCAGTTCACCTTTTTTTAAAGCCTATTAGAGCCTATGACTCTAATAAAGGTAATTCAAAAATACACCCCCGCCACTGGAATTCAGGCCCCCCACATCCGAAAAGGGGATGGACGCCTGAATAGGGGGTGGGGGTGGCGGCGGCCGCCATGAATATTCATGCAATGCCTGAATCTATCCATTATACAGAAGGGGTGGCTGGAGAGAGGGGGCGGCCTTAATGGACGCACTGCCACTGGTCTTACCACCGGTCATGCTCAGTGAAACATATTACTAGTTTTAATGAGTATGGCCATCCAGTGGACATATACATCAAACAGATAAAAAATGTTTACCGCGCTTCCTTGAATCAAAAAAATATAAAAAAGCTGCAGCTCAAAAATTGTGAGATATACACAAATACAATAGATAATATGAAAACGTGAGCAGCGCTACAAAAACAAAAGTGAAAGATATATATTGAAAATAAATGGATAAATAAAGTCAAAGGATCCGTGATGGACCCAAAAGGTATTACAAAACAATCAATATTAGTGTCAAAAACATAAGAGCGGTAAAAAACTGAATAGTCCCAACAATAAAAAATGTGGGTGTAATAATAATAATTTATCTTGTAGTTAGATGGGACACATTGGAGGAAAAGGTATCTTTTGACTGACAATATGAGCCACGCCAAGTAATCTCAGGAGTAAGATCATTACAGATTCTTCAGTGTAGGTGATACCTCTTCCTCCACTGTGTCCCATCTAACTACAAGATAAATTAGGATATGGACAGTTAGATCATGGCTGATTTTTCACGGATCTATTTTGGCACACAGATGTTAAAACTCCTGAGTCCCCCCTACTGACCGCCGTACCGGATGGAGCCATCCTGTTTGTTTCTGGCCCTATACTGGAAAGTCGTGGTGTGACGTTACCAGTGATTGAGCGTCAGGTTGCCATACAAGCTTACTTAAGCTTGCCTTCTGGTAAGCGTGTAATTCATACGGTGGTGGATCTCCTCACATGGCGGTGTCTGTGTGATCGATTAACCTAATTTTCACTTTCTTTGAATACCTCTGGATGTTTCACTCATGAACTTTTTATTATTACTCCCACATTTTTTATTGTAGGGACTATTCAGTTAGTTTTTTACAGCTCTTATGTTTTTGGCACTAATATTGATTGTTTTGTAATACCTTTTTGGGTCCATCAGGGATCGTTTGACTTTATTTATCCATTTACTTTCAATATATATCTTTCACTTTTGTTTTTGTAGTGCTGCTCACGTTTTCATATTATCTATGGACATATACATCACCCTTCTTTGCTTGTTTAAAAAGAAAAAGTAATCTCTCTGCACTCATGAGATCAGACACATCAGAAATGATTTCTTATAGATAACGATGATAATAATAATAATAATAGTGGTATGTGTGCAAATTGATAGGATAACTGGAAAAGTACTTGGTAATGGAGGGGAAGAGATTCCAGAAATGATGCAGCTGAAAGGTCAGGGATTAAGCCGGATGGGATGAGCTTTGTTGAAATAGCCATCAGCCTTATCAACCAAGAAGGCAGGAGAGCAGGATATCCCACAGGGATAGGTGAGTGAAGGGATGAGTGAAAAGGTGAGTCAGAGCTTGAATTACAGTGCAGCAGTGTTCATCAGATCTGGGAAGATCCTTGTGGGTATGCAGAAAACATTAAAGTGACCACAGCCCACATTAATAAAAGCACGTATCCATTTATTGTACAACATAAGTAAACATTTACATTTAAGTAAAGGCAGTTCTGCTTAAGCTTGGAACAGAGGAGAGCCGAGTGAAGCACAGCCAGTGAACTGGCAGGCAGCTGTCATGCAAAAGATTTCGGACCCCCCAAAGGGATGTGAAGACAGAGGCATCTACGGGCTCCCAGGGCAAAGACAGCAGGCATGGGAAAGTAAAGGGGCATATACAACGTGGCTCAGAGGCCCTGCCTCCTTTATCAAGTATAAAAAGGTACTTGATAGAGGAGGCACTGTGCTGCACTCAGCTCTCCTTTGTTCCAAACTCAAGCAGAACTGCATTTACTTGAATGTACCCGTTTACTTATGTTGTGCAATAAATGAATACATGCTTTTATTAAGATGTGCCCTGTGGCCACTTTCATGCTTTCTTCTTTTCTTGTTGCCATAGAACAGGGATCCTCAAACTACGGCCCTCCAGCTGTTGCAGAACTACACGTCCCATGAGGCATTGTAAAGCTCTGACATTTACAGACATGACTAGGCATGATGGGAATTGTAATTCCTGAACAACTGGAAGGCCGTAGTTTGAAGACCCCTGCCAAAGAATATGCCAGTGTCCGTTTCTCCTCTTTTTTTAAAGCAGTAGTAAAGCCTTTGTTATAATACAAAATAATGCCGCCCCCCCGCAGGTTTAATTCATAATGTACTAGTATGCGTTGCACATTTGAATATTATAGCAGACTTGCTTATAAACAGAGCCCTCCAGCGCAGCACTGTCACAGCTTCCCCGGAGCTTCCATCTTCACCCGGTCTACATCCAAGATTTCGTATCATTGGCTGCTTAAGTGGCTGGGGCAGGGTGAAGTCCCTCCTGCACATGTGCACAGGAGTCACATTGCTGCGACACACAGAGCGAGCTGCAATTTATGGTCGGAAAGCATGTGTGGCTCCGATCGCATTACCTGCTGACAGGCAGGGGGGACATTTATGAAAGAAGAGACCTCTAGGGTCTCTGTTATAAAACACCGGACAGACAAACCAAAAATCACCATCCAGCGCTCAATCCCAGGATTTCCCCAAAAAAAACCAGGAGTATGGCAGGCAGTGGTTTCAGCGTGGCAGCCCTCATCAGACTGGGCGGTCCTCCAAACACTGCAAAAATACACAAAAGGGCGCAAACACCTAGTGCATTACCACCAAAACTATTTGCGAGTACAACACTGTTTTGTGTTTTCAACAAAGTAGAAAATAAGATCAAGTTGGTCATGCAAGACGCTCCAGCTAGTGAGGCGGGTGACTATTGCCACACGGTAGAAAAGCTTACATAATTTGGGGGACAAACCCCCTTCCTCAGAGCTTCCCCCGAAACGTGCAAGCTTTTCTACCATGTGGCAACAGAGTCACCCACCTCACCAGCTGGAGCGTCTTATATGACAAGCTTGATTTTATATTCTACTTTGGGAGTACAAAACTGTCTTGTGTTTTCAATAAATGTTTTTTGTGGTAATGCACTAAGCGTTTGCACCCTTATGTGTATGTTTTTGCAGTGTTATAAAACCCTGCCTGTCAGCAGATTTAGCAGTTCTTCAGTTTACTACCACTTTAAAGTGGTTGTTAAGCCACTCTAACCTGTATACACCATCAGCACTGCCTCCTATTGTAGTATCCCCCTCTCTGTGTGATTTATAAAAATAAATGCTGCAAATACCTAATTTCAGAGCCGAGATTGCGATCACATGACAGGTCAGCTTTCTCCTTTCTTTCTCTGAGAGATGCAGCGTGCGGGGGCTGAGATTCCTTTGCTGATGTCAGTCTGGAGGGGAGGAGGAGAGAGCTGGCTGGTCATGTGATTGCAATCTTGGCTGTGAAATGAGATATTTACAGCATTTAAAAATCATTCACAGAGGGGGACACTGCAATAGGAGGCAGTGCTGATGGTGTATACAGGTTCGTGTTATGAGAGCAGCAGGAGAGGGGAGGGGTGGCTCACACAGATAGAGAGAGGAGGGGGGAGGAAGACACAGGAGCAGAGAGGAGAGCAGATAGCAGGCTACTGACAGAGGCATGTAAACTGACCACGGTGTCTGGTCTCAACAGCCATGATACACCGTGGTCAGTTTACAGAGGGGTGGGGAGAAACTGGCAGGATCAGCCAGGTTTTTTAAAGGTATTACAGGGGGCCAAATAACACAGGACAAGCATTGTGTCATATAACATGCTTTAAAGAAGCAGGATCCTTTTTTTGGGGAGGTTAACAAACGCTTTAAATATATCTATACATGCTAGCCACCTCAAAATGCCCAGTTACCAATTTCCAAACAAAGAGAAACATACCTGTTTTTTTCAACAGTGCAGCTGGGGCACTCTTTGGCCTTTGTTGAGCAGCAGTTCCCATTCTGATTACTTTTCTTTTCTGAAGCCCAGAGTCATTCCCTCCATCAGTGGGTAATTTTTTTGATGATGTACTGTTAGGATTAAACAAAACCCAAAAAGAGAAAACAATGCAAAAATTCCAATCACCATAGAAAGAAAGAGAACATACATAAATTAGCTAAAACAGTTATCATGCGGACAAGACAAATCAGCCATTTTTAGTCATCTTCCTAGTTCAATAGTAGTGGCCTAAAAGTGCCAATAGCCATGGAGTTGGCACTGCCTGATCAAGATATTTTTAAGCTGGGTACACACTTTTTTTTCTTCTTCTTTCATTCAACCAGTGGGCTGAAAAAAACCCAAAAAAACCCCCAAAACAAACTACTCAGATTCCTGCATCCACACATAGCGGTGTGAATGCAGGAAATCTCCCCTGCAGTGCTATTGTATGCAGACAATCCCTGCCCTTCCCTGTCAGAATACACTGATCTGAGCTGCAGTGGCTGATCAAATGCTGGTTTTCCAGCAGGACCATTTGACAGAAGCTAGTCTAATGATCACATCAAAATTCCCCTGGTTCCTGCTGAACTGGCCGATCAATGTGTACCCAGCTTAAAGGATAAGTTCACCTGTTTACAAAAATAAATGCACATTTTTTGTAGGTAAAAAAAAAAAAAAAAGTGCATTTATTATTTTTAGGTTGTAGGAGCCTGTAAAGCATTGCACCAGCGATCAGCTGATCGCTGATGTCATGCAGGACTCCTGCAGACCGTCAGTATATCTACATACTCGTACCTCCTACGGGCAAGCCAATACACTTAGACAGGAAGAATCAATGAACTACCACAGCGCTTATATCTCTATGGTAGTTTATTGAGAACTACAAGCAGACAACTGCTAAGGCTGTCTGCACTTGTAGTTTTCCCATTCACAGAGCACTGTGAATAAGTGACCCGGCTGGCGGGCAAGAAGCTCCCGGCTAGCTGTCAGAGCTGGGGATCAGGGCCCGGTCCTTTCATAACACGTTGTTACATGTTGCACCCTGAATATGGGTGTAACATGTTATAAAAAGAGAACTTATCCTTTAGCCCAGATTTGTCAACAATTTTATTTTTAAGGGGACTAAACACACACTGCCAGGGAAACCTTAAACAGATGTGTTAGTAAACCTTGGCTTATCACAAATGCTTGGTGGTCCTGGCACCCCCACAGTGTCTGTTCCCTACTTCTTTCATCCCCACCTTTCCTTTTCTGAGCATTTGAAACTACATCCAGCCATGACAAGATTGTGTGCATCACCAAGTGTTTAAAGATATCAGAACAGCCTAAAACAGTTAAAAAAAACAAAACAAAACAAAAAAAAAAAAAAAACACACAACATCTATACCATACAATCATGGCTACCATACATCAAGGGTGAGGAGGAGTCTGGGTAAATACAATTCAGAATAGAATGAACAGAATGAGCTCACTTTTAAAGTGCCCCCGAACTATAAACTAATATCTAGTATCTTTTAGTGAATATGTAAAAATTAAAAAAAAAAAAATATGTAAACCTTAACCACTTCAATACAGGGCACTTATACACCTTCCTGCCCAGACCAATTATCAGCTTTCAGTGCTGTCGCAGTTTGAATGACAATTGCGCGGTCATGCTACACTGTACCCAAACGAATTTTTTATCATTTTGTTCCCACAAATAGAGCTTTCTTTTGGTGGTATTTGATCACCTCTGCGGTTTTTATTTTTTGCTAAACAAATAAAAAAAGACCGAAAATTTGAAAAAAATAAAAGTTTTGCTTTTGTTTCTGTTTAAAAATTTTGTAAATAAGTAAATTTTCTCTTTCACTGATGGGCACTGATAAGGCGGCACTGATAAGGCGGCAGCGATGAGGTGGCACCAATGAGCGGGCACTGACGATGGGCACTGGTAGGTGGCACTGATATGCAGCACTGATGGGCATTGATAGGCGGCACTGATGGGCACTCATGGGTGGCACTGATAGGCTGCAAAGATGGGTTATTATGCGTGGCACTGATGGGCACTGATACGCGGCATTGATAGGCATCCCTGGTGGCACTGGCAGTGGTAGGCATTGGAGTGGGCACTGATTGGCAGCTGCCTTTGCACTGGTTAGTATTTCCCTGGGGGTCTAGGGGGCATACCTGGTGGTCCAGTGTGGCTGGTTTCCCTGGTGGTCCTGGGAGGCTTCCCTGGTGGTCCTGGGCAGGATCCGAGGGGGGGCTGTGCTGATAAACAATCAGCACAGACCCCCCCTGTCAGGAGAGCAGCCAATCGGCTCTCCTCTACTCGCGTCTGTTAGACGCGAGTGAGGAAAAGCCGATCACCGGCTCTTCCCATTTACATCGTGATCAGCCATGATTGGACACGGCTGATCACGTGGTAAAGAGTCTCCGTCAGAGAGACTCTTTACCTAGATCGGTGCTGCGGGGTGTCAGACTGACACCCCGCAACAATGATCGCCGTGATGCGCGCCCTCGGGGCGCGCAGCGGCACAATATCCTGCGGACGTCATATGATGTCCAGTCAGGATATTGAAACCACTTTGCCGCTGTCATTCTGCTATGTGGCGGGTGGCAAGTGGTTAAAAATAAAACATATTTTCTCCTTTTCGGTCTACTAAATATACGATTGAAAGTTTTTTGTTCTATCTACTTGATAAGTGCAAAAAAATACCTGTTGATCTTTCCTGAAATCATCTGAGCTCATGTGCTCTCTGCCTGTATTTTTCTGTACTTGCAGCATGTTGTTCTTCACTTTGTGATTTCCCCATCCCTTATTTTATTTTCCCTCAGTTTCCTTCATTACAGGTTTCATTCTATTGATGGCAAAACAGTTAGCCCCAGATCACACCTTTTGTTACGACCGTTTATATATATAAGTTATTGTATTATACTAAAAAGTTCATATAGCTATTGCTCATATCAATTTCTTAGCACACGTCTACAGATGGCATGTTAAAATTGGGTGCCCTCTAACGTGTTTTTTCCTTTGGTCACATGCTCATGTGTTTTATTTTTTTCATATGGACTAACTCAAGTGTTGCATGTTACTTGTACTTTACAGGTGATACTCGAAAAATAAGAATATTGTACAAAAGTTCATTTATTTCACTAATGCAACTTAAAAGGTGAAACTATTATATGAGATAGACTCATTGCATGCAAAGCAAGATGGTTCAAGCCATGATTTGTCATAATTGTGATGATTATGGCTTACAGCTCATGAAAATCCCAAATCCACAATCTCAGAAAATGAGAATATTGTGAAAAGGTGCAATATTCTAAGCTCAAAGTGTCCCACTCTAATCAGCTAATTAAGCCATAACACCTGCAAAGGGTTCCTGAGCCTTTAATGGTCTCTCAGTCTGGTTTAGTAGGAATCACAATCATGGGAAAGACTGCTGACCAGACAGTTGTGCAGAAAACCATCATTGACACCCTTCATAAAGGAGGAAAAGCCTCCAAAAGGGTAATTGCAAAAGAAGTTGGATGTTCCTAAAGTGCTGTATCAAAGCACATTAATAGAAAGGTATGTGGAAGGGAAAAGTGTGGAAGAGAAAGGTGTACAAGCAGCAGGGATGACAACAGCCTAGAGAGGATTGTCAGGAAAAGGCCATTCAAAAGAGTTGGGGACTTTCACAAGGAGTGGACTGAGGCTGGAGTCAGTGCATCAAGAGCCACCACACACAGACGTATCCTGGACATGGGCTTCAAATGTTGTATTCCTCTTGTCAAAACACACCTGAACAACCATCAGAAGCATCTTACCTGGGCTAAAGAAAAACAGACCTGGTCTGTTGCTCAGTGGTCCAAAGTCCTCTTTTCTGATGAGAGCAAATTTTGCATCTCATTTGGAAACAAAGGACCCAGAGTATGGAGGAAGACTGGAGAGGCACACACTGCAAGATGCTTGAAGTCCAGTGTGAAGTTTCCACAGTCTGTTGATTTGGGGAGCCATGTCATCTGCTGGTGTTGGTCCACTGTGCTTCATTAAGTCCAGGGTCAATGCAGCAGTCTACCAGGAGATTTTGGAGCACTTCATGCTTCCTTCTGCAGACAAGCTCTAAGGGGATGCTGACTTCATTTTCCAGCAGGACTTGGCACCTGCCCACACTGCCAAAAGCACAAAAACCTAGCTCAATGACCGTGGGATTACTGTGCTTGATTGGCCAGCAAACTCGCCTGACCTGAACCCCATAGAGAATCTATGGGGTATTGCCAAAAGAAAGATGAGAGACATGAGACCGAACAATGCAGATGAGCTGAAGGCTGCTATTGAAGCACCCTGGTCTTCCATAACACCTCAGCAGTGCCACAGGCTGATAGCTTCCATGCCACGCCACATTGAGGCAGTAATTGCTGCAAAAGGGGCCCAAACCAAGTACTGAGTACATATGCACGCTTATACTTTTCAGAGGTCCAATATTGTTCTATGTACAATCCTTGTTTTATTGATTGCATGTAATATTCTAATTTTCTGAGATTGTGGATTTGGGGTTTTCATGAGCTGTAAGCCATAATCACCACAATTATGACAAATCATGGCTTGAACTATCTTGCTTTGCATGTAATGAGTCTCTCATATATTAGTTTCACCTTTTAAACTGCATTATTGAAATAAATGAACTTTTGCACGATATTCTAATTTTTCGAGTATCACCTGTATGCTGACATGCACTCTCTGATCAAAATAATTTAAAAAAAAAAAAAAAAAAGGTATACAACAGGGAAAATGTGTGTCCTTAAAGTTCACGTTTCTGAACATGTTACAACCATAGAGTGCCACAATTCAAAGAGAACGCTCTGCCCACACAGCCGCATTACTGATTCACAGATCCTTGTGAATCAATTAACTACAAGTTACGGACAGCCTTTGCGGCTGTCAGCTTGTAGTTTTCAGTGAACTACCATGGTGCTATTGAGCATTGTGGCAATTCATGGATTTTCCCTGTCAGTGTAAAACTGTCTGCCCATATGGGGACAGTCTGCAGGAGACCTGTTGGGTTTTTTTTTTGTCCTACGATCACTGCCAGCAGCTATATGGCATAATCTATGGCCAGCCTCAGGTGTGCTTCGATTTTCAGCATTCCTGACATTATCCCGATACATACCTACCTTCTCTGCTAAGTCTGTTTGGAGTCCCTACCAATAGCAAGCCTCTCCTGGAGCAAACTGTTGTATCACCATAAGCCAAAGCACCCCCATACAACCTCATGTCACGGCTTCCGCACTTGACTCAAGAGGCCATATTGGATATATAACCAGATTCCGCCAAAACATTTGTCAGCACACAGGCCTCTTCTCTTGTGTAGGATAGAGGCAAGCACTAGAGGAGCCATTTCTTATCTTGAAAATAGATTCTCTATCCACAAGACATGTCTTCTGAGCTCACACTGCAGAGATTCAGAAACTCAATCCATCAACACACAAAGAAACGCCTAATAAGTAATGCGAGGGTCCTGGGAATGCCAGAAAAGGCAGTGTCTGAACTTTACTGAAAAGTTTCTAACCAGCCTACTAGGCCTCACTAACCTGCCTCTGA
The DNA here is from genome assembly GCA_037952925.1 of Lithobates clamitans. Classification (NCBI taxonomy): domain Eukaryota; kingdom Metazoa; phylum Chordata; class Amphibia; order Anura; family Ranidae; genus Lithobates; species Lithobates clamitans. The sequence goes on from JBBGZY010000300.1 coordinate 7,738,157, forward strand.
CTTGCATGATAAAGAGAGCACAACAGGTGTCTCTCAAACCCCCAGTACCAGGGGCACCACCTAGGCCTTTCCTGGTGCGCTTTCTAAACTATAGGGACCATGACCAGACTTTGGCCATGAGCCAAAAACCTAGTAATTACACTTCGAGAAGGCCTGAATATTCCTATTCTGGGATTACAAGAAATGCAAGAAATGCAACAACACTGCCACTCCTTCAAAGACGTCTGCAAGCACTCAGGCATAGTGGCATCAAGTATAGCCCCATCTATCCCAGGAGACACCAGATACAAGACAGGGACACATCCAAGTTAACACCTCAGCAGCTGCAACCAACTTGGACTAAGCATCACCACGCTATTGAAATAAAACAATGATATCACTCACAGTATCCTACCAAAATGAATTATATTTGCATATTTTCTCCAAAACTCATCCTGTCCTGAACCTATCAATTTTTGAAGCCTATATTGCTTTAATTTAGAGATCCCTCAAGGACCTGCCCCCTTGTGCCATACACAAGCCTACAGCACTTAAACCATGACATCAAAATTCTTACCAAATTATTTTAAAAGGTTAGATCAGAATACATAACCTAAGAGCGCCTGACCAGGCTGGGTTAATGCCATACAAGTCCACTGATATCAACATAAGATGCCTATTCGCTAAGCTGCAGACCAAGCAAATGCCTTGTGAGTCCCTTGACCTTGGCCTCTGAATTCAATTACCATCCATCTATATTCACAATGTTCTGACAAATGGCATGTCTGCTTATGTTGTACCTTATGTGCGACCCAGTCCCAGTTTATAATATTATGAGACGTGAGTGGATTTAAACCAAAATGTTATTGTTTGGTTATTGTACACTTTATTTCTGTACAAATGTACGGGGTTTGTTTCTTGTAATTTTATAAATTCAATAAAAAAAAAAAAAAAGCACCGAGCACAGAGAAAGCATTCGACACTGCAGAATATCCTTTATTGTGGGAGGCCTTAAAGAAAATGTGGTTTCCATAATATAAACATTGGATCCAGCTAATTTACTGTCAGCCAAGAGCAGCAATATGCCCGAGTGGGGAATTGTCTCTTTACTTTCTTCTTAAAGGGCACGAGGCCTGCCCTCTCTCTCCCCAGCACTATTCACCACTGTCGGGGAACCCAGGCTCTCAGGATATCTCGGCAGGTTATTGAACTGATGATTGGCTGGCTGGAAGAGATAGTAGCCGTGTACACAGATGATTTTTTTTTCTTTAAAATTTTGCTGAACCCCACATTCTGTACAGGGAGCACTGCAGGTCCTAAATGCATTCTCTGAGGTTTGTGGATGTAAGACTAATTGGGCCAAATCTATATTTTCTGTAGACCCTGTCTCGCAGGCTGCAGAATACACCTCAATTTACCCTCAGCGGGTTTCCAACTTCACCTATTAGGGCATACAACTTTCTGTTAAACCATGAATATGTTGAGCTGAATTTATTGCCTTACTGAATGGTGTAAAGACTAAGTTGAAGGTATGGAGCCACCTGGGAGACATTAACCTAATAACAATACTGGCCAAATTGATAATCTGTTTTGCAGTTCGCCAATATTGCTTCAACAATCTCTTTATTTAAAATGCTTACTACACTGTCCAGATTTCTCTGGGAGGGCTGACCACAAAGATTCAAATTTAGCCCACTCACTAGTCCCACTTAAAAAAAAAAAAAAAAAAAAAAAAGAGGACTGGTAATGCCAGATCTCTATAACTTTGTAGCCACCAAACATGTAACAAATAACTTTTGGCTCAATGCTGACACAAGCAACCCAATACTCGATGCTGCCATACTAAAGCTCTTGGATCACTCCATCTTAGGAACACAAAACTCACAAAACCCCATACCACATCTATGTTAACCATGCTAAAAACCTGGGAGGTGAGCCTTTGATGGTACTCGAAAGCAGGACAACTATGGCAAACCCCTAACCAGACCATTTTCTACTTATACAAGACCCCCAAAGTTGGGCTAAATATGGTTTCAAAAATTAGTATTAGGGGCTGGAGCCAAATTAAATGCTGCAGGCAAGAGTACTACCCCCCCCAGCCTCCTATTTATTTATATACATGCAGGTTGCCTATGCTTACAGCATTCAATTCAGTAGACAGCCTGTGGGTTCTTGTGACAGACCTCAAAATCTTGCTACGTGTCCAAACCTACCGCCACCATCAATAAAAATATTCTTATGAAGGCTTCTTCTCTAACTCATCTTAATCAAAAATAATAATGGCCCCCCCTTAAATTGGATAAGGAGAATTGGAACGATCCATGGGATGTACCCTTCCAAACTCTAGTCTCTGCCAGAGACAAACTGATACAATTCAAACTTTGGCACAGGGCTTATTTTATGCCCCAGAGACTGAAGAAACCAAACCCTGCCTCTTTTCAGCTTGCTGGCATTGTGGACATCTCAAATACAATCTCTTCCATGTGTTTAGGACTTGCATCAAAATATAGGACTACTACTGCTAAAAGCTCATCCCTACTTGGCACCACGCTCCGTGCATGCTTTAAGACTGTCTTCCCAGCTTCCCTCTCCACTTGAGTCTCTCCTCTGTTGCCCATATTGGGCAATCCGGCGTTTCCTCCTGGACTTGGAATGTGTGAGTTCAGGGCGCTCTCTCAAAACGGGTCAAGACCAAGCACCTAATTTTTTAAGAAGGGGACCATTGGCCTTCCAGTCTGTCATTGACGAGTGATTCTGGCCATTTTCAACTTCCTTTTTGGAACGCTCTACAACTGCATCACTGCTTACATTCTATTGCAAATCCTACCCAATTTAATCATAGCTTAACAACCTTTGAGGATTACTGCTTGTACAAAGGAATTCTGACACAAGTATTATCTAAAACCTATACCTTGCTTAATTTCCCCTCTGAACAACCACAACTGCCTTTTTTTTTTTACAAAAATGGGAAGTAGACCTAAATTGATCCTTTACGGTACTCCAAAAAACAAAATATGCTTAGATTCTCATTAAAGTCATCAAAAACAGGAGTCTAATTATAAACTCCTGAACAGGTGGTACTATACATCTTGGTTATTGCAGAAATACTACCTGAACAACATTGATAGATGTTGGAAATGCCAGATGGACAGGGGAACACTTCTCGATATATTTTGGTCTTGTCCTAAGCTGAAACAATTTTGGACAACTGTCCAGAATATCACCCAAAAATTTACAGACTATAGGATTCCTCATGATCCTGCTTTCTTTTTACTCCACGATACCACAATCCCAACGAAACAATGGCAAAAATCAATCGTGCAATATTTGTTGAATGCTGCCAAATCTTGCATCCCCCTACTTTGAAAGAAGTAAACACTTTCCTCTATTGGGACTTGGTTGCGCAAAGTAGAGGATATAAATAAATTGGAGGGCTTGATCCTTACAGCGCAGAACAAACAGGAAAAGCACTTTAAAACATGGAGGCTATGGAACATGTTTATTCTATCTGACGAAGGGGTGTCTCTGCTCGGGTCATAGATGGGTCTCTAGCAAACTCTTAGATTGCATATGTGGTTGGTAGAAGTCACTCTCCCACTGGGTTCCCCCTCCCTCCCCACTCCTTTTGATCCTTTCCATAATTATTATTATTATACAGGATTTATATAGCGCCAACAGTTTACGTAGCGCTTTAATCATTCTCTCCTAACCACTTTCTTCTATTTTCCTTTCCCTACTTTATTAGAACAATTTTTTCCTTTTCTTCTGTTCCTTGGAACACAAAATAAAATAATGGGGTTGAGCGGTTCAGGCCTCTTACTGTGGCGATTTTGCAATGTTTTCCACCCAACAAAATAAGACGTTTTTCTTTCCGTGGATATGCCTATTGTATTACTAAATGAGACGTTGATATTTTATTTAATTGACCCAATTGTTGGGAATACTGTACGTTATCTGTGTGGAATTGTCCACGATCACTCCATGGCACTGTAGTAATTGAACTTTGCCTTCCCCGAGTTCTAAACTAATAAAAATTAGATTATATATATACCGTATTTATCAGCGTATAACACGCACCCCAATTTAGGAGGGAATTTTAAGGGAAAAAAAAATTTTAGGAGGGAGGTTGAAGGAAAAAAAACTTACATTTAAATGCCCATCATTGCAGCCTTGCCCCAGTGCAGCCATGTCAGTGCAGCCTTGCCCAGTGCAGCCTTGCATCCTGTGATCCCTGCCATCCTGTCTTTCAAAATCGCCGACCGCGATTTGAAAATGGCGCCGCCGGCGCCGAAATACACAGAGCCAGTCCTCGGCTCTTCTCGGCGGCTCTCGTTTACTTTCGGGTCCACTCGTAGTCCTGAGCGGAGCTATCCGAACCTAGCCGAGTACACTCGGCTAGGTTCGGGCGGCGCTCGAGTGAAGACGAAAGTGGCTGAGAACCGGCACTGTGTATTTTGGCGCCATTTTCAAATCGCGGTCGGCGATTTTGAAAATCTGACAGCTCCGGATCGCAGGGGATCGGCGTATAACACGCACCCGCGATTTTCCCCTGATTTTAAAGGGGAAAAAAGTGCGTGTTATACGCCGATAAATACGGTATATATTACACACACACACACACACAAACACACACACAAACACACACACTACTGGTCTCAGGTGACAACCTACGTCACAGATCTAACCAGTCACAAATTTGGTAGGTCTACCAAAATATTTGTTTGTTGCGACTGGTAGACAATCTGGCTCCAGAGAGATCAGAAAAATCTCTTTTGGGGCTGCTATATTATGCTAGAAAAGCCATAACTACAGCTTAGGAAAACAGAACTTCCCACAATATAAATTTTTGAAAGTGTGGGCACCCTGGCTAGACACCCAAGTCAACCACAACCAATCAACAATGATTTATTTCCTGGTACCCACACAGATTCTTACAGACTCTGCTTTTTAATCAAGCTGCCTTACTATTTAGGGTCTGGATGTATAGTCACTCAGCCGTTACTCAGAACTATATTAGATTGATTCCAACTACAAACCTTCCCTCTTCCCTACCCACTATTTAAAGCCTGCTTCCTATTTCCTTCTCAGCAAAATCCTGATGCAAAATGTTATATCTGCAAAATTCCTTTCTACCTCTTAATGCTGCAGTACTGACTATTTATCAATGTATTGTTACTTTGCAAATCTAATGGATCTTCCCTAGGAGGATTAAATCCCCTGCACCTGTTCAATTTTGTTAGAATTGTTGTATTTTTGTGCATCTAACAAAAATTCAGTTTAAAAAAAAAAAAAAAAAAAAGAAAAGCATGGCCCTCATATCTGTGATATCATCTAAGTAGGTAATGGTGTGCCTCTAAATCGGGTTTAGAACACTACTACTACTACGCTGCTCACTGTTCTTTTTTGCTGGAGAGAAAGCTGTATCTGGGAATCTGCAGTGCAAGGATCTCTCTGCTTCTGCTTTATCTGTTCTATGTATCTCTGCTTTCCAAATCTATTCTGCTGCTTCTTGAATATTCCCCCACCAGTCATCAGGGGACAACTCTGACATGAAGAACCAAAGTCCTGCCTACCTCTACCAAGAAGTCTGCCTCTTCTCTTCACAGAGACACATTAACATAAAATGGCATATTAAATCAGTAATAGGTAAATGTTTTGCATCAGTGAACTTTAAAGGCAATACTGGTGACATGTCCGTTGCCTTCTGCTGGTATTTTTTGGGCACATATTCAACAGTTCTGATCCTTGGATACATACTGCTGGCATTTGCTCAGTGCTACTTTAAAGCTCTTGTGAAATGATGCAAAATCATTTTAAGCGGGTAAACTGCTCCATTGTACAGTTGAGCTCAAAATTGGCAAGATCTATAGGTTTTTTTTGGAGATTAAGGGGGGGTCATAACCCCTGTCAGTTATTTTTTTTTGACCGTTTGTGTCCCATTGGGGAGATTTCCCTTTGCTTTCTGTTCCATAGCCAAAATAGGAAGTGAGAGGAAATCCCTTCAAATTAAGGGAATTCCTTGGGGTCCCCTAGGTCACCAGAACTAGTGTACCCATTGGAAGATTTCCTCTCCATTACTTTTCTGGGGACAACGATAATGAACAGGACAAATAGAGATGGTGAATCTCTGACAGGGGCACAGACAAATAAAAACTGAAAGGTGTGCTAATCTCTCTCAAAGACTGAAAAAAAAAAAGTTTTCCTTTACTTGTAATTTAAAGTGGTTGTAAACCCTTACAACACACTTTTACCTACAGGTAAGCCTATCATAAGGCTTACCCGTAGGTGCTGTAAATATCTCCTAAACCTACACGGTTTAAGAGATATTTACAATTCCCCGTACAAGGATTTCTTCGACGCATGCGCACTTTAGAAATCCCACGCTGTGCCATTCCAAGTACAGGTCATGCCGTGACTGGCGGCTCCGAATGACGTCACGCGACTCCAGCCAGTCGCAGAGCCGAAGTCTGCGCCCCCAGAAGGAAGATGGACGCTTCCAGCCGGCGAGGAAATCGGGGACATCGCAGGCTTCGGTTTCAGGTAAGTGACACATAATGGGCTACTATGCGTCGCATAATAGCCCATTATGCTTTACCTTTGCAGGGAAACAGAGGAAGTAAACCCATCAGGGTTTACTTCCTCTTAAATACAGCATTCAAATTGTGGTCAACTTCTCTTGAGACCACTCCTCAAACATTTTTCCCTGCTGTGGGCCTGGAGGCCAACCCTAACCATTGACATCCAGCTTGATGTCTTTTGGTCCCAGAACTGCTCTAATCCACATAACCTTACTTACTCTAATATTTACTTCCCAAAAATAAAAGTAAACAAAAATAGGACTCCGGAGAAGATCTATAAAGCAGCTGAAGCAAAAAAGATGGCATATGCAAGCAAACCTTTTTTTCTGCATTGTTCTGGATTTGAACCTTAAAGAAAATACACAAAAAGTGCACATTTAAACAGACCTGCTTGGCTCTCGACATTCAGCTTCATTGACCTTTCTTTTAGCAGACACCCCATTGGAAATCTTTGTGCCAGTTCTTGATTTTGCTCCTGTGACGTGAAGAAAATGTATTATATAGAAATTAGAACTTTCGGTCATCAGCCAGAAAAGGAAAACTGCAATGTGGTTTTCAATGTTAGGATAATTACATGCAACTTTTGTTATGCTTTCATAATGACCAAAGAATTTATGGCAAAGTGTTGTTCAAATAGAGCAAACTAATCCCCTAGGTTTTATATACTAGTAAAAAGCAATGTATTTTTGGACAGAAGTCAAAGAATTAAAGATGAACATATTCATCACTGTACTTTTATGATGTGTTCCATCTACAGAATTTTTGTTTTGATTGCAAATCAAATTTTATCAATTTATTTGTTACTGACCCACATAATTGTGGGCATATAACCCCGCAGAGAATGCCTTTAACAAACAGTGCTGGTTGAAGCGGACTGCTAAAGTATAAGAGGAAAAAAAAAAGCACAGAGGCATGGGGGGGGGGGGGTATTTTTATTAAATAACAATACATAGCTTAAAACCAAACTTCAAGAATTAAAAAAAAAAAAAAAAAAAAAACCTCGATGATGGCCATTGACCAAGTACTTAAGACTGTACTTCCACATAATTTGTGACTGACAAGCAGTAACAGAAATCAAATTAGAGCCTGATCTCTTGTATTAAATACCATCACAGGAGCCATTTCATACCTTTCCAAAATGGAACAGTGTGAAGGATATTAAGGCGGACACACACACGATGCTACTGTAATCCTAATAAAATAAAATATGCATTGCCATCTGCAAAGGCCCAAACGGAGAAACAGAGAAAACGTTGCATAGATGATCACCCAGGTTATCACTCTTAAAATAAATATTTTTTAGATTTTGAAAAGCAAGAACTAATTTTCTAAGAGGTGTAGAGAAAAATATTTATTCAAAAGAAACAGAGGCTTTTAATAGTTCACTTCATGTATAAAAATAAGAATACTACCGATTCCACACATGCCATATTTATATTTGTGAACGTCCACCCCACGCTATGTTGCGGTTTGTAAATCAAACATTTCACTGAGAAATGTATTATGAAAAGGTAAAACCTAAAGTTAAGTTTACATAAATACATCTTAGTAATTTGGATCTGGATAGAGTCAATTCACTAAGATGCAGAAGATAAACTTTTACTATTGGAATTATCAGTTTACAAAGATTAACACAAATGTGGAACTGGTATTTTTCAACATAAAGCTAGCAATATTTAAGAACCCATAACTCAGGCAACAATTTTTTGGGATTAAAAACTAAACTGCTCACAAATGTTGAGGCCCCCCCCCAGGAACTTTTGCCACACTGCATAAGTAAGCTCAGCAGCTCAGAGATTGTTATTGCCCAACTATTATCTTGTCTTCATGAGGATTTGGCGTCTTCACCCATTTTCAGCCCAGGCCCCGATGACACAATTACTGACATTGTCAGAAACTCACCAATAAATCATAAATGATCATCAATTTTCTTGCTTCATTCAAGCTGTCTGTTGTTCTGTCGGACAGAGTCTGCCCATGCCTGTATGTCTGGCCATCTCCTTATGTCTTTTGGGCTCCATTAAATTCCTTTACTTTTCATATTTAGCATCAACCCAAGCTTTTAACTTCACTAAGCATGACTATTGCACTATTTCACATGAGTGTTGAGCTCACACTATACTGCAGCCGATTTGTACGAAACAATAATTTGGACTAATGTTACATGCTGCATGGGAACATGTCAATCAAATCATCAAGGGCTTGGATGATCCACTTGTAAATTAACCATTTAATCATGGGAGGTTAAAGTTGCGATTTAAAAGAACCCTGACAGAACATATAGCATTTGTGAACTAGAGGTTCCTTGGCACAATGCACATGGTGTGTAAACTGCTATTTTATACAATACCTTTGTTCCTCTATAGTTGCAGTTACAATATACCGTATTTTTCGCACCATAAGATGCACGTGTCCCCCCCCCCCCCCCAAAAAAATGGGGGAAAATATCCCTGCGTCTTATGGAGCGAATACTGACCAGGCCAACGCCCCCCCCCCCTCATCAGAATGGCGGCGCTCGGCTTCTCTGTGGAGGAGAAAGGACAGGGTGTGAGGCGGATCCCTGCAGGGGCATACCAAGTAGGAGCGGGGGGAGGCGATCTGCCCCGGGTGCCAAAACATGGGGGGCGTCAGTGTGTCGTTGCTATGGTGGTGCGCTCCGAACCCAGATCAGTTAACACGCGCCAGATGTGACACCATCCCGCGGGGGCAAGAGCCCTGGCTGTTTTTTTTTTAGCCGGAACACCCCCAGCGCCATGGTCTGGTCCAGTCTTACTTCCTGCTCCTTCCACCGTCAGCTGCTGCTGCTGCAAACTATGTCCCCAGTCCTCCTTTCTACCTGCTGCCTGGGTGTATCTGAGGCTGAGAGCAAGCAAGCCAGCCAGAGGGGGTTGTGGCTTGTACTGCCTGAGGTGAGCTGGTGATATAGGGGTTGGAGGTGTGGGCTGGCATGCTATCCACTGCCCAATCACCTGAGCTGTTGTGAAAGAAGAGGCTGAAAGGGTATTTGTGTCTACCCTGTCACCCTGAGCTGATCTGGGAAGGGGGGAGGTTGCTATATCCACCACCACCACCCAGGTATAGTGTAGCTGAGCTGATTTGATAGGGGGTGGTATTACTGTGTCTCCACCACCCACCTATAGTAGTAGTATAATATTAAATATTTTAGGACACCATCTGGTTCAGAATATTTTTTTTTCTTGTTTTCCTCCTCTAAAACCTAGATGCGTCTTATGGTCAGGTGCGTCTTATGGTGCGAAAAATACGGTACATAAAGAATAAAGTGTGTGTGACTGCAGCAGGAGAGAATTTTACCCACTTGAAATACAAAACTCTGGGCTTCATTTTTAATAAGGGTTAGCTGTAAACTGCTATGGACAAAGACAAGCTACTGCTACTCACAGTAGTCTAAAAAGCATCAAGCATCTGCTGAGTTATTCAAAAAGTATCATAGGTAAAGTTTGTTGGTCATCCTGATTCAGTTAAAAAAGCTCTCCCAACCCCTATTACCACCACCCTCTTACTCAGTTACAGAGTATTTAAAAAAAGATAAATACCACTGTAAGTCTTTTTTTAATATTCCCTTACCTCTGACATTTGTGTCCCTCTCTAGCATTGTTTTTGGAGGTTACTACTGGTGGATCCAGGACTGCAGTCTGTGCTAACCAGTTGCCTCATGATATTATCCAACTGAAGTTTTTTGGATCCTCAGAGGTCTACGCCATTTGACAGCGAATAGGAATTGTCCATGTCATCCAGACAGTGACGTGGACCATCCTATAGTATAGAAAATAAAAGACTTGCGACCTGGCGTGTCACAAGATCCGGAGTTAAGTAAGCATATTTTACTTTCCTTCATTTTGACTTTTTGTATAACAGCAGAACAGAATTTTGTTCTACTTCCTATACTATATTACCAAAAGTTTGTGTACACCTGATTTTCACACCTATGTGAGCTTGTTGGACATCTCATTCCAAAACTATGAGCTTTAAATATGGTGTTGGCCTCTCATTTAGCTAGAACAGCCTACACTCCTATGAGGGAAAGGGGGGGGGGGGGATTTGTGCTTCTTCAGCCAAAAGAGCATTTCTGTGGTCAAGTACGAATGCTGGACAAGAAGACCTGGCTCAAACGGAATTCAATTTTATCCCAAGAGTGTTCAACAAGGTCGAGGCCACTCGAGTACCTCCACACCAAACTTGTCAACCAATGCTGAGGTCTTTCACAACAAACATGTCAATCCATGTCTTTATGGACCTTTGGCCTTGTCCACAGGGACACAGATTATAGTGCCCTTGATGAAGATGTGGAATACTATACAGGTTTATCCATACAAAGAAGTCTTTTACCACACTGAAATAAACAAGACATCAGAGCCTTAGGTATGGATGCTCACCTGCAGCTATCTCTTTGGAACAATCTGGATTCGTTTTCAACATCTTCATAAATTGTGGTGAGCCTGCTGTAGAATTTGACTGCTTATCAGATGGCCGGTCAACATTCTGCTCACCTGGAGATGAAGCAGCGTTGGAAAGTTCACCATTGAGGTTTGCAGATTTTAAACTTGGCAATGTACCTGTCACAGGTGAAGCAGGATCTTTGACAGTTTTCTTCAGTGTCTTTACTTTAGGTGTTGGATTAACACTCCCATTTGTTGCTTTGGGCCTAGCACCTGTTCTTCCAGATTCTGGCTTTGGATTACTGGCAGAATCACCTTTGGAAGCACAACCTTCAGTCTTTGCATGGTCACCGTTTTCCAATTTGGTCTTCACAATGAGTTTTGGTCTCGTTGTAGTGGCCTTTTCTGCCTGTTTTGGGTCTTTAGATAATTTGCTGGTCACTTTCTTGCCATCCTTTCCCTTTAAGTCATCATCTTTTCCCTTTCCAGAGGAACTTCTAGTTAAATTTGTTGTATGTCCAGAAGCACTCAATGAATCAGATTTCATCTTCCTCTGAGCAATATAACTGTCTGAATATCTCTTGCTTTCCTCTGATCGTTCTTCTTTTGACTTCACAATTTTAGGTCGACTTTGCTGCAAAAAATAAAAATGGGATCCAAGCAATGCAAAACCATGAGTTTTTTTTTTTTTTTTTAAAAACGAGATACAAAACATATTAAGTGGGAATTCAAAAACTTTTTTGGATATAGTAGATAGTGGTTAAGGCGCCGTAATTTTTAATTTTTTTTTGTAATCTAGGGGGCTATTTCTTTACTCCCTATACCAGACACACAGCAGTAAATAAGATGATTTCCCTCTTTGGTTTTACCAGAACAGGTTTACCCATTAATTAGTTAACCTACCTCTTGTCTCTGTGACAACTTTGTGTTGTTTGCAATGTTCTTAATACAATTCCTACCAAATAACCCTATAGCCTTAATAACATGGGGAGTCTATCCAGTCTATATGGCTTGCAGGCCAATAGGCTATTGTAACTATTTAGGAAGAGCTCTCATGCATACTAATGTGTAATGTATTAGTACAAGCATCCATAGATGCTCTTTTAGGGCAGGGCTCGACAAATCCCAGGCGCCATGGTGACCAGAAATTGCATCCTGCGCCTGGGCTTTTATTAGTCCATTCACTGTTGCACCAGGAGTGAGCACAATTCTTATTGATCAACGCCCCAGACATACAGTTCTGGGTGCTGGGCAGCCGATTTAGTTTTAACATCTAAATTAAATAAAATAAATAAAAAAAAAAAACACACACAAAAAACACACTTTAGCTCTGCTGCTAACCCACAGACATAAAAAATCATAAGAACAAATGTAAAGTGATTGTACTATGAAGATTGGACCGATAGATGTGCCAAAGGCAATCCCCAACAGGACCATTCTTTAATTCTCAACAGCAGCCCTAATGAAGGGGGTGTCCTTAGTCCCCCCGAAACACGTTGGCCTCATTTTATTGCTGTGATTTTAAATAAATGTCTTACCTGCATTTACTGGATACTGGGCCTCCTTTACTTTCACTTCTTCCCAAACATACATGGAGTCAACCATAAGGCCGTACCCCAAGGTAGCAGCCCAGGCCCCAACAGGGCCCACCACCACCCTTTCTTTAAACCAGGCACGAACCTCTGGGAAAAAAACTCTTCCTATCTGCCCACACCTTGCACACCTTTACAGCAGTGACTGATCGAGTCAGTCCAGCGTGATCTACACCTCCTCTCATAAGCCACTCATTCACATGGCCATGCGATACATCAAATCCCTTTGCTCAAGCAGTGTAACCAAAAATGTCAAGTGGAATTGAAACAGATCTGTTTCTTTAACCCAAAGATGCTCAGCAATGTTATTCTTAATCCACCATTAAGCCAAACTGTGTATGTGTGCTATTACTCATGTTATTGCAGATTATGATAAAGCATCTGAAAAATAACCCAAAAAGGTAAACTGTAAATAAATCTAAAATATCTAAATACAGGAGCTTCTCATTCAAATACCAACCTTCTGCAAATATTAAAAAATAAATAAATAAAACAGCCACCAGTCATGTCAATCATGTCTCCATCTAAATCGCAAAATGATACTTTTAGTCATTTCTTTGTGTGATTGGGGAACATGATCATCTATTCCAAAATACATTACTACATTATGTATATTGAGCTTTGGGGCATTCTGTATTGTAGTAATTAAGTGTGCCCCCCATATTACCTACAGCATTACCTGGGAGTGCATCTCAAGCTGTAGAGGGGGATGCTGCCAGCATATCAACAGAAATAAACAAACTGCCCTAAGATACTTCACTGTCCTATTGGATACATTGGTTGTGCTTTTTCCTCTTGAATGAATCAAATCTGGAAGCTAGTTAATGATGCGGTGACTTGTGGGAAGTTACTGGCATTTACATAAGGGGCTATTTATAGAAGTCATATTAATCTGGGGACAGCATCAAGAAATTACGGCATTTGTTCACTCTAAATTACACATCTCTTATTAAAAAATTAAAGAATTTACCGAATTTACCATCACAGCCTGTATACTGCAAATAATTTGGACAAATTAACCATTTTCAATACAAACTTTGAGTGTTATTTTTAGCCTAGACCTGTCTACATAACAGTAAATCATCTTTATCTATACAACATTATTCACCAATACATAACTAAATATAGTTCAGATTTACCTGGGAACTAGTAAATGTGGGCTTCTTTGCAAGTCTTCGATCATCCCCTTTGTCAAAGGCAGCTGGAAAGTAAAAATATACCTAATGGGTTATTAAAAATCAAACAGCAATATATGGCAATTTATGAACAACAGGGTTCATGGTGTAGCAGAACCAAAATGAAAAAAGGATGCATGTGATTGTTTGAAGCAACTGTCCTTCAGAAATTTACTACAAAAAGCCAGCTGCCAGGAAATGGTGCACCTGTTTTTTTTCTTCCTAATATGCTGCAAACAGACCACCCCACCACTCCAGTGAAGGAGTCAGTCATACAAAAGCAGCCTCCACTGCAGTAGCAGTGTTTTACTATACTGGATTAAGGGCAAGACTTCTGGGAAATACATGCATAGAAAATGGGAAGTGTTAACGCACAAGCGCTGATTTATGAAAGCTTTTCCTAATGAGCACTGCATGTAAATAATTAAAAAAATGAAGCTGCTTTAAAAGCAATTATAAAAAGGTTTCATGAACAGTGCTGGTGTGGTATGCACAAAGATGATCAGCTGTTTTGCATTATGTATGAGAAAACATGCGTGCAAATGATTTTGTGGATGATCTGTAATTCTATTGGTTTAATTCAGACGTTGACAGTGGTCAATTACTATTAGTGTGTGACACTACTAGCCTGCACTTGAGAATGTGAGTTATTGTTCAATGAAAAGCTATCTCAGCAACAGACTTGCACATGCCATTACTACCTATGCATAAAAAAAAAATAACAAAAGCAACAACTGAATCTGCACGTAGCTATTTGTGTGCGCTAGTAGGTCTTTCTCAAGGAACATAAAAGAGCATAATTGATACTGGCAGTAAACGGGTCTGAATTTGCTGATGCTTCATATTTGAGCGGTTAGTAGTAGCTCTGAATTCAATATTTATGATGCCTAACCTTTGTTCCTCCATAGTTTCCCCTTATTTAAATCATGTGGAAAAAAGGTATACATTTCTCTGCAAAGCCAGATAAGCTGACATCATGCAGACCACACCAAAAAAACACTTTGATCAGGAGGCAGATAATTACTGTAGCATGGGTTTCTTTCATCTGAGTGCAAATAAGCATGAAATTTATGCCAATTCTTCATCTCATTATAACTCAACTAGGAAAAGAATACCAAAAAATATTTCATGCAAATACTATTTAATAAAGACTGAACCTTGACAAAGGAATGAATCAGAGCACAACATCAGTACATACTCTGAACTCTATAATCATGTAGAAATGGAATGTGCAGACGTACCTGCTTGTATTTTGTCCTGATCGCCCGGCCTCATCAATTTCCAGCCCTCCGTGTGCCGTACAGCATAAAAAGACTGGACCAGGAAGCTCCACAGCTTATCACGCAGAGCTTGGATCTTGCACGTAAAAACCTATGTTCAAGCAACAAATCAGCAGCTGTTCAGCAGAACATTTCCATGGCAACCAGTCATTATATTCCTCACTCTCAGAATCGACTTACTCCCTAAGCTTTGTCAGTGATGTCATCACACAGACAGTATGACTGCCTACTGGAGGGAGCATTACGAATGGCTTTCAGTTCTGCAGCATTAGATTATACAAGCAGCATGGATATGAAGCTGCTTTGTGACAGACGGTGGAAACGCCATCTTAAACACACTGGCTTCTTCACTGATGTCAGTCTACCGGCTGCCTGCAAAGTCAAATACTCCTGGGAGCAACTATGAATGTGATTATGCCGTCAGCTCTTCTGTTTGTTTCGTGTATGTTATTACAGGTTCGCCCACTACGCCTTCTCATCATATTTGCATAGTAACTAATTAAACAGAGCTCGCTTTCAAAGTAGCACTTAAATCCCCAACAGAATACATTTTTTTTTAAAAAAACAGCATTTCACAAAGCAGCCCATATTTTTTTATTTTATCATACAAGCAGGCAACTGAATATTAAAGTCAGGTAAATGTTACACATGTAGGTCATGTGATTTAATATGATCATTGCGCAGCAAGAGTGTCTTGTTCTAATGGTCTTTCATAAATCCCTTAATCTCTTTATTATGGGAGGCTTTGGTCTGCTGTAGCGATTTGTTACAATGCAGCAGGGCAGAAGTGGTTAACTGCAGAACCATTTACCACGTCTCTGCAGAGCCGGCAGCAATCTAGTCATGCAGGATGCTTAAAGGGAAAGCCTTCCATCACCTAGCTTACAGAAAACATGAAGGTATCCATCTCTTGAGAATAGTTAGCAGTTTAGCAATCTATCAAAGAACAGGTGACTCATTACACATGAGTGTATTCTATATTATGGTAATATTGTATGATGTATAAGGATATTGCTTACCCAGATGTGTTTGCCTCAAGAAGTTAAAAATATTTTTGAAATGAGAAAACAGATTTTTTTTATTAATTAGTTTAGATATGCAACAAAATTAAATATAAATATTTTTTTTTTCACAGACTGCTTAACGTGATTATTCTCAAGATCAGCTGTGACGGTTTTATTAATGGACACAACCTGCAGTGCCTTCCTCATGGCTGCAGCTTGTCATACATTATCTGCTGTTAGATTTGTCTGCATTGCAGTCTGTGCTGTACAAAGACATCTGTTAGCTGTGCCATTCAAATGACACTGTACCAAAAACTATTTGTGATTTAGGAAAGGGATGCCTGTTTTGGCCTAGTGGTGACAGAGGACATGTAGGGACTGAGGACCAAAGTATTAAATCAGTCATTACATCATTAGTTAATGGAATGCAAAGGTTGATAGCCATGTTGGATGAACAATTTTGACTCCCTACGCACTTGTAAGTCGGAAGCCACGCGTTGTGTTCAGGCAGTCCATTAATTTATATGGTCTGACAATGCACCACTAAAAATCACACCTATACTAAATCTTCCAATGGAGCGCACCAAAATGCATAGTAGAGTACTACCATGTGGACTGCAATACATGCACTGAAACTGTGTTTTACTACATTTAGGTACCATTTAAAATAAATGGCACCAAAACACACAGTACTGCAATAGTGCACGGTATAGCATGGTGTAAAACTGGTCTATCCTTCTGCAGGGCAGTATTAGTTGCATTATTTTCTCTCCTGAAATGCTGTAGTACCTTGATTTATTCTTACAGGGGCGTAACTATACATAATAGAGCCAGACCCATAATTTCCAGCCATCTTTAAAAAAAAAATAAAAAAATAAAAATCCACAGCTCTAAAATGCTATAATGGCATTAAAAATCTTTAAGAAATTGAATGCATTTTCACATATCAAAAGAAAAAAAAATTCTTTTAGAGTCAGTGTAAAACAGCAAACTGCACCACAGTTGCTGCCATTCTGGACCTAGCACAGACGGGGGAGGTGGTTGAAAGTCTCAGCCAACTCATCATGAAAGCCTGTACACAGGCCACTATATTAATGGATGTATCCCCTATGGACAACAGTTATATTCTCTACAAGCTGCCAGAATGTCACACTTGAAGGGTAAGTGGCCATAGGAAAAATGTAGGAAACTCTTATTATTATTATTATTCAGGATTTATATAGCGCCGACAGTTTACGCAGTGCTTTACAACATTAGGGCAGACAATACAAGTACAATACAATTCAATACAGGAGGAATCAGAGGGCCCTGCTCGTTAGAGCTTACAGTCTAAAACTAAACTACCAACTTGGAAGTAAAGTTGTCATTTCCATGTTCATTAACCACTTCCCACCCAGCCACTGCACATATACGGCCAGGAACATCCCTCAGAAGGAGGGGGACCGCGCGCACGCGCATGCCCTTGCAGCGGCGTGATCCCGATGCGCTCATGTCACCCTGACACGGCGCATCTCCAATCGGCAGGAGGGCTCTGTGATTGGCCCTCCTGATCACATGACGGCTGTGTCCAAGCAGAGCCGTCATGTAATGTAAACAGAGAGCTGGTTGCTAGGCGATCGGCTCCCTTTTCCTCACACGGAAGTTGTCAGTGAGGAGAGGAGAGAAGATTGCTGCAGCCAGCCGGTGATTAGTGAGTATGAGCTGTTTTTAACAGCTTTGTACAAACTGATCACCGGCCCAGTGTCCCCACACAATGTCCCCAAAACACTGTCCCCACACACGTCCCCTCACAGTAAAAACACCTGTCCCCACATACGCAACGCTAAAATCATATGTCCCAATGATCATCTGCACACATATGTCCGTGATCACACAAACCAATTATTATACACTTTTTTTTTTTTTACCAAAGAAATGTAGCAGAATACATTTTGGCTTAAATTTATGACAAAGTTAGATTTTATTGGATTTTTTCAAAATTTCCACTCTTTTTTTCGCTTATATCGCCAAAAAAAAAAAAAAAAAAAAGTTGATTTGTGAATAAATACCACCAAAAGAAAGCTCTACTTGTGTGAACAAAATGAAAAAAATTGAATTTGGGTACAGTGTTGTATGACCGCGCAATTCTTATTGAAATTGCAAGAGCGCTAAAAGCTGAAAATTGGCCTGGAAAGGAAGGGGGTGAAAGTGCCCAGTATTGTAGTGGTTAAAGAAGTCTCATCAGAAGGCAATAAAAGGCGGGTTAAATTCAACAGGGGCCGATGTGCACATAGTACTTGTCCCCATTAAAATTAGTGCTGTGGTTTGGATAGCTAGGCCCTCTAATCCCCATCCAACAATGCTGGACAAAGGAGATGGGCATCTGACTGCACAGAGCACAGGGGGCAGTGCAGACACAGAGCCTGCACAGCCCCTGCCTCCTCCAAATGCTGCAGACAGAACATCTGCAGCCCTCCTTTCTATGCATCGGTGTGCCTCCTGTGCCCCATTTGTACAGTGAGTTCTTCTTTAAGGTCCTGTTTATCTACTGATTGATACTTGGACAAATATAAAACTTTTTTTTTAGGGTATGGTCATTAGAGCAACCATGCCAGTGTCCTGAAGACTAGGGAAGCTCACAGGGCGCAGTGCGAGAACAAGTTCTGGCACTTGGCTCCACTAAAGTACCTCACTGGGGGGGTGCTAGCATTGGGCACCCAGGATACATGCCCTGCATCTTCTGTGGGGTGGGCCAGTATCCGCAATCACCCCTCTGCAGAAGCTGGCATCTCGTTTTTGGTTGCCTGTCAAAAGAATACATTTCGGAGCCAAGAGAAGCTTCCCCTAGGTTCCTCCTCAGCTCTGTCATGTATCATGACACAACAGGAGGAGGAGCTTGGAAGGAGGGAGACAATAATCTGGAGGGTGGGGTGCAGCTAACAAAGATTTGTGCTAGTGGTGAAGGATTTCATCTTGGAAGAGTGATTGAAGGGTGGGGGGATATTTTGTGCTGTGTGTACATCCAATTCTCCACTGCAATTGTGCAGGGAGGGGGGTATTTGTGCTAGAAGTGGGGATTTGTGCTAAAAAGGTGTGAGATTTGTGCTGGGAGAGGGATTTGGAGGGCAGGGGTCAGGATTTGTGCTGGTAGCGGAAGAGAGGAAATTTCTGTTGGGAGAAAGGATTGAGGTGACCATGTAGATTAGTGCTGTATTTTATTTGGAGTGGGGAAGTATTGATTTTTGCTGAAAGAGTGAAATGAATTGGGGAGGGGGATTTTGGACTCTTGACCCCTACACTGCGCTTTACACATACCGGACTCCTGACCCCTTCTATGCATTACACACTTCTACACTCTGCATTCTGTGCATTATTTACTCCTGACCCCTGCTCTGTTTGTTATGTACTCCCAAACCCAACACTGACTGCAGCACTCTGCATTACGCACCGCTGACCTCTGCACTCTGTTATGTATTCCTAATCCTGAACTCACTGCAGTACTCCTGGCCCTTGCACTCTGCCTTACAGACTCCTGCACTATATATATATACACACACACACACACACACACACACACACACACACACACACACACACACGTACAGGACATTACATACTTATCAAAGTGTTCACTGTCTTAACAGTTGCTGGTTGCTAAGCAGTCCCTGACTATTTTAATGAAATTCTTCTTTAAGGTAGGCCCTCTGTAAATTTTGCATAATTAGCAATTACCTGGTGGATCCTGCCATTTTCAAGGGCTTTCCTATTATCTGTTCTATAACAGCCAATCCACTGGCTGTTGCGTTGCCACTCTAATTGCACATGCTTCACCAGTACCCATGAGGAAGCAATCCACTGCCTCCTTTACCCTCTGAAAGCAACCCCACATGACTATTTTGTTGGCTTGAGGGGCAGCTTCAGCACGTTGGGTGACAATTCCTCACTTTCCCCTGTTCTTCACCTCACCTGATTAAGGTATCAATTTGCAGGGCTTCTTCCCACTATCTGCCTATCTGTGACACACTGCAAGGGTTGAGGGCATTTACCCAAGAGTGATTGGCAGCAGCAATTGGCTATTGTAAAAGAATGAAGATCACTGCTGCAGTGTTATCTGCAGGTAGTTCCTATAGTGGTGCTGGCAGCCCCATCTCCCAGTGCAGTTAGGAGCAACCTGTAGATGTCACGGGACAAGGGTACATGGCACTGAATAAAGCCAACTGGGACAATTATATTGATTTGTCTTAAAGGATTATTGTTATTTTAAATGCTGCATTGGCTGATCATCCATATAAAAATAGTTTTAGAGGGTTTTGGGACACCATAATTACTAGTTTATTAAAAACAAATATATCATTTAAAACCCCTAAAAACTACAGTCAAGAAAAAGGCCAGTTCCGATTACTTTTTTTTTTTGATATGCACTTGGGAGGGGTTCAGTCTACAGCGCAGAACTTGCATGCTACTGATGTAAACACTGCCAGCAGGATACCATGTGTCGATCACAGGGTTCTCACCTGCAAGATCATGACACAAGTATGGCAATAAAACCAGAAGTATACACCAGAGTGCAGCCTGTGATCCCCACTTTCCAGTATTGGAAGAGGTAACATGCTTTAAGTTTAGTTCTGTTGCAAGTGCACTAATATGGCTACAATCACCTCAAGCATAGCAAGTACAAAAATAATACTTTCCTTTTCGTACATGGAGGGAATTCTTAAACAGTCACAACGACCAAAAGCAGTTTAACGAAGGGGTGGACAATAGCCACTGAGAGGTACAACAGATGGAGATAATTCTACAAAAGTGTATCTGAAGGAATCGATGCCCAAATCTAGACTGGATGAAGCAAGGGCTAAGTGAAATATGGAATTGCCACCATTAAGACAAGGGCACCGAGGATCAACCTGGTGGTCCAGACCAGGACAGATAGCCACCAATAGGGGAACTGCTACTTTATGGAATTGTCTGTCTCAACCAGCAAAAGTTAAGGGACAACTAAACATCCACCAAAATGGTAACAATGGTCAGTTTTTATTCATGTACAACCTTTATACCAAAAAGGAAAAAAAAAACAAAAAAAACCCTTTGCTGTAACTGCCTATAACGTATTAGCTGGAGTTCAGCTTCCTTTTCTTAGTCCAGTCCATCTAAAAACTACCCTGTCCCCACACTGACATTGCTTCATCCAGAATGCAGACACCCTAAAACAGGAAGTGTGTTACTAGCAGGATCACCAGGTAAAATAATGGGAAAAAAGCCTAAAAAAAAGCCAAATGCAGCCACCACATCTATGGATTGGTAAGATGCAATATATTACATTTTTGTTTTTCAAAGTATTGCTGCTAGAGTTGCACCAACACAAATAACGGTATTGGTGCCGATATTATGCATTTGCATGAGTACTTGTACTCATGCAAATACTCTAATACCAAAACAGATACCTGCAGTGCGGTGCGAATTGAGCCCATACAAAAGGAACTGGCTCAAGTCATACTGCAAAAAACTGCATGTAAATCACATGCAGGAATGTGAATTAAACAGGAATGCGGTGAGATTCTTGTCCAAATCACATGCAGTTTCCTGCACTGCTCCTGTGTGAACCAAGTGCCTTTAGTTCCTCAGAGTCTTGTTTTGGTTCTTAACCACTGGGCCATAGCCGAATGACGGCTACAGCACGGCTTGAGAACTCTGGGAGGGCGTACACTGACGTCCTCCCAGAATCGTGCGCGCACACGGGAGTATCAGTGACCGGCGGGTCTGCATCACGGATCATGGTAAATATCCGCTGACAGCGGCCGTTTACCACGTGATTTCACGGAGCGATCACTTGTAAACAAACCGGCGTCACGTCTGGTTCCTCTCTCCCCTCTCTGTACCAGTGTTAATTTCATCAACTAAAACATTTTAGTCGACTAAATGAATACTATTTTTAGTTGACTAAAACAAAAACAATTGAGATGACTAAAACTAAAATGGCATTTTAGTCAAAAGACTAAAACTAAATTTAAATTTGACTTCAAAATTAACACTGGTCTCTAGTGCAGGTTCATACCTCAATACCATAAATAATAGCATATTAGATTTTTCACTCCAGCAGTATATAATGAGTTTGGAAATTGTGGAGAAATGTTAACTAATGCAATACAATTTAATTACACCTATTCGATTTTAGTAGATTAAAATGTACTGGAGATGTAGTCGACTAAACACGACTAAAACTAAAACAATTGCAGAAGACTAAAATGGGACTAAAACTAAAATACCATTTTAGTCCTAAGGCTAAAACTAAAATCGGAATTTGCTGCCAAAATTAACACTGCACTGTACCGATCGGTACAGTGCGAGCAGAGAGGGGAGAGATTGGGTGCAGCAGCGCTGTGGGCTGGATCTGTAGTGCCCACAGCGCTGATCTGTGCCCATTGCAGCCTCATCCAGCCATCCATACTCAGCCATCCCTCTCATACTTAACCAGCCATCCATCCGTCATACTCATCCAGCCATGCTCAACCATCCATACACAGCAATACCCAACCATACCCAGCCATCCACATTTATGACTCAACCATGCTCAGCCATCCCAATCCATGGCTCATCCATCCCCATTCATGCTCATCCATGCCACATCAGTTCTCATCCATGCCACTACAGTGCCTCACAAAAGTGTAATAGGTAGTCAAATTAGATTTGAAATGTATGCCCCTAGAACACCTGACGGTGTTCCCTGCATATTGGGCCTCTGTATGTAGCCTGGCTGTGGAAAAGTCTCCCACATGTGGTATTGCGTACTCGGGAGAATGTATTTTGGGGTGTAATTTTTGGTATGTACAGTCTATGTGTTAGAAATATTGTATAAATCAACAACTTCGTGTAAAAAAAAAAAAAAAGGGAAGCGTTGTCATTTTCTTTCCACATTTTCCAAAAACTTGTAGAAAAAAAAATTACATGTTCAAAAGACACATTATGCCTCAGATTATGTGTTAGGGTGTTTTCATTCCAAAATGGGGTCATTTTTGGGGCATTTCCATTGTTCTGGTGCTCCAGGGCGTTCAAAAGTATAAGAGGTAGTCAAGAAATTGTATGTGTAATTTATGCTCCTAGAACGTCTGAAGGTGCTCCCTCAATGTTGGGCCTCTATATGTGGCCAGGCTGTGTAAAAGTCTCACACATGTGGCATCGCCGTACTCAGGAGTAGCAGCAGCATGTGTTTTGGGGTGTAATTTGTGGTATGCATATGCGGTGTGAAATAACCTGCTAATATGACAATTTTGTGAAAAAAAAAATAAAAATATCTTGGTTTTGGAAAGAATTGTAGGAAAAAAAATTACTTAAAAAAACTTACCATGCCTCTTACTAAATATCTTAGAGTGTCTACTTTCCAAAAAGGGGTCATTTGTACTTGTATTTGTACTTTCCTGGCTTGTTGGGGTCTCAAGAAATGAGATAGGCTGTCAGTATTTCAGGTGTGCGGTGATTAAATACCACCAAAAGAAAGCTCTATTTGTGTGAAAAAAGGTCCAAAAAATTCATATGGGTACAGTGTTGCATTGTCACTAAAAATGTGAGAGCACCGAAAGCTGAAAATCGGTCTGGTTAGGAAGGGGGTTTAAATGCCCAGTGGATAAGTGGTTAAACACAGCCACTCGATTGTCAAGACACTTCACATATATTTCTGTCATTTTGCGACACTCCTGAGCCGCTTCTCTGGAACCAACATAGGATATGAAATTAAAAAAGCAAACAAAGACAGAGAAGGAAAAGACTTCCACTGCCATATGAGCGCTGTGTAGTCTGGGCTTACACAGGAGCGATTGGACAGGAATTGCACCAGATTCCTGTTCAAAGCACATGCAATTTTTTTGCAGTTCGATTTGAGCCCATCCATTTTGAATGGGCTCAAATCCCACCGCGCAGAATCGGTAACTGGTATCGGTGAGTACTTGAGCAAAAGTAACGGTACTCCCACTTAAACAGGTATCGGGCATCCCTAATTGCCGCTATAAAATCTTACCTGCTGCTGAACATGCCAAGTTCCCCTCAATACAGAGTCTAAATAACAGTTTTAGTTTTGTTTTTTTTTGAGTCCATACCAGCAAATTCTTTAGATTTTAAGCGCTGGTGAAGGGGATGATAAGTGGTCACTGAAATGCGTTAGCTGTAGCACCTAATATACGTTTGGAATAAATCCTCATTTTGGAAACTTTTAGCGAATAGGGACAGGCTAGCTACAGCACATCATGGACTTAGGGGAATCGATCAACCATGACAGAGGGGTGTTCTAGGAGGCTGCATCTGGGCCTTGTCCAGGGCTTTAACCAAAAAGCCAAACAAACGACACAACGCCCACGAGTGCCTGCTCCTGCCCCTAACCACCACTGCCTGCTCCTAACCATCACTGTGCTTGGGATCAATCAAGGAAGGTGCCCCACCCGTCACCTTGGTTTAGCCAAAAGACCCTCTCAGAGAAAACAATGGGCACCTTTCCGCACGCTTACTTAGAAGGTGCCGGTGCCAGAGGAACTGGAGTCTACCTCCTGTAATGCTGTCATGCCCTCCATTGCTCCTCTTGTGTCCACAGCCTCTGCTGGGTCTCCACTGGCTCCCCGATGTTCCGACCGCTGCGGCCACGAGACCGGAACCTCGTCTCTGGGCGCCCCCTGATGCTGTCACTCCGCCGGAAGCCACGTTACTTCCTGAACCGGCTTGGAGCGCAGTTGCCCCCACATCCTCCTCCTGAGCGGAAACCAGCCTCCTGCACTTTGAGCCCAGAACTGTCAGGTGAATAGGTGTCCTAAGCAGACGCGGCCAGCCAGATGGGCGCCGCCCACCTGTTGGACGCAGAGGCCATGGGCGGGCCGATGGACCATCTACAACACTAGAGGAGACCTGGGCCACAGTCACGATAGCGCTGCGACATG
The DNA here is from genome assembly GCA_037952925.1 of Lithobates clamitans. Classification (NCBI taxonomy): domain Eukaryota; kingdom Metazoa; phylum Chordata; class Amphibia; order Anura; family Ranidae; genus Lithobates; species Lithobates clamitans. The sequence continues at coordinate 7,763,056 of JBBGZY010000300.1, forward strand.
CTACAGGGGTTCTGCTTTCCCCGAGCTATGGCAGCGGTGGGACTCGCAGCCCTACTTCTCCCTGGATGAACGGAGGGACGCGCAGGCTGAGAAGGTAACATAAGGGGCTCACCCAGGATAGCCCTGAGACACGGAGCTCCCCCTAAGGTTCCTACGTGCTCCCTTCCCGTCCAGCAGGAAACACAAAAAACAGAAGGAGGCGGCCTGGAGCACCGTCTGTAAAGTTTGGGTCAACATGTTTCCTATCCAGGAGGGAGGAACCCTATGTCTCAGAGCCTGTCCTGGAAGATGAAAGGAGAAAAACCTGTTTACAGTGCTCACGTGCTTAAGCTGAAATTTACACATACACCTAAGGTTGGCCATGCATCATACAATTTTCTTCTACAATCTTCCTTTAGATCTACCAAAACCATATAATATGGAAGGTCAAACCTAAACACTTTCAATTTGTATGCAAATTAGGCAGGCTTTTGCACTACATAGTTTAAGGTAAATCTAAAGGAAATTGAAAAAGAAAATTGTATAATGTAAGGCCAAGATACAAATCTTTAAAAAAATGTATAATCTAAAAGCCCATCTCTGACCATATATGTGGCTGCAAGGATCAATTAAGGGGTGGGGTATTGTTTGTTGGGAGTGCGGGGTGTCTGGCAGGAGCAGACCTGTAACCCTTTTGCTGCTAGAGATTTGTTTTTACCTTCCATGATATACAGTTGTGCTCATAAGTTTACATACCCTACCAGAATTTATGATTTCTTGGCCATTTTTTAAAGAATACGAACGATAACAGAAAAACATTTCTTTCATTCATGGTTAGGGTTTGGCTGAAGCCATTTCTTATCAACTGTGTTTACTCTTTAAATCATAATCACAACAGAAACTACCCAAATGGCCCTGATCAAAAGTTTACCTATCCCAGTTATTAATACCGTGTATTGCCCCCTTTAACATCAATGACAGCTTGAAATCTTTTGTGGTATTTGTGGATGAGGCTCTTTATCTTCTCAGATGGTAAAGCTGCTCATTCCTCTTGGCAAAAAGCCTCCAGTTCCTGTAAATTCTTGGGCTGTCTTGCATGAACTGCACGTTTGAGATATCCCCAGAATGGCTCAATGATACTGAAGTCAGGAGACCGAGATGGCCACTCCAGAACCTTCACTTTATTCTGCTGTAGCCAATGATAGGTCGACTTGGCCTTGTGTTTTGTATCATTGTCATGTTGGAATGTGCAAGTACGTCCCATGCGCAGCTTCCTGGCTGATGAATGCAAATGTTCCTCCAGTATTTTTTGATAACATACTGCAGTCATCTTGTCAACAATTTTGACCAAATTTCCTGTGCCTTTGTAGTTCACACATCCCCAAAACATCAGCGATCCACCTCCATACCTTTAATCATAGGCCCTTGACTCCTCTCCAAAAAGCTCAATTTTGGTCTCATCACTCCAAATTACTTTGTGCCAGAAGATTTAAGGCTCGTCTCTATGCCATTTGGCGTATTGTAAGTGGGATACTTTGTGGCATTTGCGTAGTAATGGCTTTCTTCTAGCGACTTGACCATGCAGCACATCTTTCTTCAAGTGCCTCCTTAATGTGTATCTTGAAACAGCCACACCACATGTTTTCAGAGTCATGTATTTAATCTTAAGTTACTTGTGGGTTTTTCTTTGCATCCCGAACAATTTTCCTGGCAGTTGTGGCTAAAATTTTAGTTGGTCTACCTGACCGTGGTTTGGTTTCAACAGAACCACTCATTTTCCACTTCCACTTGAGTTTGAACACTGCTGATTGGCATTCTCAATTCCTTATATATTATAATATGTTTTTATATCCCTTTCCAGTTTTATACAGTTCAACTACCTTTTCCCGCAGATCCTTTCACAATTCTTTTGCCTTCTCCATGACTCAGAATCCAGAAATGTCAGTGCACCACTGGATGAAAGATGCAAGGGTCTGTCAGGAGTTCAGAAACTCATTGACCTTTTATACACACACACACACACACACACACACACACACACACACACACACACACACACACACACACACTAATTACAAGCAAACAGATCACAGGTGAGGATGGTTACCTTTAATAGCCATTCAAACCCCTTTGTGTCAACTTGTGTGCATGTTACCAGACCAAAATCACCAGGGTATGTAAACTTTTGATCAGGGTCATTTGGGTAGTTTCTGTTGCCATTATAATTTAAAAAGAGTGTAAACAGTTGATTGATAATAAATGGCCTCAGCCAAACACTAACCCATGCGTGAAAGAAAAGTTTGTGTTATCATTTATATTTTCTGAAAAATGGCCAAGAAATCATAAATTCTGCCAGGGTATGTAAATTTAGGAGCACAACTGTATGTACATTTTAGGCCTGCACATTACTTAACCAACCCCCTTCAATATATATTGTCCAAAAGTGGAGACCCTGTAGAATAAAATAGTGGCAGTTGTAGTTTTTTTTTTTTTTGGTCACACAGTATAAGCGCAACCGTTTATCAAGCCCAGGTTTTTTGTAAAAATATGCAAATTCATTTTGGTGCACATAAACACAATACAATACAATGCACATTTTTTTTCTGGTAAAATAGGAGATAATGCTGCATCAAGTAAAAAGCCACTGAAATGGCAATACCTAAAATTGACCAGTAGCAATCCTTCAAAATGCCTTACAGCTTATCACTTTGGAGTTAACAGTACATTAATGCCCTAAAATTTTGCTCACACTGGCATTTGGGCCAATAGGAGATATGTCTGGCACAAATGTGGCTTCTGTATATATTCCGCTGTCATACGCTCTAGTCTACACCCAAGGCAGAGAAATGGTTAAAGTGTTTGTAAATCCTAACAGTGAACTTCCCTTATTTTCTCTTTTGTTCTGTTTAATATACCATTGGAAATATTGGGGTGCATTTACTATGCACTTTGCAAGTGCAGTTGCACTCATTTTCCCCACAGCTGAATGAGGTAAAGCTCAGCTGATTTCCACTGCCCAATCATGTGGAAGCAAACACGTTTTTTTTTTCCCCTTGCACGCGATTGGGTATTCTTTACAAACAAAAGCTTCACGACATTTACTAACCTCTGGGGAAAATGGGTGCAACTGCACTTGCAAAGTGCACAGTTCTTAGTAAATGCACCCCTTTTTGTTATATCCGATTGATAAAAGGCAAAAAATATATATCTTTTTGGAAATTCAGAGCGGCCTTGGGCCCTCTTCACACTCCCGCATTATCCGAGACAGCCTACAGTTCTTATCATGGATTACAGAGCAATGTTTTGGACTTCCGATATTAGGAGCGTTTGAGTGGTTTAGTAAAAAGACAATGGGCAGGGTTTGCAACACTAAAGCTGCTTTCACACTGGGGCGGTAGGGGGCGTCGGCGGTAAAACAGCGCTATTTTTAGCGCTGCTTTACCGCAGTATTCGGCCGCTAGCGGTGCGGTTTTAACCCCCGCTGGCGGCCGAAAAAGGGTTAAAACCGCTCGTATAGCGCGGCTATAGCCGCGGTATAGCCGCGCTGCCCCATTGATTTCAATGGGCAGGAGCGGTTTAGGAGCGGTGAATACACCGCTCCTTCACCGCTCCAAAGATGCGGCTTGCAGGAGATTTTTTCTTCTCCTGTCAGCGCACCGCTTCAGTGTGAAAGCCCTTGGGCTTTCACACTGAACAAACAGCAGCGGCGGTTTGGGCCGGTTTGCAGGCGGTATTTTTAGCGCAATAACGCCTGCAAACCGCCCCAGTGTGAAAGGGCTCTAAGGCCTCATGTACACTGCTGCTGGTAAACGGACATTTAGGAGCAGTTGGGAGTTGTTTTAAACTGCCCCTGTACTCTCCTCTATGTTATCTTATCAGTACATGTACACAGGGTCGTTTACAGTCGTTTCTAGGCAGTTGATTTTAGAGGCATTTTTTGGAACGCAAAAAAAAATGCGTTCAAAAGCTGAGTTTACAGGCATTTCAAGCACCAAACGTGGCTAAACGCGGTAACTCGCGCTTACCCGCGTTTCGTGTACAGGCGTTTTAATTTTTGGCTATTTTAAAAAAAATTCTATTTTTTTCAAAACGCTTCTAAACGCAAACGTGGCAAAACGCTGCTAAATGCGGCAAAACCAACGTTTTAAACGTCGGTTACTATCTGTCAACTCAAATAGTTCAGGTTAGGTTGCAAGAACGTCCTGTGTATGTGAAGCCTTGGTCCAGAAAATGCTGTGTGTTGTTACCCCACAACATGACTATGTCGCCAAGTGCATTTTTGGCAGACCAAAAGGAGTCCTCCTATACTTACAGGGTTTTGAAAGGGATAACAGGAAAAAAAAAAAAAGGGGGGGGGGGGCAAATTTGGATGCATGCCTTGGCATAGGTCTTTTATTAAAGAGTTAAGTAACCCCAAAGCATAATAGTTTTACTTTTAAATCAACAAGCTTTCTTTCAAGATCGTCACTGGTGGCTGACAAAGTTAACCATTTCCCCCACAAGGCAATCCTGCACATAAACCCTACTCTATAATACTCAGGAAACAATAGTATAGATTTTGTTTCCCATATGACCCAACAGGATTAGCTTCACTGATACTTTAAATAATTTAAAAGTTAATAAAAGGCATTTTAGGAACATTTGTGCAATTCATTGTGCCATTGTAAATACACAGAGGGAGAACCCACTGAAAGATCCCATTTCGCTGTTCTGTAATCAGTGCTGATGGGTGAATAAATCACTCAAACATCAGATCTGTAACTGTATCATGTACTGATTAAAAGGCATTACCCAGAGGAGAACATTTACACAGCTTTCTATAAAATCTAGAAATGTAAGGGCTCAGGGATACTCACCATTTCATTTTCCATTGCCAACCTTAATAACTCATCCAGAGCCATATACAGAGAAGAGCAGTTTTCAAATGAAATGCTTTTTTCGATTTCATTAAAAATATGTTCTAAGAGATATGGCCGGCTGCTCATCCCCTGGGCCTAAAATGGGTGAGAAGAAATGCATTGCTGTTAGTTTATTTCTGATGACAGAGATTTAATACACCTGAGACAAATACCAGCAAGTTTCTGGGAATAGAATTACTCTTTCAGCTCAAACTTTACCAGAAAAATTAAGCAGAGTACCTACTAAGTCTGCGTGTGCTGGCTGGGCACTAATTACTTGCTGTAATTCCACAAGGGATACTTGCCCAGCAACCAATTAGTTTTCAGCCTATGATAGTGACTTTAGTGAGAAGGTGATTTGCTGATTGTTTGCTAGGAGTTACAAGGATTTTGCATTGCCTTATTAAGGCAAAGTGCGGTAACTCAAACTAATTATACTATACTGGCTTGACTGCATTAAACTGCTGAACCCATAATAAACTAATTGTGATTGATGGCAGAAATCACTGCCAAATCAAACATGGGTTAACAAAAGGATAGGTTACAGAAGTTTTCCACAGTACAAAGTTTCTGTCTACATGCAGCCCCCTGATGTTTCATGGAGGGGGAAGTCCACTCTCAGGACCCCTGCCTGCTGAGGAGGGACCACATAGCATAGGCATATTCCACATGGTCTAGTCAATATAGGCACACAGCTGGTCCAGGCTCTGTGTGTCTAATAATGTTGGGATCCAGCCAGATGCCTGACCGGCAGCTGGCACAGCCTCTCAGTGTGCTGCAGAGAGCCTGAACCAGCCAGTCTCACCCTCTCCATAGTCTGGTGCTCCAATGAGTCCTGAAGGGGCAGAGCACAGAACGGTGACCGAGTCACCACTCTATACTCAGAGCAGTACCAAGCACTGATCAATCATCAGCCTTTGATCTCTCAGTTTTTGGTGTAGAGCCGGGGGGGAAAGAGGACATTGAATAAATGCTACAGCCATCTAGGCAAGTATGTATTGCATGCTTGTTTTTGTTATTTTTTTTTTCCCCGCACTTCTTTTAAGGAGTTTTTCTTTAAAGCCCTGATCCAGGCTTCACTATCTTTTGAGTCAATGACCCTAAACAGATAAATGAAGACTAATTTTATTTTTTTTAAATTCACGGTCTGTATACCTATTCTGTGTCTGCACCTTTCTAGGTAGGGAGAGCCCAAAAATCCACAATCTTCATAAACAAGCCAGCTATGGCAGCTTCGATATTTCTATCCTCACACCAAAAATATTTTTTAAGTCAGTCATTTTCCTCAGACTAGTGAGCCAGTTGAAGGTGTTAATTCGCCATCAGCAGGATCACTAAATCATATGCTAATCTGCTTCTAAAGCATTGTGTCAGTCCAGTCAGCGAGGAAGCCATGTTGTAAGAACATTAGTGGAACAGAGGCTTTCCTAGCAAAACTGTGGCTGGCAACTATACTCCAATGAATAGTTCACTAGTGTGACATGGGCCTTAGGTGTTTCACGCTGCTTGTGCCCGGTTTAATTTCACTCAAATAGGAAACCAAAAGGTTTATAAAGCAATGGCAAAACATTAGTCATAGAAGAATAAAAAGATATTTATTCCTGCGCTACCATATAGGAAAAAGGAGAGCAAGTGGAAAAGCTGCATGCACCGAATCAGGGTCAGCCAAACCCGGATGGACAGTAACGTAAAAATGAAGGGAGGTGGTGCGCTAATCCATCACCTGAGGCAATAATCAGTGAGAATAAATATAAATAAGGTTAAAAACTACTGTGGTAGACAATTAATGCTGTAGTTGGATAAATAAATAAAATGTAAGGTGCAACAATGGGCAGCTGCTCACAAGATCACTATATGATAAGTAGGGAGGATGAACAGCCTAAAAACGGCATTGAATCAGGCGAGCTCGTAAGTCCACGTCAGAGCAGAGCACCTATCCCGTCCCTACGCGTGACGACACCAACACACGTGACTTCATGGATGAAGTCACGTGTGTTGGTGACGTCACGCGTAGGGATGGGATAGGCGCTCTGCTCTGACATGGACTTACGAGCTCGCCGGATTCAATGCCGTTTATATTGTCATTTATGTGAGTACCCTGATGCTGCTTTTTCGTATAAAGAAAATGAGTGTTTAAGCAATATCACACTATTTGGCATCCTCTTTTGTCTTACCTCCTCCACACCCACTGAGGGATCAAGCCTTGTAGGGATTACACCATGGCTCAGGACTACAAGGAGAGGTAGCCTCTACTGGCATACACCAAATGCTATTACCTCATTACCTTAAGGTAAGAGGCCACTGCTCACTATTGTGTGATTGGTACATGAAGAGGAGTCAGTACTTTGCTTCTTTTAAGCACTGCACAGTGGAACTTTTTTATTCACTCAAAGAAGGAATATTGTCATTCTGACCCAATCATCATCTTGCGATTTGCACATATGAACTGTTTTGCATTGTTTGATTTGTAGTTTCATTTATTTATTTCACCTGGTTTCCATCTACAATTGCGTCTTGCACACTGCTATTTGCACATATGGACTTTGTTGCATGCTTATGTACATAGCCATATTGATTTATTTATTGTCACATTTTTTTGGCACTTCACAGTTTATTGCAGAATTTTGCACATATTTAGCACACAGTGATTGGAGTGTTTTATATGTCACATAAGCTTGGTGACAATTTTTTTTAGATGCTTGCATGCTGCACTTTAGTTATGATGTCACATTATTATATACTGTGCCAGTGGTCAATATTTTCCTTAGTTATTGTATAGGAATTTCTATCTTTTCCCCGATGACATTGCTCAGGTGTTTTTAGGCTGTTCATCCTCACTATTTATCATATAGTGATCTTGTGAGCAGCTGCCCATTGTTGCAGCTTACATTTTATTTATTTATCCAACTACAGCATTAAATTGTCTACCACAGTAGTTTTTAACCTTATTTAGATTTATTCTCACTGGTTATTGTCTCAGGTGATGGATTAGCGCAGCACCTCCCTTCACTTTTACATTAGTCATAGAAGGCCTTGCTGTGTTTTGCACCTTAGGCTAAATTCACAATGGCATTAAAAGCAGGCGTTTGAGACGCCTTAAAAACGCACCTCAAACACCTATGCAAACGATACAATGGACAGCACATAGTGCTGTTCATATTAGCAAAAATAGGATTTTTATAACAGCTTACCTGTAAAATCCTTTTCTTTGAAGTACATCACAGGACACAGCGCCATAGTAGGTACTATGTGGGTTATAGGCCACCTTCATGTGATGGACACTGGCACGCCCTAAATTAAAAAGTGCACTCCCTATATAACCCCCTCCCACTGGTGGGAGTAGTTTTGTAGCAAAGCAATACACATGTATACTAAAGAAGGGAGGGACCTCTGTGTCCCATGATGTACTTCAAAGAAAAGGTAAGCTGTTATAAAAGTCCTATTTTCTTATCGTACATCACGGGACACAGAGCCATAGTAGTTACTATGTGGGATGTCCCATAGCAATGCCAACTGAAAGAAGGGAGACACAAAAAGTAGGGCACCAACAGACTAGAGGACTCATATTGCAGCCTGCAGTATACTGCGCCCAAAGGCGATATCCTCATGATCTTTTACATCTACTTGATAGAATCTGGTAAATGTATGGACTGAAGACCAAGTTGCAGCCTTGCAGATCTGAGCCATGAAGGTTTGGTGATGCACTGCCCAAGAAGCACTAACAGCCCTGTAGAAGTGCGTTTTAATATGAACAATCACTTGACAAATCCATTTAGAAATAGATTTTGACGCTGCCTGTCGTCTTTTAGGACCATCTGACAACACAAACAAACATCTTTTTTATGAATCTGAGTGGACACTTTTAATAGACTTAGACCGCTCTCACCACATCAAGAGAATGTAGTGATCTTTCTTCCACAAAACAAGGTTCTGGAAAAAATTAAGGCAGAATATCCTGGTTTAGATGAAAAACCGATACTACCTTTGGTAGGAATTCAGGATGAGGCCGCAATACAACCTCATCCCTATGAATAAACCAATATGGCTCTTTACAAGAAAGAGCAGGCAACTCTAATACTCTTCCTGTAGAAGATATGGCAACCAAGAAAATAATTTTTCCTCGTCAAGAGGACCAAGGGAATATCTTGTATTGGCTCAAAAGGCTGATTCTGTAAAGCCGACAGGACTAAATTTAAGTCCCAAGGGTTCAGGGGTGACCTGACTGGAGTATTAATCTGCGTTACCCCCTGAATAAAGTTATGAACCAGAGAGTGTGACGCAAGTGGTCGTTGAAAAAAAACACAGATAAAGCAGACATCTGGCCTTGATAGTACTCAAGGCCAGCTTCCTTTCTAATCCTATCTGTAGGAATTCAAGGACCCTACCTATGACATTTTTCCTGGGGTGTCAACCCCTGGTTTCACACCAGGAGACATATGCCTTCCAGATTCTATAGTATATGACTCCGGAGGCCGGCTTCCTAGTATTAACTAAGTAGAAACTACTGAAGCCAACAGCCCACAATCTTTTAGAATGTGGGTCTCAATAGCCAAACCGCTAAATTTAGCGTTTGTAAGGTAGGATGGAATACCAGACCTTGCGAGAGAAGGTCTGGCCATAGTGGTAGGGTAAAAGGGACCCCTACCGCCTTTTTTACGATCTCGGCAAACCAAGATCTCCTGGGCCACAAGAATCACCTCCTTCCCTTCTTGCTTGATCCTGCGAGAAGGCGCGGAAGCAGCAGAACAGGAGGGAAAGCATAGATCAGTGAAAAACTGATCCTACGGAAAAACCAAGGAATCTGTTCCGTATGCCATCGGATCCCTTGTCCTTGAAACAAAGTTGTTGAACTTGTTGTTGAACATGGACGCAAACAGATCAACTTCCAGAACTCCCCATTTTTGGCATAATGACAGAAAGATGTCGAGGAGAAGGGACCATTCTCCCGGGAACAATTGTTGGCGACTCAAGTAGTTCGCCTGCCAATTCCCTATCCCTGGAATGAAAATTGCTGATAGGCAAGGAATGTTGTTTTGCCAAGACAGAATATGATTCACCTCTCTCTGGGCTGCACGACTTCTCGTGCCCCCTTGGTGATTGATATAGGCCACAGCTGTGGCATTGTCAGATTGGATCCTGACAGGACAATTCTGTAGTCTGAGTGGTCAGGCCTCCAGGGCCAGGCGTACTGCCCGAATCTCTAGAATATTGATGGGCAAGGTCATCTCTGATTTGGACATTTCCCTTGGACAGATGCTTCTTCCAGGACTGCTCCCCAGCCCAGAAGGCTGACATCTGTTGTCGTCTTCCAGGTATCTAGTAGAAAGGATTTTCCTTTTTGAAGATTCTTGGATATCAACCACCAATTGAGGCTCTGATGCAGAGCCTCAATTCCCGCATTGGGAAGTCCAGAGCTTGGACCTTCTTGTTGATCGGATACTGTTTTGCAGCAGTCTTGAATGAAACTGCGCATAAGAAACGGCCTTGAAAGAAGCCACCATCTTTCCCAACAATTTCTTGCAAAGTCGAATAGAAGGATTCTTCTTTGTTGTGATCAACTGAATCAGTTCCCTTATGGAACTGATCCTTTCCTGGGGCAAAAACACCCTCTTCTGAGCTGTATCTATGATCAGCCCCAAGTATTGCAATCTCCATGATGGTTTTAAGGATGATTTTTCTAGGTTGAGAATCCAACCTAGGTATTCCAGGTAGCTGACTGTGGTGACCAAACTTTGGTTTTAAGCGGGCTACCGATTGATCTATCAAGAGTAGATCATCTAAGTAGGCTAGTCTCCTTATACCTTGAGCCCCTAACCTGGTTAAAGGAGGAGTCAGGACCTTTGTAAACACTCGAGGTGCAATAGCTAGAGCGAAGGCAGAGCTACAAACTGGAAATTAAGATTTTCTACCTTGAAGCGTAGAAATTTCTGGTGAGCGGGGAAAAATCGGCACATGGAGAAAGCATCCTTGATGTTGATTGACGCCAGAAGTTCTCCTCCTTCTAAGATGGAGACTACGGATCGGGATTGACTCCATGGGAAAAGAACGGTATTCAAAACCGGTTTAGATCTTTGAGATCTAAAATGGGTCTGACATCCCCGTTAGGTTTTGGAACCGTGAAAAGGTTTGAATAAAAACCCTTATCCTTGCTCTTCCAAGGGGACCACCGAGATCACTCTTTGAGACAAGGGATGATCCAAAGCTAGAAAGAGAGACTTCTTTTTCACTGGATCTCTGGGAACGTTTGATCTGAGAAAACGAGGAGACAACAACCCTCAGAACTCTAGTTTGTAACCTAGAGAAATTGAGGAAGCCACCCATCTGTCTTGACATTGTTCCTGCCAGACCCTTGAAAATTGTAGAAGCCCTCCCCCCACTCAAACGAGTGGGGGTGCCCCTTCATAAAGAGGCTTTAGTTTTTGTTTTGTGGGTTTCCTCCCCCAGGTCCTCTTTTGGCCCTAGGACTAACCCTGAGGTTTACCTCTTGAACCGGATGGTGGAGGCCGTCATGACTGCCTGGAGGTTGATGCCCCTGGCACCGGAGAAGAAGCACGTTTTAAAAGAAAAAAAAAAATGCTTAAACTTCCTTTTTAAACAGGTAAAAGGGAACTTTTCCCATTAGAAATTCTTTGGATATACCTATCCAGATTGTCTCCAAATAACCGTTCACCATGAAATGTGAAACTGGCCAAGAGATTTTGCATGGCGCTTTGGCTGACCAATTTTTCAACCATAGGATTCTATGCACATTTACCAGCCCTAGCATGAGCCGTGAGGCCTGGAGAATAGAATCTTTCATAGAGAGTCTACTGTAAAACACAACGCTTCTGATATCCCGGTCAAATCTTGGGCTTGCTGATCAGTTATAATCTTGAGTACCTCCATAAACTGGTCCTTTAAGGACTGAGATACTCTGATCGCTGCCAACACAGGCTGAACCTGCGAGCGAAACATAGCTTTTAAAAAGGATTTCCAACTTCTTATCTGTTGGATCCTTTAGCGTGTGAGCACTGTCTACTGGACAAGTCAGGTACAGAGGATATAGCAGCGTCAACTGCTGTAAATCCCCATTTCTTATAGAACTTTTCCTCTATAGGATAAAGTATTGAAAACTTTTTTGGAGAAAAAAAACTTTATAATGGGTGCTCCCACTCAGAATACATTGTGCTTTTCCTATCCATTCATGGCTAAAAAAGCTTAACAGATTGAGGAGGCTTTAATGAACCCAAACCAGAAGTGGGCTCATCGATTGACTGCGCTTATTGGCAGTAAAAATGTGGAGTGGACCAATTCAGTGAGAGACTGTACCAACCACCTTTCCTGCAAACCTGATCCTTTCGTATTAGGTTCTTCAGACATCAGCCTCTTCCTGGTCCCTTGAGAGAAATTAGTCATCTCTCGCCCTTTGTTCCTCATCATGAGGGTCCTGAGCAATGGACGGAGACCTGTTATGCTTAGTCCCACTCTGGGATGCGATTAAAGCATCAATTTTTTTGCTCCAAAGAAAGAGGTTGGAGAAAAAACCTCCTTAGTCATATATACAGGGGCTGTAATGCTAAAGGCAGCTGCAACCCTTGCCCCTCCTGATGGCTCATTCTGACCAGCCATATTACTCTCAGGGGAGGATGCCCTCTTTTTTGAGAAGGGTCTAAGCTCCCTAGTGACTATAGTCTTTCTAGAGCCCCTTTTTGAGGCGATTTTAACCTCCCTTCTGACTATAGCCTGATGCACAAAGCAGAGGTACTACCAGAAGGAATGCATGCATTGCTTGAGCCATAGTCCAGCTCTGCCGCTATTAAATGCTCAACCCAATGCAGTAGTAAATGTGTCAAAGGAATGCCTGTGTCACCAAACCTCATATACCTTCGCTCTTGTGTCCCTCCGCAGTTTGAAACAGCAAAAATGGTGCCTTTAAAACACACGTCGCTGCGCTAAACGCCCCCCCCCCCCCCCCCCGTCGCTACGGCCCTTCCTCTCTCCTTTCAAAAGAAAGCTTTTCCCGCGAGCACTCCGATTCTATGGGATCATACAGAGAGAAATGGCAGAGGGGGGGGGGGCCTGGAAGCTGCCGAGCGGCGTGCCGTTCATGCTTTTTTTTTGTTTTTTTGTTTTGAGTGTTCTTTCCCTAAAGGAAAAACAGCACAGGGGGGCGTCTGATGGGGAGGCAAACCCCCCCCCAGACTTACCGGATGTCTGCTGTCGGCCGGAGGAAGAGAAAACTGCTGTTTCCTGGACACATTGTGGGCTCTCTGAGAAGCATGAGACGTAAGTGCTCTATACAGCCCCAGTGGTGACACATAGGCATGACAACATTTACTAATTAGAGGAGACATTCATAGGAAAATTTTGAAAATTTCTTAGAAAAACTCCACTTATCTTTCCCGCTGCAGGGTTTTCTGTGGTAAACCAACAGACCCAATCTTCAACCCACAACCCTGGACCTGTAATAGCACCTCCGCCAGTAAAACTTTATGGCCTGAATACCAAAAAGTACTGGATCCTGGGGTCCAGCTCTCTAAAAAGAGAAGCATTACAGGCAAGACCTTGTTTTTTCGGATACGAGGCCCGTGTACCATTCAATTCGACCAAAAAGTTACTTTGAATGGATCTGGTTGCATGGCTAGCCCCAGCAAGGATTGCTCCAGGAGAGCTCAGCACATCTTTACTCATGATAAATGCCTTAGACACTGGTGAAAAAACTGAGGTACTCCCACCAGTAGGAGGGGTTATATAGGGAGTGCACTTTTTAATCTAGGGCTTGCCAGTGTCCATCACCTGAAGGTGGCCTATAACCCACATAGTGACTACTATGGCTCTGTGTCCAGTGATGTATGATAAGAAACATATAGCATTAGCATTGCTTGAAAATTGAAGCCTCATGTTGAGTCAGGAGGCATCTGAAGCCTTTCAACGCCTCCCATTCAAGTCTATGGTAATGCTTTGCAAACGTTCTGGCAGGCAGTTTTGGTGCAGATTAGTTTATTAACTGTAATGGAATAGCCATTTGTGGAGCAGTTTTAACGTGCCTTAAATGTTTCAAAACTGCCCATAGGGCGTTTGGAGAGCATTTTTAACTCGTCATTTCCACTTGTAAAAACGCCAATCTAATGCCCATGCTACAGCTCATTAGCCCCGAGTCTAACGCCCATACTAAATGCTATAGGAGCATTTGTTAAGTGTAAATTTAGTCAAGTGGGAACAAGCCCTTACGGCTCAATCATGGGCCTGTGAAACGGCTTGAGGCATTCTGACTGCTGTTCATGTTTGCCATTATTGCTTGTAAGCTCCCGGGTTTCTAAAATGTGCTGTGTGGACCATTTATATTATGTACATTGAATCTTTAGCCAGGCAAAGCTATGGTGTCTGCGGTGCAAGAAGAGGTGAAATTTGGGGCTTGATCCCCTGGCCCCAACAGGTTTTCTTTATTTTAACACTTTCACTGCCAGGTCCGTACACTGTACAGATGTACAGAAGTGCCTGCAGGTGGCCAAGTCAGTACGGACCTCCTTTCTCCCTCTCCTATAAGCTTATGGTCACTGGTTAACTCTCTTGATGCTGGAAGTGGTGTGTGCCATGTAACAGTGCTGTGCTCCTGTGCTGCAGTTGCTGAAGGAGGAGCCTATCTCTTGGATGCTGCCCTGGAAGACTTCTTAGAAAAAAAGTTACCAGATTGATATCTTGTCTATGGAAGCCGGATCTCCAACAAGCACCCACCACTTATATCCTGGAAGTGATATGTCGGTGAAATCTAAGCGATTGAGTCGGTGAATATTTCCATTCCTCCATCACCTTTAGCCGTTGGAAAACCAGGAGCCACTCTCCCTATTTAAATACAAGCTCGTTTGACTCCCAAGTCGCTGACTGGGAGTCCACCATCTCTGGTAAGGGTATTTATGCCTACACCTTTCACACAGATGTTTATCACCGCAGTCCGTGAATGCCATCTTTAGATCCACTGGTCCTCCCACATTGATCTTGGCAGCTGCTGACCGTTTTCCATTTCATTATTTGGACTTTGAGTCACTAATTACTTTATATATATATGAGTTCCGGGTGGACTTTTTGTAGCATCTGCAGTTTAGCATTTCAGTTATTGTTTCTTTTTACTCATTATTTATATTTTATATTTTGTGTGCATTACACTCATATGACGTGCACAACCCTCACAATTTTTAGTCCTCATGCAGAGAACTACTCCTCTTTAATTGTGGTTCTCCCTACATTGTTTTTCTTTTGTGATTACTTACACATGTATTAGTTTGTTCACTGGTTCACTTCTGGTGTCATCTCACTGTTTATAGGATTCACCCACATTTTATCTGCTTACCTTGCGGTTCGGATTATTTATCTGCTTTATGGGTGCCAACCAACAGTCCTTATAGGACTTACTTCCATTAAATTTTTGTTGTGCATTTCGCCCTTCAGACACCATTCTGTTTGGCTTTGCCCAATAAAGGACATTTTCAGCGCCACACATATTCTAATTTTATGACCATAAGCTTATATCAGAATTGTTCAGCAGACTATGCTGAACAATTCTATAACTCTGATCAGCGCATTACAACCTGCTGATCAGAGTTATTAACCCCTGTGAGCACCCACAATGCCAAAGCTTCCCTGTCCCTGGCCTCTCCACCTCTAAATGTCACCGTAAACTACTCCCCCACGCTCCTCTTCCCTTCAACCCCCCCCCCAGCACTGAGTACCCCCCCTCAACCCCATCCGACACCCACCAAATTTGATCCCCTTCAGCCATCATAAGCCAGCATCCCTCCTCTGCCGCTCCCGCCGGCTTCAGGGGGATCCAGATGTCCCCCCCCCCCATTACTTAGATAGCTCCCCATACCGGCCCCCACACCCCTGATCCGGCCAACGCGATCCATCCTGATTTGGCCAGGAGAAGAAGCTGGAAGAAAGTGAATACTAATTCTCTATTGTCACAAGTGGGTGGGTTCAGGGTGCAATTCTGTGCCCCGAGAAGAACCCTTTTCAAGCCAATTAGAGCCTCAGGATCTAATCATGTGGCTTGAAAAAAAAAAAAAAAAAAAAAGAAACTCATACAGACATGAGTCCGGTGCCCTGCAGGGGGGAGGCGTCCCTTATGGACCGGCCGCTCCTGGTAAGACTCCTTTCACATTGAGCAGACTGTCAAGCAGATCCACCTGCTCAGCGGGGGATCTGTCTGCTGATCGCCACTGAGCAGGCGGATGACAGGTCCATGTCCACTATGCTGATACAGAGCAGACACAGACTGCTGTTCTCTATGGGACAGTCCATTTCCATCGGACGCCATCCAATGCAATCTGCTAGATGGATGGGGAATGGAATCCCCATCTGTCTGTTTTTAGCAGACTGGATCATATCCAGGCGGGTGTAAACGGACACATGTCCATTTACATCAGTCTCTCCATAGAGAACAGTGGGTGGTCCGATTGGGCCAAGGGGCCTAAGGCCTTGTTCACACAGGGCATACACAGCATAGCTTTACAGGGATGCACAGGTGTTTCGTGCATCTCTGTGCAGGCAGTCCCATTGATGTCATTTGGCATGTAGCAACTGCACCAACAGAGCCGTTGCTCCCAATTTTATACCCATGTAGGTCCGCATGCATGATCCTGAGCTCACACTGTCTGCATTCGGGGTCATGTACACACACCCACACGGACATAAATGGGACTGCCTGTATGGGGATGCATGGAACACCTGTGCATTCCTGTGCGGGTAAACATTGCCACCATGGGCGTACACTTTAGTATGTCACATGTGAACGATGCTTTAGTACTAATTTAGCAGGAAAAAAAAAATCAGTAGCACTTTTGTTTATTCAATACAGGTTAAGCTTTTAAATTTAGTAGGTATTTTGTAAAATTAGCTGTGTTTTTATCTGCCAATCATGGTTTTAGTGTATTTTCTGCTACTATATTGGTTTGATAAACATTTGCGCAAATACCGCTGGGTCTAAAAAATCAGTAGTACCTTCTTTTTTAATTCTAGAGGTCATATGTTTTCAGAAAATACATGGTTTTGGGGGTCTTTCATAAATTCTGAAAGCTGTAAGGGAAAAATTAAAACCTTCAGATTGTTACAGAATATTGGATAATTACACTTTTGCGTCTGTTCAATTTTCACCATTTCGCAAAAAGGCGCAATTTAAAAGTTACAAATATTTGTTATTTATTAACTCAATACAGAAGCCTTTATATTTTGAAGTAATTTTGTAAAATTTGTTTTTATCTGCTAATAATGGTTTTAGTGTATTTTTTGCAAATATATTGGTTTGAGAAAAAAAAAAAAAAAAAAAAATCAGTAGCACCTTTTTATTCTGATCATGTGTGGTCTGGCCACCTGAGTGTACGAAATGGAGCACAGGGCATGGCAGCGAAAGGGTTAAATAATAGAGCCAGGTGCTGTTAATGAACAAAGACATTTTACAATGACCAGGGCTAAGGCCAGAAAAAAACTGCAAATACCTGTAACAAATGTGTAAAACTTTCACTTCTTATGGTTTGGGAGAAGTTTGTCACCATAAATCTCACACATTCATCCTGGAGATCAGAAGCTAAACTCCTCACTCTTTCTGCCCACTTCACCTCAGGAAGACTGCTGAGCAGCCTGTCACTTTCCATCAACAGAAACGCGGCATTCCTGCAGGACTGGAAAACAAAGCTCATTATGACAGAGAAAGGGCAGGAATTCAGTATACTTTATAAAAAAAACCACCAATCTACATTTTACCAAAGGGCATGCACAAACTGAGAAAACCTCCCGATATATCCACAGACAGCTATATCAGCCCAACTCTGCACACTAACTGACGGGAACATTTCAGCACAGATAATTGCAGGATGTCGGTCACTGGATAGACTGACAAGGAAGCTTGCCAAGCAGCACACAATCATCCACCTGACAAACAGCACACCTAAGACCCCTTTCACACTGAGGCAGCTTTCAGGTGTTTTAGCTCTGGAAATAGTACCTGTAAAGTGCCTGAAAACGGACTCCCATTCTCTGAAATGTGTGCTTAAACACCTGGGTGGTGCGCTTGCGGGACGTTAGGAAAAGTCCTGCAAGCAGCATCTTTGGGGTAGGTTGAGAGCGCTGCATACAGCACTCCCAAAACACCCCTGCCCATTGTAATGAAGCACCGCAACATGGGAATTTTTAACCCCTTTTTTGGAGTTTAAAGTGCGCCGCAAAAATGCCGCTTAAACAGCTCCTGGAGGGGGAACCCATGCCGGTTTTTTATTTAAAATTTGTTGCGGAGTTCCCCTTCAAGATCATCTGAGCACAAGTCGCATGCCAAAGTCGGATCATGCGAGACGGCGATCCAACTTCAATGAGAGTCAATGGGCTGAAGTAGGATCAAAGTCCCCAGGCAGGCACAGTGGTGTAGTGGGTAGCACTCTCGCCTAGCAGTAAGAAGGGTCGCTGGTTCGAATCCCAACCAAGACACTACCTGCCTGGAGTTGGCATGTTCTCCCTGTGCCTGCGTGGGTTTCCTCCGGATACTCCGGTTTCCTCCCACACTCCAAAGACATGCTGGTAGGTTAATTGGATCCTGTCTAAATTGTCCCTAGTATGTATGAATGTGAGTTATGGACCTTAGATTGTAAGCTCCTTGAGGGTAGGGACTGATGTGAATGTACAATGTATATGTAAAGCGTGCGTAAATTGATGGCGCTATATAAGTACCTGAAATAAATAAAACAGATAAATAAGTCGGACCAAAGTAGTACAGGGTGCATTTTCAAAGTCGGACCGACTTGTGTAGGACCAGTTAGGACGGCTCCCATAGGGAAACATTGATTTTCTCACTTCATGCGACATGAACTTCCAATGTCGGAGCGTTTGTCGCACTAGTGTGAACCCGGCCTAAAAGACACCTGTCCACAACCTCAAACAGCCACACTCCAACTCCACTATGGTGAAGACCAAAGAGCTGTCGAAGGACACCAGAAACAAAAAATTGTAGACCTGCACCAGGCTGGGAAGACTGAATGTGCAATAGGCAAGCAGCTTGGTGTGAAGAAATCAACTGTGGGAGCAATAATTAGAAAATGGAAGACATATAAAACCACTGATAATCTCCCTCTATCTGGGGCTCCACGCAAGATCTCACCCCGTGGGATCAAAATAATCACAAGAACGGTGAGCAAAAACCCCAGAACCACACAGGGGGACCTAGTGAATGACCTGCAGAGAGCTGGGACCAACGTAACAAAGGCTACCATCAGTAACACACTACGCCACCAGGGACTCAGATCCTGCAGTGCCAGACGTGTCACCCTGCTTAAGCCAGTACATGTCTGGGCCCGTCTGAGCTTTGCTAGAGAGCATTTGGATGATCCAGAAGAGGATTGGGAGAATGTCATATGGTCAGATGAAACCAAAGTAGAACTGTTCGGTAGAAACACAACTCGTCATGTTTGGAGGAGAGAGAATGCGGAGTTGCAACCAAAGAACACCATACCTACTGTGAAGCATGGGGGTGGCAACATCATGCTTTGGAGCTGTTTCTCTGCAAAGGGAACAGGAGGACTGATCCATGTACATGAAAGAATGAATGGGGCCATGTATCGTGAGATTTTTAGTGCAAACCTCCTCCCATCAGCAAGAGCATTGAAGATGAAATGTGGCTGGGTCTTTCAGCATGACAATGATCCCAAACACACCGCCCGGGCAACGAAGGAGTGGCTTCGTAAGAAGCATTTCAAGGTCCTGGAGTGGCCTAGCCAGTCTCCAGATCTCAACCCCATAGAAAACCTTTGGAGGGAGTTGAAAGTCCGTGTTGCCCAGCGACAGCCCCAAAACATCACTGCTCTAGAGGAGATCTGCATGGAGGAATGGGCCAACATACCAGCAACAGTGTGTGACAACCTTGTGAAGACTTACAGAAAACGTTTGACCTCTGTCATTGCCAACAAAGGATATATAACAAAGTATTGAGATTAACTTTTGATATTGACAAAATACTTATTTTCCACCATAATTTGCAAATAAATTCTTTCAAAAATCAGACAATGTGATTGTCTGGATTTGTTTCCACATTTTGTCTCTCATAGTTGAGGTATACCCATGACGACAATTACAGGCCTCTCTCATCTTTTTAAGTGGGAGAACTTGCACAATTGGTGGCTGACTAAATACTTTTTTGCCCCACTGTATATGTAAAATATCTTTAACATATTCCATTTCTGTATAGCCAATTGCCAAGCTTATAAAGTCTAATCAAAGCTAGACAGACAGACAGACAAATCAACTTCTTCCTGTTCTTTAGGGACAACCTTACTTCCTTATTTCTAAATTCTGCATGGGGGCCTCTCACTTCCTGAAAACGTTCCTTCTCTTCTACACAGACATGCCTACTGTTCATTCTAACCGCCCCCCGTCTTGCCCAGCCCCACCCCCATCCCTCCTTCTCAGATCTCCTCTGTCTTCATAGCCTTGTTTTTGGATAGCAGCTTCTTCTCCTGAGGGAGAGCAGGCTTTGGAAGTACGTTATGTTTGTTAGAAACTGTAATATAGATTACAATGCAACATGCTGCAGATTTTCTACAGTGTACAACTATGTGGTTCTTTCTGCATGGCACTGTGTGCATGATGAGGCATACGCCCAGCTGAGGGAGCTACACGTGAGTAATGAGCTTAAAGTTCTGTTTCCACTATGTGACTTCTCACGCGACTTTGGACACAAAGTCGCATGACAAGTCACAGCCCATTGATGTCAAAGGCAAACATCTCCCATCTATGCGTCTTTGAAAATCAGCGACTTTGAAAAGGTGCCTGCACTACTATGTTGCAACTTTTGATGCGACTATGATCCAGAGTGTAAAGTTGGATCAAAGCTGCACTCAAAGTCACACTCTAAATCGCACAGCTTTGGAGTCACTAGTGGAAAATGTAGCCTGCGACTTTGGAGTGTGACTTTGATACAACTTTACACTCTCAAGATCAAAGTCGCATCAAAGCATTGCAGGTACCTTTTCAAAGTCGCCGATTTTCAAAGTCACATAGATGGGAACGGGTGCCATTTAAATCAATGGGCTGTGACTTGTCATGTGACTGTCAGGAGACTTCAAGTGTCTCCGCTGGCCGGGCTCCGGGGCGAATGCGCAGTGGACTGGCGCTTCGCCGCACACCCGTCCGCGGCCCGATGGTGCGGCGCGTGCGGGTGCACGGCGGTCCCCGTGTGCGCGCCGTCGCCCATGCGGGTACCTGGTAGCGTGTCACGCTGACGCGCTCGCCGGGGGGAGACTATTTCTGACAACTCCAGCGCCCAGTCGGGTTGCTGGATCATCGTCAGCTTCTCCTGTCTCCTGTCAATTCCTGAAACTATCTGCTGCTCTGTGTACCGAACCCCTGGCTTATGAATACTGATACCGCTGTCTGCCTGATACCTCTGACCCATGCCTGCTAAATGGACTTGCTCTGCCTGATTACCCGGTTCTGACCACTGCTTGCTTAACGGACTTGCTCTGCCTTGATTACCCGGTTCTGACCTCTGCCTGTTTAAACGGACTTCCAGTGCCTCAGTTTCCCCCCGGCTCTGCACCGCACTGGCCGGTGCATCTCCAGCCTACAACCTAGCCTGAGACTGGTCCTGCAGTTCCACCTACGGATCTCTCACATACCGGAAGCCCGTGCCTCCGCGTGCCCCCTGCTCCCTGTATCAACTCCAGGAGTCTGGGTGCGCGTGGTCGTATGGGCGAGCCACTCTCGGCATCTTGGCCTCGGTGAGTATTGGTCTTGACAGACTGTGTCCAAAATCGCATGACAAGTTACACTCCAAACAAAATAACTCACTGCTCCAGGTGAGACAGGAAGCCTAATGATATCACGGGTGCCCGCCTCGGCTCGCCTCCGGATATGATTAACACTGAAGAAATGAATAAGCGCACCTGTTAGTGTGTAAATAGCATCTACCATTTGAACTGTTTGTAACACTTGGGATGTTCGTTTATTAAATAAGAATTTTGATGGATCTTGGAGTGCAGCCATTTCTTCAGTGTTGACAAGTTGCACTAGTGGGAACAGAGCCTTAGTGAGGTTGCCTGTACTATGATCATTGTAGACTGAGCTGAGACCCCAGAGCACTTCCAGCTACACTGACAGTTTCTCTACCTCCCCCGCCCCGGTCCTGTGTGGATGGGTCTTTTTATTTATGAATTTTCTCATGCGTTAGGATGTACAATGCATCCTTACTGATGAGAGAACACTGGGCGGGAACCTATGATCAGCTTCTCCCATCCTGTCTACGCCCACTTGCTACACAGGAACAGGGTCCCTCCCAGGAAGTGATGCCACTAGCTTTCAGGAACCACACCCACTGGCTGATTTTAGTCTCAGAAGGAAGTAGAATAGAAGTCATGTGACAGCACTGGATACTGCAAAATAAAAAAAATAAAAAAATGTAGAAAAATTGGGATTTTTTTCATTTTGAGACCTAAGGCTGAATTTAGCTCACATTAACCACTTGCCAACTGCTGCACGATGATATACATTGGCACAATGGCAGCGGTGGGCAAATGGGCGTATCTGTATGTCCCCTTTAATTGGTGGGGTTAGCCGGCGGCGTACGTCCGCCGCGTACAGCGTGACCGCAGGACCCACGGACTCGATGTCTGCCGGTCTCCCGGTGATCGTGTCACGGAGCCGCAGAACGAGGAAGTGCCTATGTAAACAAGGCTTTTCCCCGTTCTGCCTTGTGACATGACAGAGATCACTGCTCCCTGTCATCGGGAGCAGTGATCGCTGTCATGCGAGTTGTACCCCATCCCCCCCACAGTTCGAATTACTCCCTAGGACACACTTAACCCCTTCATCGCTCCCTAGTGGTTAACCCCTTCTCTGCCAGTGCCATTTACAAAGTAATCAGTGCATTTTTATAGCACTGATCGCTGCATAAATGACAATGGTCCCAAAATAATGTCAAAAGTGTCCGATGTGGCCGCCATAATGTCACAGTCACGATAAAAAAAAATTAAAAAAAAAAAATCGCACATCACCACCATTACTAATAAAAAAAAAAAATTGAACAACAAAAATTCCATAAAACTATCCCCTATTTTGTAGACACTATAACTTTTGCGCAAACCAATCAATATACGCGATTATTGCGATTTTTTTAACCAAAAATATGTAGAAGAATACATAGCCTAAACCAGTGATGGCGAACCCGTGGCACGCGTGCCGCTGCCGGCACGCCGAGCCCTCTCTGTGGGCACTCCAGGAAAAATGGAGAAAAGCACACACTTAAACAATGAAATCGCCTACACCGCACTGTTAACTACATTTCCCACAGGTCTCTAGGCTAGCGGTGACGCGGCCAGGGGTGACGTGTATGCGCACGCAAATCCAATCACACAATCTGTCTCGTCCACTCGTCCTCAACACTGAAATCGCCCACACCGCACCGTGAACTACATTTCCCACAGGTCTCTAGGCAGTGACGTGCATGCTCACACAAATCCAATCACTGTCTCGGTCTCGTCCACACCGCACCCCCAATCAAACTACATCTCCCACAAATCTCTGGGGCCAGCGATGACGTGTCTGGGGTGGGTTTGCCCAAGAGAACAGGGCTCCCACGCGGCTGGGATCGATCAGGGGTGATGTGCAGACGGGAATAAGCTGCCAGATCAGGAAACACTGGAGACAGGTAAGATGTTTATATGGACAAAAAATAGAAAACTGGGAACCACACTGTGGAATACAAATATTACTGAGAGCTCATCCACTCACTATGCAAAGAAAGTGGAGCTCAGTGTCCAAAAAGCTGCATACAAGGGAGAAGGACTGTGCCAGGGAGAAGGAACCGTTAAGATGCCACAAAATAGAGCCACAGGGATATAGCAATCAAAAAAATAGAAGACAAAAATAATGGAAAATGACAAAAATGTATTAATTAAAACAGGTCAAATACAAAAAGATGCTCCTCCACCTACAACTATCTAAAAAGACAACGTTGTCTAAAACAAAAACATTTAGGTGGCATTATGCATCCACATACCCAAACAATCGTGCATTAATTGGAATGTATGCCTGGGTATACAAAATACCCAGCAAATGCATCCTTACCAGTGCTCAGCAAATGCATTCTGAGCGTAACACGCTCCTGATCCCTGCATTCTGTGCGTAATACGCTCCTGATCCCTGCATTCTGTGCGCAACACGCTCCTGATCCCTGCATTCTGTGCGCAACACGCTCCTGATCCCTGCATTCTGTGCGCAACACGCTCCTGATCCCTGCATTCTGTGCGCAACACGCTCCTGATCCCTGCATTCTGTGCGCAACAAGCTCCTGATCCCTGCATTCTGTGCGCAACACGCTCCTGATACCTGCATTCTGTGCGCAACACGCTCCTGATCCCTGCATTCTGTGCGCAACACGCTCCTGATCCCTGCATTCTGTGCGCAACACGCTCCTGATCCCTGCATTCTGTGCGCAACACACTCCTGATCCCTGCATTCTGTGCGCAACACACTCCTGATCCCTGCATTCTGTGCGCAACAGACTCCTGATCCCTGCATTCTGAGCGTCAAGCACTCCTGAACCCTGCATTCTGAGCAGAACGCACTCCTGATCCCTGCATTCTGAGTGTAACGCATTCCTTTAAAAAACAAAACAAAAAAATCTCTGAGCAGAATCAAATACCACCAAAAGAAAGCTCTATTTGTGGGGGAAAAAAAAGGACGTCAATTTTGTTTGGGCGCAACGTCACACAACCGCACAATTGTCAGTTAAAGCGACGCAGTGAAAAAACGCAAAAAGTGCTCTGATCAGGAAGGGGGTAAAATCTTCCAGGGCTGAAGCGGTTAATGATTGCAGGGTGAGAATTTAAGTGTGAGAGTGGAATTCCACTTTAATCTCCAAATACGGAAAGGCTTCTTCACAGAGCTGTGAAAATGTGGAATAGACTGCCTTAAGAGATGGTTATGGCCTGGTAGATGGTTTTGAGAAAGGCCTGGATTCTTTCCTAGATAAACAATATAACTGGATACTAATATTTATAGGTAAAATTGATCCAGGGAGCAGGAAGCGGGATGCAGAGTGAGGCATGAAGTGAAAGAGTGCTATGGGTCGACAGTTTATACACGGTAGAGAGGACTTGTTACAATGCATAGAACGGGACTAGTATGTTGTACAAACGACTACACTGGAGTATGTCCTCTCAGTGACTGTGCAAAATAGGTGGCTTTACTTTACTGCCTCTGGATGAGCAGAGCATTATTTGTGTATGTGTACTTGGGAAAAAGAAGCACGATCATCTTTTATGTTGTATATAGATGGTGACATAATCTTGCTGGCAACTCCTTATAGATTTTAGCGAGTTATTCATCTTATTAGGTTACTAAAAGTTCACCTATGGAGAAGCCTTGTTACAGAGCATGGAATGGGACTACTACATTTTACAACTCCCTACACAGGAGTATGTTCTCCCCCTGACTTTGCAAAGTAGATTTACTAAAGGATTGCCTATGGCTGAAGAGAGCTGTATGGACATTTTTGTATTTTCATTTGGGACAGTGTGTGACCGTAGAACTGTTTAGAACTCCCGGCACCCGCTACATACCTAAAATCTGCAAATGTGAATGGGCCCAGGGCTTCTTTTTGTTATAGAAGTTCTATTCTTTAGGAACTGGCTATCCTTGATATTTAAACATAACCAGCCCCTTACAGACATCCCACATGCAAGTGACTATACAAGATCATTCTATGCGTTCGACCACAATTGATACGAATACTGTATAATATAGGCAGAATCAGGTCATGTAGTTTCTAACAAACAAATTGAAATATGAAAGTGATAACTTTAGCCATTCCTGTACAGTTTCAGGAGCCTGCCAGGCTGCTCCCTTATCTGTAAATAGCTAAAGATCCCATGAACTTGCTGCTCCTTTCTTTCTTGTAATATAGTTACAGATCCTATGCTAGTACATACTGCTTGCTTTCCAATATATGGCTAAAGATCCTATTGTAGAACATGTTCCCTTTCCTGTATATAAATCGCCCCTTCTAGAGCATGCTGCTCCCTTTGTGTACAGCTAAATAACCCATTCTAGAACAGGATGCTCTTTTTCCTGTATACAGATAAAGATCCCGTTCTAGAACACCCTGTTCCCTATAGTGTACATAAATAATGCTCCCATTCCTGTATATAGCTACATATTCTATTCTGGAACACACGACTCCCTTTCCTGTATATAGCTAAACATCCCATCCTTGAATATGCTGCTCCCTTTCAGATATATAGCTCAAGATGCCAATCCAGAACAAACCTCTCCTTTTCTTGTATATAGCTGAAGATGCCATTCTAAAACAGGCTGCTCCCTTTTCTCCCATTCTAGAACACCTTTGCTGACTGGCAACAGATATGCGAGAAGACACCAAACTCATGTGTCATTTATTGACTTTATAGAGGATGCAATAACTGTTGTATCGGATCATACCCAGGCTTTTAGATTTTTTTCATATTTTCCTGAATAAAAATTGGGCTAAATTATTTAATTAATGTAATTGACTTCCGTGACATCAAATAATTAAGCAAGTTCAGGTTAATTCACTTAGGAAGTCACTGCTAAATATGGAAGCAGGCAAATCTCTCCCAGATGAACAGGCTCAGGTATTGAAGTATGGCTTGTTCAAACAAGGGTTTTTTTACGCATATACCCAAATATTGTGTATGCAACATGCAAACCAGATATACAAACTAAAACATAGTTATAAAACACCACAATTAATCAGGGTATGGTATGTACTAAAAATGCAGTAAAGCATAGCAAGCTATCAAAAAAAACAGAAGACATCTGCATCTCAACACAAACTAAAAAATTCCAAGGGCTTTCGAGTGGTAAATTATCAAAACACCACATGCCTTTTTGAATAGAAGGAAACCATTTGAAAGCATGTAATACAAGAAATATGGTTTATTATAATTCAGTGTGACGTGTTCCATCCAGTACATAGGATGCAACATCCAACATCTCAAAGTTTACACAGGAGAACATTTCTGCAGTTCCCTAAATGTGAATGTAAAAACAAATTTTGAGTGTCTCCAACCATTTTAAGGATGTTCATGCAGGTGATAATGTCTGGTTTTTCCTTTTGTAGGGTTGAAAGCGTTACTCTGTGTACTAGAGGAGAGGATTTACATCATAAATTGTTGGAGAGACAGGAATAGTGAATCTTAAAATTGGGAACCAGAACACCCCACAGCTTAAAATCACAGATGGGATGTTAATTTATTTTTACCTTTGTATATACTCCTTTAACTGGTTATAGATTTTGATGACTTTATCACCATCTCCCTCCCATTATACCTGTGAATGGGGTGGGGATATACAGTTGTAGAAGAAAAGATGCTTTAAATCTTTACTCATCTGGTAGAGTTGCACGATTAATTGGTATCTCGTTTTAACCCCCCTAATCTACATCTATCTATATATACACATACACAGTGGGGACGGAAAGTATTCAGACCCCCTTAAATTTTTCACTCTTTGTTATATTGCAGCCATTTGTTAAAATCATTTAAGTTCATTTTTTTCCTCATTAAATGCACACAGCACTTTTTTGCAGAATTATCAAAAAAGAAAAACTGAAATATCACATGGTCCCAAGTATTCAGACCCTTTGCTCAGTATTTAGTAGTAGCACCCTTTTGATCTAATACAGCCATGAGTCTTTTTGGGAAATATGCAACAAGTTTTTCACACCTTTATTTGGGGATCCTCTGCCATTCCTCCTTGCAGATCCTCTCCAGTTCTGTCAGGTTGGATGGACAGCCCTTTTTAGGTCTCTCCAGAGATGCTCAATTGGGTTTAAGTCAGGGCTCTGGCTGGGCCATTCAAGAACAGTCAAAAAGTTGTTGTGAAGCCATTCCATTATTTTAGCTGTGTGCTTAGGGTCATTGTCTTGTTGGAAGGTAAACCTTCAGCCCAGTCTGAGGTCCTGAGCACTCTGGAGAAGGTTTTCGTCCAGGATATCCCTGTACTTGGCCGCATTCATCTTTCCCCTCGATTGCAACCAGTCGTCCTGTCCCTGCAGCTGAAAAACACCCCCACAGCATGATGCTGCCACCACCATGCTTCACTGTTGGGACTGTATTGGACAGGTGATGAGCAGTGCCTGGTTTTCTCCACACATACTGCTTAGAATTAGGGCCAAAAAGTTCTATCTTGGTCTCAGACCAAAGAATCTTCTTTCGCACCATCTTGGAGTCCTTCAGGTGTTTTTTTTAGCAAACTCCATGTAGGCTTTCATGTGTCTTGCACTGAGGAGAGGCTTCCGTTGGGCCACTCTGCCATAAAGCCCCGACAGGTGGAGGGCTGCAGTGATGGTTGACTTTCTACAACTTTCTCCCATCTCCCGACTGCATCTCTGGAGCTCAGCCACAGTGATCTTTGGGTTCGTCTTTACTTCTCTCACCAAGGCTCTTCTCTCTCGATAGCTCAGTTTGGCCGGGCGGCCAGCTCTAGGAAGGGTTCTGCTCATCCTAAACGTCTTCCATTTAATGATTATGGAGGCCACTGTGCTCTTAGGAACCTTAAGTGTAGCAGAAATTTTTTGTAACCTTGGCCAGATCTGTGCCTTGCCACAATTCTGTCTCTGAGCTCTTCAGGCAGTTCCTTTGACCTCATGATTCTCATTTGCTCTGACATGCACTGTGAGCTGTAAGGTCTTATATAGACAGGTGCGTGGTTTTCCTAATCAAGTCCAATCAGTATAATCAAACACAGTTGAACTCAAATGAAGGTGTAGAACCATCTCAAGGATGATCAGAAGAAATGGACAGCACCTGAGTTAAATATATGAGTGTCACAGCAAAGGGTCTGAATACTTAGGACCATGTGATATTTCAGTTTTTCTTTTTTAATAAATCTGCAAAAATGTCAACATTGTGTGACAAAAGGAAACAGAGTTAATACAAATGTATAAAACTGTAAAAACAAAATGCTTTTGCTCAGTCGGGCTACATGCACACGGGCGGTTTGGCCCTGGCCCATATGCATCGAATCACAATGTGTCTGGGTGACCAAGAAGCACATGTGCTGTTTAAGCCAGCAGCCCCTCAAAATCTAAAACAAGCTGAAATACTTGACAGCTGGACGCTATAGGGAGCAGTACTTGCATTTAGGGCTGTATGCATTCAGGGCGTACATCCCTGAATGCATACAGCCTTAAATGTTAGTACCGTTTGGTACAACATCCAGCCACTGCATATTTCAAGCAGTCTGATTTGGACAGGCTGTAGGCAGTGGGTCTGGATACCTCACCTGTGCATCCCCAAGCACAGTAAAATGCTTTCACCCATACAGGCCAAGCTACTTTTGTGCACGAGAGCTCAAATGTTTGCATTTGTTATACCTTTTCTAGAACAGCAGCAAGAATCTAACTCGATGCAAAATGGCAACGCGTCCATTTTCCCACTCTAATTTACATGACGATTATAGTTTATATTTTATTTCAGCAATTCAGAAACTTACAAAAAACTTTTGTTTTGTTTTTTTCTCATGTACACACAAACCTTATACTGTGCAATTAATAAACTCAATACTATAGTGCAATAACTAAATGTAACTAGAGATATCCCATTGGCACATTTATTCAGAATAAAAGCAAGCTGACAGTGTTGTTACAGCACATTTTAAAACCTGTCAGTCATCAGTTGACACTGGGCTTAAACAACTGGTGTAAAGGGAATTAATTTTGATCCTGGAGGCACTGACCTACATAATCTGAATCACTGAGTTAGCAGTTCCTTTTACATTTGGTTCAAATAAACAGATTGTAAAATGTGGTTAATCAAAACAAGCTGAGGAAGAAACGGCTTCCAATAACCAATCTTGCATGCAGAATTTTAAGTTACTTTAAACATAGGGCATTACCTGAGGTTTTTACTATTTCACATAACAGCCACATGTAACTGGTTCATCAGGGCATATAAAAGCAGAATACATCTTGTTAAGCTTCAATAATATTTACACGCATGACTGCCTGTGTCCAATTTAATGTTATAAATCCTCATCTTATGGGGTGGCCAAAAGCTTTAGTGAAATCAGAGAAACATGCTACAATACTGAAATTTTAACCACCTTTTAACCAACAAAGCAAATGCACGCTTTGCAGAACTAGAGCGATACAGAATTACAGTGAGCTCATTTGTACTTACAAGTGATTGAACCAAAGCAGAAAGGCAACTATTCTGCAGATCTACTGGCAAACTGGCAAAACTTCTTTCAGACCAGCATTTCACAAAATACTTCTCCATCCATCTAAAAAAGGACATTATTGCAAGAAAGGGCAAAAAATTAAAACGTTCAAATGAGTACATTTTAAAAATGTGTTTTAGCTTGGTCAAATGCAGGCAAGATTTCCCAAAGACATACCAGAGCATCAGACTATCAGCATACTCCATCTCCATTCAGAAAAGGAAAACTAAAGCAGACCATAGATTATGCAGTTTTCTTGCCTTACACCAGGGGCGGAAGGCAAGAAAATTGCTATATTCCCCAACAGTAGCACTATTGTATTGTGCTGGGAGGGAGCCCGGTGAAACAAGGATCACGGCTTGCAGCTATAGCCACGAAAAAAAAGGAATCCAATATCCGATCCATTGGTCACCTTCAGTACACCCAGATTGACCATAGATGGTTTGAACCTCGGCTGGTCCCTGCTGAACCATTTATGGACGACTTAACACATACTACTATACAATCAAAAAAACATAGAAGGGCGGCTTTGCCATTCTATAGCTGATAGAGGAGTTAGAGTGGTCCAGACAATGCTGGTGTTGCTTAGAGGGGGAATAGTGATGGTAACCAACTTATCAAGTGCTTCTCGTAACAGCAGATGACCACAACTGGAAGGATACGTACAAATGAGTAACCTGACCTAGCTTAATCTGGGAACTATCATCTCACTCCTATGGGTGGCTTAAAGTGTAAGTACAGTAAAATATTTTTTATAGTTTTGGATAAAGTGGGGAAGGGTTAAAACCCAACAATTTATTGGCTAGAAGGATAGCCGGTACAAAACAGGGATACAGCCAAAAAACACACCACACACACACACACACAAACACAAACACAAACACACACAAACACAAACACACACAAACACAAACACACACAAACACAAACACACACAAACACAAACACTTGGTCTAACCTTCCCCACTGTATTAAAGGGAAAAGTTTTGCAGAGACGTACATTTCGATAAAAATGATTTTTTTACATTACTGTTCTGTGATAAAGCAGGTTGCATGTGTTGATGCACTGTGGCCATTCATTGTGAATTTGTGCAAGAGCAATTTTTGGTCCATTGCGATGCATTAGGTAGCCCATTCAAGTGAATGTGCCTTATTGCAATACACAATAACAGCCATGCATTCAATTCATCACCCTGGTGTAAAAAGGGCTTACAATGAAAACAAAAAAGGCATTATATTTAGGAGGACATATTCAAATAAGTCCTAAACATTTAAAGCGTTTGTTAACAGCCCGCCCCCACCCCCAAAAAATAAAATAAAAATCCTGTTACTTTAAAGCATTTTATACATCACAGTGCTTGTGCTGTATCATTTGGTCACCTGGAATACCTGGCTATACCCTCCTCCCTGTAAACTGACCACGGTTTATCACTGCTGCCTAGCCCTGTCACGGTGGTCAGTTTACATGCCTCCATTATCCGCAGCCTGCTATTTGTCTCCTCTGTGCTCCCCCCACCCCTGCTCATGACAGTGCCTGCCCCCGCAAATCCTGCTGCTCAAATAACATACCATTCCATCTGTGTTCTAATCCGGTGTACCTCTGTGTGAGCGATTTATAAAATAAATAAATACATTTTAAAAAGGGCCTGCAATACCTCAATTTACAGCTCTTCTCAGCGATAGCATGATTGGCTGCCTCTCTCTCCCCCTCTCCTGCCCCAAGTGACGTCAGTGGGAATCTCGGCTCTGCCCGCTGCATTCAGACGGGGAGAAAAGAAAGCCAGCCGATCATGTGATCCCTGAGAAGAGCTGTGAAATGAGGTAAAGCAGGCATTTTTTTTATAAATCACTCACACAGAGGCACACAGGATTAGAACACAGAGGGGATGGTATGAAGATGCAAAGGTGGCTAAACCACCACTTTAAACTGTCCCACTCCCTGTTTTTTCCAACAATTTCCAAGTGCAATTATAAAACTGCAATCTGCAAGCACAGGCACACACAGTATTCAATACATGTAAAGAGCAGTGAAGCATGCTATGTACATAAATATACTTACTGCATACACGAGGTATATAATGGCTCCTCTCCTACAGAATAGGCAATAGCAAGACAGTCTAATACTGACTGCTGCATTCCAACAACAGGCTGAAATAGAAAAAATGAAGCATTCCTCAGCACGGCCAGTAGCAAAAATATATCTATCATATCATCTATAGTTTCTTTAGTAAATGCCTGTGAAACCGGGAGGAAAGCACAAATCAACTGTTGAAATATAATACACAACCAGCAAGTTTGTGTGATGGTTTTCATCCCACTGGCTCTATAACAGAAACAAGATTATTGTTAAATGAAACAAAAGACCATCTATAATTTGGCAAGGCCGACACTCCCACAGTGTGATGTTTACTAGATGAGTAAAGAGCAAAGCATCTAGAGAGGAAAGGGTCAGCTATAAGCATTGCTGGTGTTATTGTTCAGAACACACATTGATCAGCAGATTTAATAAAAATAAGAAATACAGAAGCTTTATAAATCTACACCAACAGTTGGAATTAGTAGTTCTGTCCAGCAAAGCTTTTATATCCACCCCACATTATCAAAATTTGTATAAAAACCACAAACGTTATAGTACATGAGCGATTGTAAAATGTAATAATGATCACCATTAGAGAGGAAAAAATAAGCAGAATTGAGGTCAATTGTGGAATAAAATGATTTGTTCCCAATATCTTATCACTGGTAAGTAAACGGTCTTCTCAAAATGAATATTTCAGGTTTTGGTACATGCTGGACAGTGGAAAAAACCAACCCCTTTTGGGATTATATACAGTGGGTAGAGAAAATGATCACATTGTTGCTTTGCAGCATGAAATGAAGACAGACGCAGTTTGTTATAACCAGCTGTATTTCCCCAGTGCAACTTATAACATCCAAGTGAATGACAGAACGCCAACAATTAAAAAAGGGAAAAAAAAATCAAAAACAGAATCACTGTTGAAAAAAGGACCACCCCCTTGTGTCAGTATTTTGTTGAACCACCTTTTGCTTGAATTACAGCCTTTAGTCTGTTGAGATATGTCTCTACTAACTTTGCACATCTAGACTTTGCAATATTTGCACACTCTTTGCAGAACTGTTCAAGTTCAGTTAAATTTGATGGAGATCTCTCTCCTCTGGGTGCCTGTCTCTCCGTTTCTCCTTTTATGAAGTGAAGCGATCTACAAAACCCTTCAAAACAGTGGAGAACGCTCCCCGATACTGGAATCTCGTGAGACATGGCGAGATTACAGTACCAGAAATTCACTGAAAACACTTGAGGTGTCCATTTATTAAGCAGCGATTAATTATCACTGCTCAGGACACGACAGACGGCCCACCTCATGTTAATAAAATAGTCCCTCTAATAAATTATATATTAAAGAATTTGATGGTATTTTGCCCAATCCATTTTTCCTTCTACCCTAACAAGTGCTCCAGTCCCTGCTGCAGGAAACACCCCCATAAACAGGATATTACCACGTCCATGCTTTACTGTAGAAATGATGTCTATTGGATTTCCGCCAGACGCATTTGGTGTTGAGGCCAAATATTTCAATTTTAGTCTCATCTGACTAGAACACTTTTTTCCATGTGGCCTCAGAATCTTCAAGGTGCATTTTAGCAAAGCTCAGTTGTGACCTTTGAGTGATGGCTTTTTTCTTGCAACACTCCTATACAAGCCATATTTGTGGGGAATTTGTGATATTGTAGTCACATGCACACAATGACCACCCTGTCATACATTCCAGCAACCGCTTCAGAGTTGCTGTAGGCCTCTGACCAGTTTTCTCCTGGTTCTTTCATCCAACTTGGAGCGATGTTCTGATCCAGGTAGGATCTGTGTTGTACCAAATACCTTCTACTTAATAGACGTCACTGTGCTTCTAGGCACTGATAAAGTCTTTGACATTTTTTTTATATCCATCTCCTGACTATCTCTGCCTGTCCACAACTTTATCCCGGAGATCTTTGCACAGTGCCTTGCCACCCATAGTTGATTGTTTGCATCAGTTGTGCTACCAGACACTGAAAAGCTCCAGGAAAGCTCTTTACATGCAGAGCTAATCAAAATGAACACAGCTGATCACAGTTGAAAGTCAAATGGCTTTGTGTGCCATTGAGGTGATTAGCTACACTCTATTGAGTTTACAAGTCATTTTTAGGAGGGGGTGATCCTTTTCCCAACTCAGAGTTGGTTTTTGATTTTTTTTTTCCTGACATGTTGGTGTTATAGCTTACACTTGGATGGTAGAAGTTGCACTGAGTAAATACAACCAAATTGAAACAAATGTGTCTTCATTTCAGGCTACAAAGCAAAAAATTTGATTTTAAAAGGGGCAATTCTGTTCTATACTCATTGTAAGGCTGGATTCACACCTATGCATTTTTTGTGCTTTTTGCAGATTTGCACTACAGAACGTGTTCCATAGGAAACCATGTTGAATGGACTGTAGTGCAAATCTGCAAAATGCAAAAAGCACTAAAAATGCATAGGTATAAATCCTGCCTTAGTGAGCTTCCGTA
This sequence comes from Lithobates clamitans, assembly GCA_037952925.1. Lineage (NCBI taxonomy): Eukaryota > Metazoa > Chordata > Amphibia > Anura > Ranidae > Lithobates > Lithobates clamitans. The sequence goes on from JBBGZY010000300.1 coordinate 7,797,711, forward strand.
TTTGAGTTGCTGGGGTCTGTGGTCTTGATATCTTGCAGGGTTTTCTCAACAATTTAATATACGGTTAATACAACCAGAGGATTTAGAACTTGCAAAGTTCTGGCCAAAACTCAGGGCAGGAACAGAATCGGGAATTATGACATGGAGGTCTCATTGTTGGAAAATATACTGTATAAACTAGGGATGCACCGATCTATCGGCTGCTGAAAATTATCGGGCGAATATAGGGTTAGTGGGTCAATTGACCTCAATGCATAATCGCGTCCCATTAACCTCAATGCAAAAAACGCCAGCCACATTGATTACATTTAAATTTTTAAATAAAAAAATTAAAAAAAAAAAAAAAACTGTTCATTTTGGTTTTGATTTTCAGCCAAGTGCATCCTGACTTTCCGGTCCAGAATTTATTTTGGTGCACCACTAGTATAAGTCATCAACACACCAAGTTTCCCCTATATCAGGGGTCTCCAAACTTTCTAAACAAAAGGGCCAGTTTACTGTCCTTCAAACTTTAGGGGACCAGACTGTGGGGTTATAATACCCCAAGGGCCAGATAAAAGCAAGCAAAGGGCTGTATCTGGCCCCCAGGCCACAGTTTGGAGACCACTGCCCTATATTATAATTTTTGAGTTGACTGCCCCTTTAATACTGCTGGATGTCTTCCTTTTTGATACAGCTTATTAAGCTGTATCAACATAAATGACACCTAAATATACCAAAACTCCAAGCATGCAGGCTAGTGTCACAATGCAAGATACCCAGCATGATGGTCTTTAACCACTTCAATACTGGGAACTTTTACCCCCTTCCCGCCCAGGTCAATTTTCAGCTTTCAGCGCTGTCACGCTTTGAATGACAATTGTGCGATCGTGCAACACTGTACCCACAAGATGATATAATTTTTTTCCTCCCCACACAAATAGAGCCCTTTTGGTGGTATTTAACCACTTGCCGACCGCCCCATAGCAAATTTACTGCTACAGGGTGGCCAAGCTGCGGAGGATCACGTTTATATAGACGTATCGGAGAGAAACAAAAAAAAAAAAAAAAGGAAATAAAAATTACAAATTTAGGTCAAAATGTATTCTGCTGGAAGTGAAGTGGGGAGGCTATATTTGAAAATCTTTATAAGTTGCCAATTCACCTAAGTCCAATATTAGATTTCTATTAATTTGCTTGAAAGAAATTTCAAAGCATGTACTTTTAGCCTATTTATGGTCAATTGTTTTGCATGGGATGTGTTCCACTTCATTGCTCTTTTATTTACATTGTAGTAAAGAAGAACACCTTATTGCTGAGCTAGTATATATTTTAGCTCGTCATGTACAATACAAGAAAAAAAGGCAATGCACCCCATACCCATGACATCAACTGTACTATATGAAGCTATAGAAATGTCTACATATCTTTCACGGTGGGGCTCCATGCTATTCTATCTGTCAAGGCTTTGGCAACTCTGCCTCCCCCAAATGAAATGTGATTGTGTAGAACTGGAAAAAAAACAGAATTGGCTTGCATTTTGCCATTTACTGTATAAACAGAGAACTACTATTTGTTCTACCTATTTTTACTGGATTAGTGCTGTAAATGGCACATTTGAAAAAGCTTTCCCTTGAATCAATATTACAAAAGTCAGGTACTGAGTAGCATTGAATGCAGAACAGTTGTGTCTATTGATTATGAAACCATTCCTTTTAACCCTCAACATGAAAAAAAGGTTTGTTATTCAAAAGAAAAATTAAACCATGTAATTTTAGTCTACTGAGTAATATATGCCTCGTTTCCACCGAGCAGATCGGTTCGGTTCGGTACGGTACGCTATTTCGGGTGTTTCCATTATGAAAGCGTGCCATACAACCGAACCGAACCGTTCCATTCAGGGTCCTGCTTCAGATGTGGGGCCATAGAAAATGGAACGGTTCGGTTAGGGCGGCGCTACGATGCTTTACACTGATTGGTGGACGTGTGACGCCATGACGGCATTTTTTCTAAACCCACGTATGGCCCCTGTCGGTCCCACTTGCAGTGGAAACGCTCGCCTGAATAGGCTGGACCATTCTAGGCCGTCCAAACTGATCCGACCCGAACCGATCCGCTCGGTGGAAACGAGGCAATAGTAAGCTAAAGTGAGCCAGTATAAAATTTACTTTTTTAAAACAAAAGGCCCTGCCTAGAAGCAGGAACACACACACACACACACACACACACACACGGTGCTTAGCACAGCATTTTATAGCCTGAGAAGTTTTTCCTTTTCACCCTTTTGATCCTCATTTGAAATGAACCTGTGGCCTGGCTATGAACAATCAAGCTTTTAGCAGTAAAATAGCCTTTAAATAAGCCCTCGCTAACCAGTGTAGCTGTAAGTACTCTGGAGCAATTCATCCTCACATTTGAAAACAGAAGTTCCAGCCTGTTTCTCAGCACCTCATCTCACTCACAGGACAAACTATTTCAGAGAGTCTGCAGTTACAGAGGCCAGTGAGGGCTTGTTTTAAAGCCCAATTATTGCTTAGTAAGCTAATATAAAAGTACTTAATTTTTTCCCTGTCCACAGGTTCACTTTAAAGTAGAATTCCATGAGCCATTTTACAGGGACTGTATATGATCATTTTTTTTTCTTCAAACTTTAGGCCAGTGACCACAATCAGAGGGAGGTCAGAACATCTAGTTTACATGCTTGCTCTGAATCAGTAACTTGGTAACTTTGGGCCCTTTCACACAGGTGGCAGGCTCTACCGCCCTCTGAAAAGTGGGGGGATTTATAGAGAAAGGTAGAGCAGCAGCTTCCAGATGTTCAGGAGATGATTCTACTGCCTCAACATTTTTTGTCTCCCCAGACGGAATACTGTATTGAAATACCATGCTGCAACCATGAGCCAAACATTTGGCTCATGGTTGTGGCCCTGTCCATCAACCTCAATGGGCAAGTTTGACTGGCAGTGTACGCGAGCAGTAAATACACAGCTTACCCACCTGTTTTTACCACCAGCTGGCTGCTCATGTGAAAGAGACCTTAGAAAGTATTAGGCTCGGTTCACACTAGTGTGTTGCGGGAACCAGCGCAATTCCAGTGCCAGTTCCCGCCTGCATAGAACTCGCAGACGGTTCATACTGCCCTATGCAAACCGCTGCGGGTGTCATAGAAAGTTTATGATACCCCCAGATTGGTTCGCATATTGCAGTGCGAACTGTGAATTCAGACAGGAATCGGATTGCATGGGTTTGAACACCCACGTGATCAGATTCTGGTGCAGACAAAAAAAAAATATAAAAAAAGGGGTCCTGCACGATTTTGGTCCGAATGCGATGTGAATTGTATGGATTGTATGGCTGAATTCACATCGCACAGACATTGCATGTGATCTGCACAGCAGTGCAGATCACATGCAATGTCTAACATCGCACAAGTGTGTGCTGGCACTCAACGCTTAGAAAAATGGACAGGAGGCACTGGAACCCTGAGAATTATTTGTGCGACTGCTTTGTATCCTTATTATTGTTACAAAGTATTGCAGTAAAGGTGCAGTTATAAGGATGCTAAATATATGGGGTGGCAGCATCTATACACTGTATGGCCAGGGTCAGCAACCTGTCGATTCGCGATCTACCCGTTGATTGCGGGAAGCCGGCGGGTAGATAAACGAACAGGGCTGTGCTTCCCTCCCGCAGTTCACCTTTAAATAGAGCGGAGTGAAAGGCAAAACAGTGCTGGATGGAGGGCGGGAGCACAGGAGCTGCTTTAGTTAACTTTGAAAAACTTGTGTTGAATAATGAGAAGGTTTATTCAAAAATGCAGCTAGTAAAAAACAGTCCTGTTCATTCACATTAAGCAAACAAAAAAGCTTGCATAGTCACCTGAAGTCCACTGAGCAACCAGTGCCGTTCTCCCGAATGACGGGAGAGAGGGGAGAAGGGGGGATGGGCACAATGGAAGGAGAGAGTCAGCCAACTGTGTCCCTGCTGGATCAGGGTGTGATCCCCGGGGACCTGCTCACCCACATACAGATGGAGATCAGATACACGCTGATCTCCAGCTCCACTTCAGGTGACTATAAGCTCTTTTTGTTTGCTTATTGTGAATGAACAGGACTGTTTTACTAGCTGCATTTTTTAATAAACTTTCTCATTATTCAACACAAGTTTTTTATCTGCTGCAGACTGTCTTTAACCCATTGAGCGCTGGATTTTGTGTGTGTGTGTGTACTGTTTTATCCCATTCTATCAGTTATGGCGTTTCTTCAGCTGCTCTGGGTATAAACCCCTCTATTGATTTTTATTACCCTACTTTTTGATTGCTCTACAGGTGCCCACTATTTAGCGCTGGGGTTATTTTGTTTTAACTTTGCAAGTTAACAAGCAGGTGATTGGTTGCTAGGTGGCCTTAGCAACCAATCATCAGCTTGTAAACATGAACAGTTAAGTCTGACAGCTCCCGCTCTCGTCCTCCATCAAGCACTATGCTGCCTCTCACTCCACAGTGATGTACAGCCAGTGTAAGGTAGGAGAGCGCTATCTACACACGGCTGTGCGTTATGGAGGGAGCAAATGTCACTACTTGTGGGGGTCAGAGAGCGCTATTTTAGGGTTGGGGGATGCTTCAGAGGGAACAGCTATGGGGGGGGGGGGGGGGGGGGCGCAGAGGACACCACTGTGAAGGGGTGGGGGAGCGATTTGAAGCAGGGCAGAAGACACTAGTGTGACACTGTTCTTTATTTCGGCTTTTCATTTAGGGTTTGAGGTTTTCCTTTTTTTTTTTCTCTTTTTAATGGGTGATGATGATGCACATCCCTACTACTAGTTATTCCATGACCTGGATAAGCAGAAACCTTCATAGGAGATAAACAATAAAGACTGCTGAGGAGTTGCAGGCTAGTTGAGCCTGTTTTTTTAATTACAAAAACGCAAGTCGCTCCGACTTAGAAAAAGGTTCCTGTACCACTTTGGGGGCAACTATATAGAAGTCGTTTTGTAAGTCGCCGCTGCTGTCGTGTTCAAGTCACCTGAGGCAGCCGCGCTGCAAGTCGTGCTGCCTCAGTGTGAACTGACTCTGAGGGAAAGTAAGTGGCCCAAAAAAAAAACACAAAACACAAACCAAAAACCTAGACGTGCCTAAATCCTTCAGACATTCTTACCGTTACCTGGTACCAGCATTTTTTTTTTATTTTTTGTTAGTGCCACACTGCTATTCTTCCAACCACTTCAATATTATGCATATTGTTTCAGCACATGTGCACTGCAACCGCGAATCAATGAAAGCGGTAATAAACCCAAAAATGTAATACAATTGCAGCTTACCAATCATTAGATGTGGTGGCTACATTATTTATTGTTTTGTCGTTCTCCTCTGCTTTCCCGGGTGATCTGGCCAGTAAAACACCTCCTATATTATGGACACCACTCTGGGTGAAGGAGTACGGGGGGGATGGCAGATCCGGGCAGCAATATTGTCATTCTAGGGGGAGGGGAGTGTTAAAAGTACTAGCAGAGATAAATACAGTAGCTAATTGAAGCTGAACTCCAGCTATACTATATATAAAAGGCAGTTACAGCAGTTTTTCCCTTTTTGGGATAAAGGTTTTACATAAAAGTTGATCATTAGAAGCATCCCTGCCAGTGTCTCATACCTGTAACCACAAGAGAACTTTTCTGTTAAAAAGCAGACAGACATACTGGCTGGATCACCAAATGAAAATAGAAGAAAGCCAAAAAAGTAAAAACTAATACAGATATCACATCTATAATTTGGTAAGCTGTAATATAATAAAATGTTTGCTTTTGGGTTTAAAGGATAAGTTCACTTTTGGAACATAATGCATGCTCCATTCGTTTTTAGGGTGGAAAGTGCAACATGTTGCGGCATCTACAGCCTCTTCCCCTGATCCCCCCTCCCTGTGACAGTGAGCTGGGGATCTTCTCCCCGCACCAGCTGTCACAATATGAAAACAGCGTGGCCATGCAGAACTCTACCCATATGTCTGCGTCATTTATTCACAGTTTCCTGTGCATTGCAGCTGCTCCCAGATAGCTGCCAGCCCATAAGACTCCTGAAAGCCTGCAGGAGCTGGACATTGCACCCGTGATCTGCCGATAGCGAGTGTAATAAGGCTTCTTATTAAAAAAAAAAATTAATTCCTTGAAAAAGTCACGTGGCAGTGACGTAACATGTAGGAGGAGCCTGTGACGCCCAGCATCTGCAGTGTGTGAGTTGGCGGCGCTGAAGGTAGAGCTGTGCCGCTGAGCTCTTGCAGCCTGATCAATATACAAGCGATCCCATCCTGAATGAGTTTGTGAGTGAGAACACCTTATTTGTAGTGTAGTATCCAATGTATCATTAATATCTGCGCAATGGATTGTTAATTTCTCTCCCTAAATGTTTGGAATCCGAGAGGAGAAGTGATTTATATTGAAGAAAAAGCGCAAGAAGCTACAAGTAACAATTTATTCTTTTTTTACCATCACTTTGGTTTTTTTTTGTTTCAACATTGTCACAAGTTAATTGACACTGTTTTGACTAAATGATTTAACACTTGATGATTATCCACACTTCTTATGAAGGTTTTATTGGCAAAGGACTATATGTGTATATACTATTTTTGCACATTAGTATTTATAACTTTGTAGGAATCTCAGGGAAGTATGATATATAATTGAACTTCATCTGTGTCACGCAATTAGATTTCACCTAATATATTTGTTATAAAGAGCGTATAGCTGTGTCTAAGCATTTACACAGCAAGGTTTATCACTGTGCGTTTTTACTAGCACACTTATGGTGGATTAGCCCAGTTGTAATTCATTTATATTCACTGTTATTAATATAAGTGGTAATCCTATTTCTTATTATTACCACTTCACGTTTTTAAAAGCACATATATGTGGGATTAGTTTATTCATTAATGATTATTCACCATTTATATTGGCAGTGGAATTTCACCTTTTATTTTACCACTCTTATTTTCACCACCCTTATGGGAATTTAATGATACTATTAGAAACATATTTCATCCTTCATTTTTTATGGGAATATGAGGTTAATATAAGCGCAACTGACCATTTTTAGCATTTATTGCCTTTCTAAATCATGTTCAACCAATTGAATTTACCACAGGATGACTCCAATTAAGTTGTACAAACATCTCAGCAACAATCAATAGAAATGGGAGGCACCTAAACTCAATTTCAAGTGTTGTTGCAAAGGGTCTGAATATTTATGCCAATCTGATGTTTGTTTTTCCTTTTTCATACATTCGCAAACACTTCTAAAATTCTGTTTCCACTTTGTCATTATTAGGTACGGAGTTTAGATTTATTTTAAAAAAAATGAAAACAACTGTAGTATCAGGCTGCAACATAAAGTTAAAAAAAGTGAAGGGGGTATGAATACTTTATGAATAGACTGTACAACAGACCTAGAAGGTAATTGCCTCATTAGAGGTAATGCCTTTGTACGCAGATTTTATTTATTTTCTTTTTTACTGGAGTTCTGCTTTAAACTCACTTTGTAGCCAAGTTCTTACTTCTGTTGTGCATGTTAAACATTGTTCTGTCAACAACTAGAAGTAAAAGTATGCTATGCTTTGAAGAAACAAGTAAAAAAAAAAAAGTTTTTCTACAGACACAATCACCTGACAGCAGATTTGCCACCGTTGGTTACATTTCTCACACTTCATCACAGCAGATGCTATTCTTTTACACAGCACTTCTAAAAATGTCACTGCTGTCACATAGCTGACAAAGACAAATGGAAATTACAAAAAGTGGCATGGAATACAATCCCTAGTGTCAACCACAAGGGTGATCCGGTCAGCTCTGCACTGGCCTTTGAACACTCAAAGCCAAACAAAACACTACACATGTTTGAAAAAATTCTGACAGCTTAAAAAGAGTAACTGTACTTCTGTTGAGGGGAAAAAAAAACAAAAACATTCCCCTCTGGGTGATCTATGTACATTGTGGGGATATTAAACTTTATTGCAGTCCTACCTTTTGTTATGCTGAATAAATAGGTGTTGGTTTGGCTGTCAATGTGGAAAGTGAATCTGTAGGGGAGTGGTTTTATAAATATCAGTTAGCTGCTGCACCTGCAGGGCTCTAAATGAGGAAAGTGGAATGGTCTGCATCCCTTTGTATGCGATTTCCCTTTGGGAGTATCTCACCAAAAATGAGATTTTTTTTAGTGCAGACTTCTGGGAAAATAAGCAAGCCAATCACACAAAAATGAAATTACATTTTCAGGGGGCGTTCTGTACACAACGCCTACAGGTAGCCATATGGCATTGAATTTTACAGAAAATTACAGAGCTGCAAATAGAATAGAAAAGGTCATCTTTAACCAATTGCCAACCACCTAACTATTTGTATGTCATGTTTTTGATGCTAAATACTGGGGTTATGGCTGAAGCTGGATGCCATAACCCCAGGTTTTTTTTTTGTTTTTTTTTTAGTTAGGTGACCGGCTTTCCGATAAAAGTGATCCCAGCCGCGGATTTGCCGCGAGAGGTGCCCCCTCCCTGATCGTTTGAGCTTACCGGAGCTGTGTATGTATGTATGTATGTATGTGATATAGATAGATAGATAGAGATATATATATATATATATATATATATATAACAGAAGGAGAGGCGGCTCTAAGTGTAGCAATATGGTTACATTTAATGAAGGTACAACATTTAGCAACATATTACTACACTTGGAGGCGCCTCTCTTCTCTTTTAAGCCTCATTCACACGAGGCGGATCCGCTCAGCAGAGTCCGCCAGCTCAGCAGGAGATCTCTCCGTTGATCTCCACTGAGCCGGCAGATGACAGGTCCGTCTGTGCTCACTGAACGGGGAGAGGCCTGTCAGAGCCCCGCTGATTCCTATGGAGGGATCAGGCGAAAACGGACAGCATGTCTGTTTTCATCAGATCTCATCCGATCCGATAGGACAGATGCGAACGTATCGTCATACGTCTGATTTTAGCGGATCGGATGTCAGCAGACATGGTCACTACTGACATCCGTCGCTCCATAGACCTGCATGGAGCGCCCGTTAAGGTCTGCCTGTCAGTTTTTTAGGCGGACCTGAACGGTCCGTCCGTGTGAAAAGGGGTCTTATACTCTGTAGCTCCTGACGGATTTTAGTTCTAATCCCCTTGTGGAGGCTTTAATTTGCGGATGGACATTTTTTGGTTACACAAGGTGGTCACATTGCTATGATGTTTTTATATGGACTATAAACTGAAGGACCTATGAATAAAATGGTTGTGGAATGAATCATTTGAGTTTCCATTATTTCTTATGGGGAAATTTGCTTTGATATAAAAGCGCTTTGGATTCCAAGCATGTTTCTGGAACTAATTATGCTCGCAATCCAAGGTTTTACTATAAATAGATAGAGTATACATACGTGTGTGATAGATAGATAGATAGATAGATAGATAGATAGATAGATAGATAGATAGATAGATAGATAGCTCTATCTATATATCTCTATATCTCTCTATCTATATATCTATCCATCTATATTCAGAAATTACAATCGGCTAACCTGATAAACGCTATATAGTGGAACCTCACATTACGAGCATAATCCGTTCCAGGAGAATGCTCGTAATCCAAAGTACTCGCATATCAAAGCGAGTTTCCCCATTGAAGTCAATGGAAACGAAAATAATTTGTTCCACATTGACGTCAATGTCATGCAATACCGCATGCGGCCAGAGGTGGGGGGGCGCCAAGGAGCCTCGGAAACGGCCGGAAAGGCCCGAGGACACCTCAGCTGACCTCAGCAAGACTCTGTTCCCGAGGTTTGTCGAGGTCAGCCAAGCTGTCCTCGGGGCTTTCCGTGCATTTCCGAACGGCACCGATCAGCTCCGGCGCCCCCCCACCTCAGGCCAAACACAGTACTGCACACGCTTTGGCCTGAATCGTGCTCGTTTTGCGAGACAACACTCGCAAACCGAGTTACGATTTTTAAAAATACAGTGCCCGTTTTGCGAAATGCTCGTTAACTGCATTACTCGCAATCCGAGGATCCACTGTACATCCAAGTGTACGTAAACCCCAACAATGTACTACATAGAGCTGCACGATTAATCGTTAAAAGATCGCAATCTCGATTCAACCCCCCTCACAATCTTAACCTGACATTTCCTCGATTCTATGTGACAAGTGCAGAGCTCCTCAGAGCTGTAAAAAAAAATAAATAAATAAATAAAAGCCAGCAATCTTTATCAACATTCCATAGAGCTGGGAGATAGAGGAGAGAAGAGATACAAGTATCTCTCCAATCTATGGGATCAAAGGAATGAACGTCTGTGTGTAAATGAGGTCAGTCTAACCACTTGCCGACTGGTTCACGCCGTTATACGTCGGCAAAGTGGTTCGTTCCCGCAAATTGCCATATGGGTATGTCTGTACCTTTAAGGGTGATAGCAGGCGTGCGGGGAACGCGATATAAAACACACAAATCTCTGTTCTGTCAGGAGAGAAGAGACGTCTCATTTGTTACTATTAAGTAGGAAAAACCATATGCATCTTCCTCTAGTCAGTCCTATCCCCTCACAGTTAGAACACACACACACACACACACACTTTAACCCCTTGATCGCCCCCTAGTGTTAACCCCTTCACTTCCAGTGACATTTGCACAGTAAACAAAAAAGTGCATTTTTATAGCACCGATTGCTGTATAAATGTCAATGGTCCCAAAAATGTGTCAAAAGTGTCCGATCTGTCCACCGCAATGTCGCAGTACCGCAAAAAAATAAAATAAAGAATATAATAAAAATGCCATAAATCTTTCCCATAGTTTGTAGACGCTATACGTTTTGCGCAAACTAATCAATATACGCTTATTGCGATGTTTTTTTTTTTAACCCAAAATATGTATAAGAATATATGTTGGCCTAAACTGAGGAAGAAATTCGTTTTTTTAAAAACATTTTTGGGGATATTTATTATAGCAAAAAAATAGGGGTTTGTTTTTCAAAATTGTTGCTCTTTTTTTATTTATAGCACAAAAAATAAAAACTGCAGAGGTGATCAAATACCACCAAAATAAAGCTCTATTTGTGGGGGGGGGGTAAAAAGGTCAATTTTGTTTGGGTACAGCGTCGCACTAGTAAGTGATCTGACACCTCCGGGTCTGGGGCGCGCGCCACCCCACTCCGATTCTACACAACGGAAGCTGATCGGCGGGTCAGTCCACCGGCACCCGCCGATTCTCTGGTACACAGGCAGGATGGCAGTCTGCCTATGTAAACAGCACAGATTGCCATTCTACTAGTACAGAATGTCATGGTTCCTGTGTTCCTGTAAAACATGAACACTGATCCAGGTCTTCCACTAATAAAATCATCTCCCCCACTACACTGAAACAGACTAGGCACACAGTTAACCCTTTGATCGCCCCCCAATGTTAACCCCTTTCCTGCCAATGTCATTAGTACTGTGACAGTGCATGTTTGTTTTAGCACTAATCAATGTATTTGGGTCACTGGTAACCAAAAAGTGTCCGATTTGTCCACCGCAATATCGCAGTCCCACTATAAGTTGCTGATAGTCTCTCTCAAAACTTTTGCGCAAACCAATCAATATACACTAATTGGATTTTTTTTTTTTTTTACCAAAAATATGTAGCAGGAATTGGAATTGGCCTAAATTGAAGGAATTTGATTGTTTACTTTTTTATTGGATATGTTTTATAGCAGAAAGTAAAAAATAGTGTTTTTTCCCCCAACCTAAATTTTATTTGGGTACAGTGTCATACAACCACGCAATTGTCAGTTAAAGGAACGCAGTGCCGTTTCGCAAAAAATGGCCTGGTCATGAAAAGGGGTAAATCTTCTGGAGATCAAGTGGAAGAAAAAAAAATTCCAATAAGTGTATACCGATTGGTTTGCATGAAAGTTATAGCACCTATGGAATATACAACTATGGTATATAAAACAGGTACAATAAGTATTGAACATTTTTCTAGGTGTCTAACAACCCATGCAATCCATACATACAAAGAAACTAAAACAAATACGTTCAGAAATTAAGTTATGTGTAATAAAATTGAATGACACAGGGACAAAAGTATTGAACACACTAACTGAAATGTATTTAATACTTTATCCAAAATCCTTTGTTGGTAATGACAGCTTGAAGGTTCCGCGAGCCTCTTCTATAACTCTGATCTTTAGTTCATTCCATAGATTTTCTGTTGGATTCAAGTCAGGTGACTGGCTGGGTCATTCTAGCAGTTTTATTTTCTTTGAAACCAATTGAGTTTCCTTGGCTTTGTGTTTGGGGTCATTGTCTTGCTGAAATGTCCACCCTCATTTAATCTTCATCATCCTAGTAGATGGCAGCAGATTTTTTATTAAGAATGTCTTGGTACATTTTTCCATTCATCCTTCCTTCAAAGATATGAAGTTTGCCAGTACCGGATGCAGAAAAACAGCCCCAAACCATGAGGTTCCCACCTCCAAACCTCACTGTTGGTATTGTGTTTTGTGGGGTGATGTGCAGTGCCATTTGACCTCCAAAACATGGTGTTTATTAATTATGGCATCCAAAGAGTTCAATTTTGGTCTCATCTGACCCAACTATATTCTCCCCGTGTTTTACAGGCTTGTCTAAATGTTGTGCAAACTGTAAACTAGCTTCAACATGCTTTATCTTCAGCAATGGAGTCTTGCGTGGTAAGTGTGCACACAGGACATGGCGGTTGAGTGCATTACTTATGGTTGTCTTTGAAACAATTGTACCTGCTAGTTCCAAGTATTTCTGAAGCTCTCCACAAGTGGTCCTTGGCTCTTGGGTTCGTCTGATAATTCTTTTCACTCTGTCAGAAATCTTCCAAGGAGCACCTGGTCGTGGCTGGTTTATGGTGAAATTATGTGCTTTCCACTTCCGGATTATGGCCCCAACAGTGCTCACTGGAACATTCAGAAGTTTAGAAATCCTTTTGTAACCAATGCCATTGGCAAGTTTTGCAACAATAAGGTTGTAAAGGTCTCAAGAGAAATCTTTGCCAAGGGGCAGGATTGCTTTTTAATTACTGATAGATTTCAGCTGATGTCTTGGCTTTCCATGCCTTTTTGCACCTCCCTTTCTTCATTTGTTCAATACTTTTTCCCTGTGTCATTCCATTTTATTACACATAAAACTCAAAATTTATGAACATTTGTTTTAGTTTCTATGTAGGTTTTCTTTATATGTATGGATTGCATAGGTTGTTACCGACCTGTAGTGAAAATTTAATGTCAATAGCATCTTTAGAAATATATTTACCAAGAAAAATGGTGACATGTTCAATACTTATTTTACCCACTGTATTCTGGAATTTTTATATTCTACTAATGGTGGCGATCAACAACTTCTAATGAGACTGCGGCGGCCAATCTGACAATATGGGGGGGGGACCACAGAGTATTTTTTATTTTATTTTGAGGGCCTTGTATGCATTTTGTGGGCGGGGGGGGGCTGAGGGAGGAGGAGATGCCCCATGCTGTTTTTTGTGTATTTATTTTTTATTGCTTGCATTCACAAGTCGTATTTGTATTATGCAGGTGTGACTTTCATGAGAATTTTGAGGGTTTACATTGAAATCTATGGATCTCAAGTCGCATAAAAGTTGGACCAAAGTAGTGCAGGATCAGGTCAGCAGTTACTCACAGATTGCAGCATCAACCCAGGTAGCCACTGGGTAGTGTAAAGTTTACAGTGTGCAGACTCCACTTCATCACACTGCTAAAGTGTCAATCCAAAACAGCACAGCTGGATAGATCTGCATGTGTCCTGAGTTGCTCCCTTGGCAGTGTGATGGTTGAAGCCTGCACACTACAAACATTACACTATCCAGTGTCTCCCACGGATGCCTTTTTCCCCAGGGATAGACTCCTCACAACAGGGACTGTCCTCAAAAAGTGGGGATGAATAGCAACCTTATCCTAGAACCTGTATATCCACAACAACTTAAGATCGCCTTTGCCTGATCTGAATAATGGGTAAAGTTCATCCAAATTCACAGCACAAGTACCTTGATAAAGAATTTGCAGTAGTCTCTCTTCAGAACATAGACAGCAACTTCTTTCAACCCTTCCAATCCATACATGTCAGCGATAGAGAGAATCTGACTGCAAGAGAAATTAAGATGTAGTTTACTTTCAATCTTTTTGATTGAATTTTCAAATAACCAAAGAGCTCCCTTAGGCCGGGAGTAAAAAACTGGTCAGGCACCCGAATATCATCTACAGCAGTAATACACCAGGTCATAACAAAAAACAATAAGCATGGAATCAGAAGAGATTATTTACACGTGGATTGACAAGTATTTACAGTAGCAGAACATCAACATATAAAAAGCAAAATAAAATCAGTTAAAGTGCTCATTAAGGAAGGTAGCATATAAAGTGGTTGTAAAGTGGAAGGTAAAAAACCTGTGTGCAGCAGCTCCCCCAGCCCCCGTAATACTAACCTGAGCCCCCTCACAATCCAGCAGTGCCTTGCCTCTCTGGGGACTTGCACTCCTGATTGGCTTTTGGCAGAAGCCAGTGAACCAACCAGGAAACGGAGGGGGCGGGGCCGAGCCTTGGCTACATGTGTGAATGGACACACAAAGCCGCAGGTCGGGAGCGGGCCTGCTTGGGTGCCTCCACAGCAAACTGCTTGCTGTGGGGGCACCCGACAGTAGGGAGGAGCTCTATGCAAAACCACTGAACAGAGCAGGTAAGTACAACATTTTTGTTATTTTAAAAAAAGAAAAAACCAACAAGGCTTTAATATATCAGCCTGATAACTTGATAAGCTCTCCGAGACGGGAAATAGAAGGGTGCGTTGGGGTAGGTTGCTATAAAAATAAAGATTAGCAGACTGCCAAACTATTCACAGGCAACCTTCTGCATGTTTGGGGTGGGGGTGTGTGCCTTTCCCCCAATCAGCTGTCTCACAGTGTATAGCAATAATCCACTCCTACAGAATGAGGAAGTGAAAAATCTAACAGGACGTGCACATTCTAAACAGTATATAAAAGTGAAGACAGCAGATATACATGTAAAACTTATGTAGGGAGATTTGTTTAATCTCTGTGTATCATCTGAGGCTGTTCACTTCACTGGGTATATGTGAGGGTTTACATCCACTTTAACATTGTCACCATAAGAGGTTAAAATCTTGCAAGTGGGGTCTTCAGATTGCACTACCCAGGGGTAAGCAACCTTGGCCCTTCAGCTACGGTGAAACTACAATACCCATCATGCCTTTGCCTTTAGGACACATGCCTATGATTGTCAGAGTCTTGCCATGTCTCATGGAACTTGTAGTTTCAAAACAGCTGGAGGTCTGAGGTTGCCTACCCTTGCACTACACCCTTTCAAGGTATCAAAGCCATGGCTGGCGAGGTTTGTTCAATGTTGACTGGGTATTGGTGAGGGTACACAAAAAAAAAAAAAAAAAAAGTTTATCGTTGACCATTATCCAATTCAGTTAATGTTTAACATAGTCAAACAAGATTGTCGACTGGTTACAACATCTAGCTATAGCTATTGGCTAGGGGGTGGAGCAAGTACCTGGTTTCGACAAGTACCCGCTCACACTTATCATATCATCTAAGTCAGTGGTTCTCAACTCCTGCCCTCAGGACCCACTAACAGGCCAGATTTTAAGTATTACCTTAGGGAGATGCAAACTAGAATACTGCAATCATTGAGCAGCAAATGATATCACCTGTGATGCATTTCAGTTATCTTGCAAACCTGGCCTGTTAGTGGGTCCTGAGGACAGGAGTTGAGAACCACTGGTCTAGGCGATCTGAACAGAAATCCCCTCCCCCCCTCCACATCACAGGTCCCAGAAGACTGTGGGACCATTCACAAAGTGCAGCATGCGCAGTGAGCAGCTGGCTGTGAATCCACAAGGAGTCACGGCCGGCTGCCCAGAGTTAAGATGCCGGGGACCAAAGATGGGGGGGGGTGGATTGGGAGAAACGGACCGGATGAGGACTCCTGGAAATTGGATCCCTGGACAGGGGAGTGTCTGCTTATTAAAAGTCAACAGCTACAGTTTTTGTAAATGCTGACTTTTAATTTTCACATACCTGAACGAAGCGCCTCTTTAAAAATGGCTTATTCCATGCTTCTCCTAAACTTTGATCACTGTATTACAGAAGAAATTAGATTTCCCTTTCTGAAAAGGCATAAATAAAGCACTAAGGTACTTTATTTGTTGAATACAATGGAGATGTTAAATAAAACAAAATATTTCAGATTGAAAGCCCCGGTTAGTACCAATACAGATCAAGTAATATATATGCTTCAATTTCACAAAATGACAATTTCCATAAAATAAAGTAATGAAAAATAAATGTAAAAAAAAAAATAAGTTATTATGCAGCAATATTCCATAAGAGGTCAGCTCAATCCACAACAAGCTAATATTTTTGTGAACTAAAAGTAAAATGACAAAAGCAGGCAGTCAAAGCCTCATTTATCAATGAGACTCTAATAAGAACTGTCTGCATTGCCCCACAGCAAAAATCAGACCTAAACATCCATTCTCCAACTGTCCTTTTCTAGGGCATGTTTGAATGCGATTAAAGGCTACAGGGCGCAATGTTCCTTGTCCAAGTCTTTCCACAGATGTCTGTCACTGCAGTCCTGAAATAAGCAATTCAGATGCCCTAGATGTCCTAGAAACAAGAATATAAAAATGACTCACCCAGCCTCAGTGCTTCTGGGAAGATCTAGTATTCCTCCATATATGAAATGCATGAGGACTGTCATATCTGCTTGTTTCACACTGAAGAATAAAAACGTTTAGAATATTAAAAGTTTGAACGGCAAGCTGTTAATAAAAAAAAACATCAATGAATGCAGGTATTTAATAAAAATCATTCATGTATCACATGCAGCTAGTACATATACCTGAATGTGCCTTGATTACAGCCTCCGGTATTCCCCTGCACAACAAACAGAGGGAGAGACAATACTTGGGGCCAATCAGCAGACATATGTGCTGCCAAGGAGCATGCCAACAAAAAGGAATGAGCAGAGGAATGACCTCCGCAGTCTGTAGCTAGTCCTTCACTGTCCAATCACAGGCTGACGCTTTACTGCAGAAAGTCAGGTCACAAGCCTGGCTGTACAGTTAGAGCTATTATAGTATCTCTATTTAATAAAATAAGTAAAAAATGAAAGTTATGCCAAAACTGCTTTTATAAAGGCTACAAAATGCACTGTACGTTTTCTAAAATGTATGCAAAGTATTGCAAAATTATTTTACAGTGAACTTACTTATGAATCTGAATGAGGTCTTGTGAGGTCTCAACCCAACATCCACTCAGCATAGCAGCAAAATAACTGGACCTAGCACACAGGATAGCCCTGGGGATATTTAGAACAAAAAAGCCATGATGATTTTCTTTTTGCAGATGGAACTCCTTGTGAGAATTTTCACATCATTCATACTAGCCAAGTAGGTGAAATGGAGGCCATTAGTCCACATCATTGTAAAACAAGTTAAAAAAAAAAAAAAAAAAAAGTCCTAAAGTTTAAAAGTAAACAAACACTGTGCAGTCCAATGGGCATTCCTACCACCCAGCTAGTTTTACAGCAAACCATATTTTATAAAATGCTGCATGCCTTCACACCCCCTGGTACAGTTCCCCCACCAATGATAGCACAACTGAAATGTTAAAAAAAAAAAAAAAAAAAAAAAAAAAAGGAAGGAGGATAGTTAAGTTTGGTCTCCACATAGCCACCCTCTCTTGCTCATCCTGAGCTGGACTATGGGAATTGTAGTGTGCATATAGCAGTGCACATGACCACAACTAACGTGCCTGCTTGTTTCAAACAAACGTGAAGAGGGAAAGGAGAGGTCTGGGAGCTTAATGAGGACATCACCTATGTTGAATAACCATAACCTATTTTTAGCCTGCACTGGTCATGTGATCTCATGTCAGTTAGCTGTGACTGTAGGGGAGAGTTAAATTCATTTTTAATAATTTAAAGCAAACTTCCCCATCCACCTTTGTCTCTATGCTTTATTTTGCTGAGAAATCACTTTGAAAACCACCCCTAGCATTTCTGGCTGTGACCACCTTGAGTCAGGGCAGATGATTCATATAGCATTTACTCCCTGGAATCCATCTGCCATTAGCACAGGCATTGAGGTAGGGGGGTGTGTTCCTGTGTATATCACACTCAATCATGTCAATAAACACATATACACATGCATCTCTGTCCCTTAGGACATCTTGTGACAAAACGCGTTGGAGCAGAGCTACAGACACTGACGTCATCCCGCATAGGAGCTGGATTTTCACCCAGTGTGCTCGTGGAACCGTCTGGAACACGCCATTAAGCAGTTATACCTGAGTGCCAGGAACAGGTATGGAAAACATGGGAGTTTGATTTTTTACATTTTAAGGTGGTTTTAAATAAAAAGGGATTTTATACTATGGTGTCCCTCTTGTGTGTGATGTAAAAAAAAAAACGTAAGCACTGTGGAGTCAATTCGAGATTGGTAGGTGCATGAAACCCCTTTTGTGGGGGGGGGGGGGGGTTAGAGCACAATACATACTATATATATATATATATATATATATATATATATATATATATATATATATATATATATATATATATATATATATATATATACACATACATACATACACACACACTTTTTATTGTGGGCTACAGACATCATATTTGAAGAAAAGCACTAATGTAGTGGAACACATTGTACAAGATTGACACATGTAGAAGACTGGATTTTTGGGGGGGCATTTATGGGGTTGATTTGCCACATGAGAGACTGAGTAGTGGATTATGTACACAAGTAAATATGATACACTTTCCGATCCATTTACTAATGCTAGCAGCATTACGATAAAAAAAAAAAAAAAAGTGCATGTGTATCGATAATTTTTGGAGGAGGAGGATATCCTTTAGTGTCACTTTAAGAGGAATACAGCAGAAAAAAAAAATTCTCATTCATCATTTATGTATTTTAAATTGATCGTCTTTATATAGTTTCCTGTTCTGGTGTCTGTTCCATTATATTTATACTGAGAAGTAGGTCCTTTTAACAGATCGCCTAAAATAAATGCATAAATTATAAAACTAAAAAAACACAACTACGTTGTACAGAGTTTTACATGTTTTGGTGTGGAAACTAGTAAAAGAACCATCCCACAGGAATGCCTAATTTTATTCAAACAGTGGAACAGCTTTTAACATGTTCAAGAAAAAAAAATAGAGTTAGCTAAAGACGGAGGTGTTCCTTGTGGTAAATCTTGGTGGAGTGCAGAATGAAGCTATTATACACTGAAAACAAGTTAGACACACACACACACACACACACACACACACACACACCAACCAGTATTTTCATGAAGGTTTAAATAAAGAAATTAAAAACCCTGTAGCTAATGACTTTTACTAAACACGCACTCACCTGTCCCACGATCCAGCGGTCATTCACCCCAGCAGTTTTCTCCCCCTCTCCTCCCTTGGCAGGGCCGGGATCTCTACTATGGGCACACAGCTGGGTGCCCACTGCACATGTGCGAGCAGCGCTGCGCTCTAACTGGTCCCGAAGTCGTGTAGGACCTGTCATGTGTCCCAGAAGACTTCGGGAAGGAGAACTTCTATTATGGTCACCTTAGGCGATCGGAAGCAGAAGTGGCGAATGAGTACCTGTCAAAATCAGGTACCCGCTCCCCCTCCCTCCTCCCCAAAAGCTCAGTTTCACAAACAGAAGCCAGGGAGCAGGCCTTAAAGTGGAAATTCCACTTTTGGGTGGAACTCCACTTTAGATGAAGTTCAGCGGCACTTAAACCAGAAGACTGAGGGTTGGCCAATTAAGTGTAGGGTGTCATGGCCCCATCCCCTAAGCATGGCACACAGCACTCAATCTAATTATCCAGAAAATGTCATCACATCAACACTGCTCTCAGCATCATTCCACTGTTTGGAGAAGACGATGAGGAAGACCCAGTTGGGTTGAATTCCTTAAAGTAGAACTATGGTCAAAACTTTTATTTTGGATTGAGCAAGGGAGGGCGATAACCCTTGTCAGATTTTTTTTTTCTTTCTTTTTTCGCCATCTGTCAGTTTTATTTTTTTTCACTTCCTGTCCCCATAGCGAAACAGGAAGTGAGAGGAAACGTGAAAATTAAGGGAATTTCTTGTGAACCCCCAGGTCACCAGAACTAGTGTCCCCATTGGAAGATTTCCCCTCTATTACTTTTCTGGGGACAACTCAAATGTGGGATTTTCTTTTACATTCAATGATAATGGTAAACAAGACAGAGGGTGAATCTCCTTAACGGGGTAGAGGCAGAAATAAAAACCTGACAGGTGTTCTAATCCATCTCCACTATATCCAAAAAAAGGAAGGTTTTGCTTAGTTTTAGTTGAAAAAGTGGGATGATATATTTTAAACTGTTCTTCCTGAAATTTCCAATTAACATTTACATCCAAACATTAAATAGCAGGATAAAAAAAAAAAAAAGTGCATATTGTTTTCTTCCTATTAGACCCCTTCCACACTGGGTGGGCTCCATTGAAGTTCTGGGAATCTGTCCACTGATCAGGTGGATAGCTGAGCCACGTCCGCTCTGCTTATGCAGATCGAACACAGACACAGCCCGCTCTCCTCTATGGGCAGTCGGATGTAAATGGACCACTTGACCATTTAACCCGACTGCCATCCGATTCGCCAGATGATTAGGGAACAGATCCCCATCCATCTGTTTTTAGCGGATAGGATCGAATGTCAGCGCGTGTCAAAGGACACAAGTCCATTGACACCCACCACTCCATAGGAGGACACTGGAGGGACCAATCGGGTCCACATTAAAAACTGACAGGCGGACCCCCAAATCGGCCTGCCCACGTGAAAGGGCCCTAAAAGTAATTTGGTAGCAATATACTCAAAGAGACACTTATTCTAATTATATTCACTGAATGCATTTTAAAATATTATTATCTTAAGTACCTAAATTCTGTGAATATACAGACTTGCTATAATCTCAGATACAGCATATAGAATGGAACAAAGAGAGCACTACTCCAAAGCTCGGCAAATGTTTGTTGAACAGGCGGGACAACAAGTGAAAACAAAAACAAAACAGGATTCTTTAATCCACACAAATATAGCTGTAGGAACCCCACCACCCACTCGCCCCACCAACCTAAAATTGTACCTGAAAGGCAAAACTCAGTCTTCCCGGAGTGAAGAGCAGTGACTGTCCAGTCATTGACCTCTGCTTTGCCCCCCCCCCCCCCCCCCCAGTTCTTACAGGAATGCCGAGCAGTAGAGGGTACAGGCACAACCCGGAAGCACAGGCAGCTGTGAATCAGATAGCTGGGTGGATCCTGGATCCCGACAATATGGTCTGGATCTCTCCAGAGCCTGGAGGGACTCTGACGTCAGCTGACAATGGGCTTTAGCTGTCGGCTAATTCTGGGTCAAAGGAGAGTAAAAGTAAAGTCCCTCCAGCAACCCAGAATAGAAGTATGGCCAACAATCTCATCAATGTGCTGTTACGCTTTCATTGTCCAGTCATTAGGCTGAGGGACGTTTGATCAAACTGTATTGTCTAAAGGCCGGCCATAGACGGATCGATTTTCTCTCCTGCAACCACAGGATTTCCCCATCAATACAGCCAGTTTTGATGGTGGAATCCCTCCCACAGAGCCATTGTGTTCTACCAGTTTGGGAGTGTGAGAAGCTATCCCCGCTGGGAGAATGATAATTGCTATAATATGCCTCTGGCAATAAATCACATGTAAAATCTGACAGGCTGGTTGTACCAAAGTTGATCCATCATGTAGATTCATCCTGCCCATACATGGTTTAAATCTTCGAGATTCGAACTGTCTATGGCTGTCTTAACTGCCTTGAAGGTCAGACACTTGACTATGACATGGGTGCCTGGATAACAATCTAGCTAGAATTGTATATTTTTCTCACAGGCAAGACTGTACATATACACGCATGCATTTCAATTTTATATTTAGCTGGTTGCCTAGAGTTCAACTGACAGTTAAGGTGTGCTTCCATACAGCAAGGTGCACAATGTGACCCCCCCATATTACCTGTGTACATGGAAACATTTGTCTTCTATCTGTATAATGACATCAGTGCAATGAGAACTTTTGTATAAAGACAGCATGTCCTTGCCAAGATCTGATGGTGGTTCAATGTTGTAGCCCTCTAAAAACAGGAAACAATACAATGCAGAATATGTAAATTGTGTGCTTGCAATTGCACAAGAAATTTGAGCATTATCTAATTGAATCAGCCGCACAATATAATCAATTATGTACGCTCTAGCAGTCAGTAGCAATATTATCCAAGGACTAAATTTAAAAAAAAAAAAAATCTGCTGTGAAACCACATACATGAAAATGAAAAATTATCAGCATCTTGACATTCACCTTGTAATAACTTTCAATGGTTTAAAACAATATTATTCACACAGCATGTTTTCTACTTTTCAGCCTCTGCTACACTTTCTCATGACGAAGGAAAAAGTGCACTGGATCTAATTATTAGTATAGGACTGTTAAAGCAGAAGTACTTTGTGCAGGTGAATCCCATCAGGTTCCGGCATCTCTGCCATGCCTTCTCATGTGAAAAAAAGCATCTACACAATTGTAGGATGATCAAAGTGGTGAAGTAAATGAATGATCTAGGAGAGGTGGGAACTGTGGCCACCTCTGAATGGTCAGTGATTACCTGCAGAGTTTACCTAGGTCATTAAAAATAAACATTACAAAGGGCAAGGACGCTGAAGGAATAAATTACTACACATGAAAATACAAAAAAAATGAATGACTAAAAAGGTTTCAAAGTAAACCTGTACTGAGGGAATATGAAGGCTGCCATTGTTGACTTTTCTTTTTTAAATGGTAGTAGGCTGTCACTTGCTTTAGTACTTTTTGAGTAATGGACACAGAGGGGGTTATTTACTAAAACTGAAGAGTGCAAAATCTGGAGCTGCACTGCATAGAAACCAATCAGCTTCCAGGTGACCTTTCCAAGTTAGCTTGTTCTGTGTATGGTGGCCGATTGGCCACCATACAAAGCTGCACCAGATTCTAAATGTTCCAGCTTTAGTAAATCTACCCCAGAACATGCTTACAGCTCAGGAGCCCTGACTTCACTCTGACTTTTTAATCTCCTGCTTGCTCCAGTGCAGCAAAAAGTTCAGTTCAGCTCCTGCAAAAGTTACTCAAACCAGATGTGCCAGGCTAATAGCATTTTTAAAAGAGATCATAAATACCAGCCTCCATATTTTTCTTTCCTTCATGTGCTGAGACATATCACTCCTCTGTGCAAGATGAAACAGCAGTGATGTTTTAATATAAGCACACAGCAATTACAAAGAAATCTTAGCAATGGTACTTTAAAACAAGTGTAGAGTCAAGCAAACGTAAAATTAGGAAATTAATAAAAAACATACATTATGTATAAGCACAAAATAGGAAGCATGCTGCAAAAAAACAAAAAAACAAAAAACAAAAACACACACCTTTGGAACTTTGCATACAAAGTAACAGCGTTGAAAAAATAAATACGGTAAATACACCAATAAAACGTTATGTTAACATGTATTATTGAGTATTTACATGGGGAAAAAAAAAAAAGGGGGGGGACGACGACGACGACAGAATACTACTTAAGGACAGTCAGAGGAGTTCAAAAAGGGTGTTGCAGACACCCAATTCTGTCAGGATGCAGTACCGGAAGTGTCAGTTCTTGCACCCAATTCCCATACCTGTCAGATATGTACATGAATCTGTTCATGTCTGCACCGAGGAAGGAGTGTCCTCAGTGCATTCACTCCTGCCCTCTGCACCCATCACACTGGACACAGTGGCATGGCTGTGAAGAGCCTGATTGGGAACTGAGAGACTAGTTCCCCATAAAGTTCACTTTTGATTGGCAGCACATGGGAGTGGGTGGATCCATAGCCATTATTCAGTCCAATAGCAGCTTTTGAATCTGCCCACTGAAGTGCGCTGTCACTCAAAAAGTAAAGTGAACCTTATGGGGAACTAGTCTCAGCGGCTCATCAGGCTCTGTCCACCCAGTGACAATTTTTTTTTCCAAATATGGACATTGCCCATATTTGGGTAATGACATCACATGTATCCCTTTTACATGTAGCTTTCAGTTTGGGAATTTGTTGCCACCACACTGCAAAGGTTAAACTCTCATTTAGGTCTAAGAAGGGAAAAGCATTTTTACTTGCCCAATCACTCTCTATGCTCCAGGAGTGGACTGTTACTTAGCGTCCTAATGCCCAATGCATGGATGTGTGCATTGGTCTTGATGACATCAGAGGACTTTCAACTGTCAGGTCATGGGGGAAGAAGAGACTGGTCTTGCAGCGCAGAAGGAGCCCGAGCCTACGTTCACACTGTGGGCCAGTTTGAATTTGCACGATTTCTAACCGGCATTTCAGCCCGACTTTGATTTGACAGACATCTGTGCGGGTTCAAGCACAGATGTTTATTGAAATCGCCCCCGAAGTCGCCAAAAGTAGTGCAGGAACTACTTTCGGGAATCAGCGTGGCGCTGCAAAGTTGGACAGTGCCATTGCTGGCAATAGGATCAGATTCGCCAAATTGGCCCAATGTGAACATGGGCTGAAGGATCGGGGGAAGCAAAACTGCTTTACTTGTTCCTTGAGAATGGGGCCGGCAGTAGAGGAAGCATTAGGCTGCAGTAGAGAGCAGAGCCGACGCTTCCTGTATAGTGCCAGCTCCGGTCACAGGCAGAGCGAGACCAAATGCACTCTGCCTGGGACAGCAACAGCCGGTAATACCTGCTGGGCAAAGTGAAGTTTGTGTATAAAAAAAAAAAAAGGCAGTATTTTTTTTGGTTTTGTTTAGAAACACATGGCAATAGGCATATCTGTTCTAGTTTTTCACTGGTTACTGCTTTTTGTTTTTTTGGGCTGCTTTCAAAAACTGACCTGCAGGTGCAGCGCAGTGCACCAGCAGGTTACCTGCCCTGAGCCATAGACTTCTGTTATTACCTGCAGGTTTAGTGCACCACACCTGTAGGATATAAAATAGAAGTCTATGGCAAAGTGCAGCTAACCCGCAGGAAAGCCACAGATGTGGGTAAAACGCAGCAGTGTGCAAGCAGCCTTAAGCGCCTTTCACATGATTGGTCTTATTTGGTCCACCTGTCCATTTTTCAGGCAGCAATCGGACCTTCCATTCACTTTTATGGTGGACTTGGGTCCATTTACACCTTCTTACCTCTAAGCCAAACCGCAAAAAAAAAACAAAAAAAACAAAACAAAAAAAAAAACACAAAAAAAAAAAAAAAAAAACACACCAGACACAGAAGGGGATCTGTCGATCTGTCCTCTTCCATGTGGGTAGATCGAGGGTCCAGTGGAGCGGCGCCGGCTGCGTTTCTGCCTACTCTGCTCATTGTGGCTCGCGAACGCTTACCAAGTCGCTTAAGTGGCTCTTTAAAATTTTGGGTACCCCTGCCCTAGACCTAAATTAGAGTTTAACCTTTGTTTTTAAATCAAGAAAAAAAAATTAAGTTATTGTACAAAATTACATAAAGTACAAAACATTCCAAGTATAGACTCTGCAAGCATTAAAAAAGCAAACAGGGAATCGTTTTTCTCTGCATAAAGTATGATGAACTTGTCTACATAAAGAGTCCACACCATGCAATCAGTAACATTTTCTATTCAAGTAAAAAAGCAATTTAAACTAAACAAACTCAAAAACGGAAAATAAAAAACAAAAAACTCGTACAGTGTATGTATCCCTCCCCCATGGTCAGCCCACTGGGGGAGGAGTTGTCGGCTGGGTGAACTGCAGGATTCGCGTTAGACTGTCGTGTTTGAGGGAACCCCCTTTCTGGGAGGGGGGGGTGCCTCTAGGCAGGGAGCGGGAGGGAGTCTCTCTTTATATGGTGATAGAGAGGTGTCCTTGAACAGGAGCTGGAAGAGACAGTTTGTAGCATGTCCGGAGAAAGTCATTCAGGAGGAATCCAGGCTGGGCGTCAGTGCGTGGAAAGCTCTGGAAGAGACATGCCAGGAGTTGGATCTAGAGCCAGAGAGGGAGACTGTGGGTGTTGTGTTAAGTCGCAGCAGCCAGGAGGGCGGACAGGATTTGCTGGGATCAGTAGTCCATCAAGTACATTTATTCTTCTCAATCAAATCGGTTGCTACCACAAAGGGGTACTGCAGACCCCTGCCTGCAAAGGGCTATTAAGAAAATACACTAGGACTTATTCAGAGTGAGGCTTAGTCATGTGCTAAATTTGGACAGTGAAGCAAGTGCATAGCTCCCAACTGTTCCTGATACATATATGCCTACATACATTAGCAAGTAGGTGTCCCTCATTCCCATCTCAAAATGTTGGGAGGTATGCAAGTGTTCCAAAGTAGTGTGCTGGAGGAACTGTGCTGAGGAAAAAAAAAACTGTCAAGTTTAGAGTCAACCCATCTTTAAATTCTATAAATTCTATAAAGAACTATTCATCTTATGGGCATCCCATGTCCCTTTTCCCTCCCAAGGAAGTTCATCCCCCAAATAAAATACAAGCAAGAGACTGTTCATTGAGGGAGGAAATGTGCCTAATGGATGTCTGACCAGCAGGGTGAAATGTGTGGATGCTGTAACACGTAGCAACTCCATGGGGGCACCGCTACATCAGTAAGCAAGCATAGATGCTAGAAATTATTCCTTTTTTATCTGACGTGGAGGAAATAGTAAAGACATTTAAGACATTCTTAGTCCTCTGCCTGTAGTGTGGAATTTCTACCCTGCATTCTGATAGCATGACGCAATTGCAGGTACATATAAATCGGTTATGTAATAAAAAAGGGAACCCTATACAAAGTTGATCAAAGGATTTCACCCTTTTGCCTAGTAAAAAGCTGTGAAAGAAATTTAACTCCAGTTTCTATCCATATTGAATGGTTTACAAGCTTACCCAGTTCCTCATAGGACCTGTTGCGCTATATAGGGGTACAAGCAAGAAAACTGGTAATACCCAGCCTACGCTTTAACTCCACCCTGAGCTTTCCTAGTAGCTGTAACGTAGGACAATTGTAGGGCATCTCTGGCAGGCCCATTTCCAGCTGAGACATAGCGGAGAACTCCAATAAAGGAGCGAATCAACAAAGGTCCTGGAGGGGTCAGCCACCATTGGAAGATCCCACCCAGCCAGAAGCTGCAACTGTACTGCCAGAATATATGTAAAGGAAAGTGGGACTGCCAAATCACCCGATCTTTAGGATATTGAAAAGTGGTCAATTTAACCCACATTACTCCATGTTTCCATATCAAATTTCTATATTGGGAATCTATCTGGTCAAACCAATACTTAGGAATCAATGGGGGGGCGTTGCAGAGAACATACAACAGTTGAGGGGTCCACGCCATTTTGATGAGGTTGGCTCTGCCAGTAACAGATAAGGGTAACTTAAAACCAGCTTGAGCATTTCTGCTTAAAATTTTTGTAAAACGGGTTTTAGGTTCAATGGTATATAGTCTCTAACATTCCCCGTCAGTGATTCCCAAATATTTAAAAGTGTTAGCCTCACACTGTGGTTATCAATGGGAAAACTGAGGGTAAAGGATCTAAAGGCAATAGAGAGAGGATTTATGCCAATTGATAGCAAACCCAGTTGCCCAAATCTGTCAAAAAGCCACATAATAGCCTCCGGGGAGCCAACTGTGTCTGTCTGGTATATCAAAGTGTCGTCTGCATAGAGGGAAAGTTTATCTACCCTATCTCCTCTGTGGAACACCATTATGTCAGGAGATGATCTCACCATAGCCGTCAGAGGTTCCAATGCCAGGGCGAAGAGCAAAGGATAAAGTGGACACCCCTGCCTAATCTCACATTGCAAAGGAAAGGCCTCTTAAAGTACCCCATTACTTCGAAGTCTCAGCTGGGGGCCACAGAGTAATTGAATCCAGGCAATAAAGGATTTCTCCACTCGGAATTTATGCAAGACAGCGCACAGGTATCTCCACTCTACGCTGTCGAAAGCTTTGGCAGCGTCAAGTGAGAACACTGCCCTATTGCCTGGATATCTACCGGTAACTGTATATTCAGAAATAACCGGATATTTAATGCCATAGACTGATCAAGATGTACCAGTTCTTTCACCACCTTTGCCAAATGCGTGGCAAGCACCCTGGCTAACAGCTTGATGTCTAAGTTTATTAGCGAGATTGGCCTATAAGAGTAAGGCAATAAGGGATCTTTACCAGGCTTTGGCAATACTACAATGATAGCTTCTCTCAGAGGATGGCAAAGTACCTCTCTGGAGAGCATCATTTAGAGCAGCCAAAAGTACAGGCATGAGAGGCTCGCTGTACCGTTTTTTTATGCCTTTGCAGGTAGCCCGCCAGTCCCCAGGGATTTGCTATTGGCCATAGCAGCCACCGCTTCAGCAAGTTCCTAAATTGTTATGGGCGCATTCAACATTTTTACTACCCCGTTTTGACAGCGACGGGAGGGTACATTGGTTCAAGAACTGCACTAGTTCGTCCTCTGTGGGATTAATCTTAGAGGCAAATACGGTATCTCCCTAAAGTAATTACTGAAAATACCTAAGATATGATTTACATCTGTACGGTATCCCCTGTGGGTCTCTGGATGGAACCAACATGTGGTACTCCATGCTGTGACCGAGATATCACCGCCAACAGATGCTCAGTGTTTTCCCCTTCCTCAAAGTACTTCTGCTGCATGAAAAAACCTTTTATTTTCAGCAGTGTTAAGGGTGACCTGCTGGTGTAGTGACTGCACTGCCAACCAACTTTGTTCTGAGGCAGGTGAAGGGTTGTGACATTAAAAAAAAAAAAAAAAAACAACTCTCCCCCGCTTTTCTAGCCTCACTAAGTACCAATATTTCCCACTCCCTAGGTGGCAAATTTAAATGTTGGAAATTTGCTTAATAAGGCACTGAATATTTGACTTAAGGGCACCCCAGAGTCAACTGTACCCCTATTATATTGCATAAAAAATTCAAATCTCTTCAGGTATAGGGTCAGTGGCCGGGAAGAGATTAAACCAGAAAGGGTTAACCTTCCATGATCTAGTACTATAGACACCGGAATTGGAAACCTGTATTTTAAGGAGCAA
Organism: Lithobates clamitans; assembly: GCA_037952925.1. Classification (NCBI taxonomy): domain Eukaryota; kingdom Metazoa; phylum Chordata; class Amphibia; order Anura; family Ranidae; genus Lithobates; species Lithobates clamitans. The sequence goes on from JBBGZY010000300.1 coordinate 7,826,838, forward strand.
GTGGTCAGAGATACTGCGCAAAACATATTCAGCAATGTGTACCATAAGCAGTGCCACGGACTTCCATAAGCACAGATCTATACAGGATAACGCCCTATGTGAGGCAGAAAGCGTTTTACCGTTGTAGTGTGAGAGCGTCCCCACTGCAAGGGTGGATTTTTAGATTTCGCTGGAGAGTTTAGCTTTGGGGTTGAACCCTTTCAAAAAGGAAGAAACCATAGATAGAGGAATTTAGCTTACAAGATTGTAAAATTCAAATCCAGCAACAGTAAATCAGTAAAAAGACCACAAAAGCAGTCAAAAGATCAAAAAACAAACACACATTTTTGCAGAAGACTGCATAAACAATTTTTAGATTGTGAAAATGCTCCTTCGAGGTTATATTTGGGGGCACACAGCTCAAGCTTTTCACTACTGGCTGTATTGAAGCCAAATCCCTTCTACAACAAAACGGCCTTGTCGTGCCACCAGACTTTGTGATAATGTCAAGTTTACAATGTGTCACATGTGCTTTATATAAGCATTTAGGGCATATTTCAGGTGTTAGCACTGGCAATTACATACTGCAGGTGTGGAAATGCAGATGCCATCACATGTTAATTTGAGTTCACATCTTACCTTCACAGTTGTGGTTCTCCTCAGAGTGTATATTCTGCTCTGGAGATTTGTTAATGGGAAAATCAGTACTTTCTTCAGTAGAAGGTGAACTACTATGCAAGTTAGTACATCCATCAGTGTGATCCTGATCGGAAATAGACTGGCCCTTTATGATCTCAAGAATATGGTCTTCTGTCTCTTTAATACTCCAGAGGGAGCAGTACACAAGCCTTTAAAAACAAAAAATAAATAAATAAATGAAGGCTCAAAGAATGGAAATATTAAAGTCCCAATCTGAAAGAATTTGTGAGAAATTAAAAAACAAAATGTGCAATTATGGATACACTGCAATATGGATATCAAAGCCCATAACTTAAAAGGGTAACTCCACTTTCGTGTGAAAAAAAAAAAAATAAAAAATTTATATACACACACACACACACACACACACACACACACACACACACACACACACACACTATTGTAATTGAATGTTATTAAAAATTACCTTTCCTTTTCAATCTGTAGCTCTGTACATTTTTTGTAAAATGCAATCCAATATGGCTACCTGGAGGCGTTCTGTACATAGATTGCGTACAGGACACCCCCCAGATATGTAATTTTCTACATCTGCGATTGGTTTTACTGATTTTCTCAGAAGTCTACACTAAGATACAAATCAGAGATTGAGCATCCTCGGGAACAAGAAATTTTTTTGGCGAGATACTCCCAAAAGGAAAAAACACATCTAAATAAAAAGGGATGCAGACCCTGCCAATTCCCTCAGAGCCCTGAAGGTGCAGCAGCTGATTGATAATTATAAAACCACTCCCATACAGATTCACTCAGGACATCGACACAGAAAACTATTCCTGCAGAGTAACAAAAAGTAAATAACAAAAGTAAAGGGAATCATATCAACATAGCCATCTAAAAATCCTATGTGGTCAGTGGAGATCCAGATATTGGATATTGGGCACTATCTGGATCTCCACTGACCACATAGGATTTTTAGATGGCTATGTTGATATGATTCACTTTACTTTTGAACACTCATGAAGTACTATTCCTGGGGATCGCCGTCTCCTGCTGATGTCTCCTGTTGTTGTGTCATGGGTGTACCGCTTCAGTTCCCGGGGCTGATGACCCATGCGGCCAGCTTCCAGCTCTCCACACCTGTGCATCTACACCTACCTTTACATCCGCTCACGATGAGTGGTGGCAGCCACGAAACGCGTTTAATTATTACATGCCCCCTTCTTATATCCCAAAACTGTTACCAACATGTTACCGATCATGCCTTACTGGATTATACCAACGAATTAAGATTATGTTTTTATGCTGTGGAGACATGTCATAATGATTCTTTTTTTTTTTTTTTTTTTTAAATAATGTTTATAATATAAACGAATACGTTAACATCCTGTTATACAATCATGTTACTATATTTTCTGTATGAAATAACATTTACCGTATTTTGTCATACATTATATTACTATGCAACTTGTATGGTTCTTATGTGCTATGTACCTGCCAGACGCATTCTTTTCGCGTTATCCCCATGGCTGCATGCTTCATATAAAGTCCCTGTAACGGAGCCTGGACACCCTGTTGGGTATTTCCGCCAAAAGCTGCTTCCCAAGTTTTGGAATACGAGACCAATGGATCTGGCTATCGTACCCCAAGAACCAGACAACACCAGTCTAATGCCCTGTACACACGATAGAATTTTCCGATGGAAAATGTGTGATAGGACCTTGTTGCCGGAAATTCCGACCGTGTGTGGGCTCCATCACACATTTTTCATAGGAATTTCTGACACACAAAGTTTGAGAGCAGGATTTAAAATTTTTCGACAACAAAATCCGTTTTCGGAAATTCCGATCGTGTGTACACAAATCCGACACAAAGTGCCACGCATGCTCAGAATAAATAGAGACGAAAGCTATTGGCTACTGCCCCATTTATAGTCCCGACGTATGTGTTTTACGTCACCGCGTTCAGGACGATCAGATTTTCCGACAACTTTGTGCGACGGTGTGTATGCAAGACAAGTTTGAGCCAACATCCATCAGAAAAAATCCATGGATTTTGTGGTCAGAATGTCCGATCAATGTCCGACCGTGTGTACAGGGCATTAGAGTACACCAGAAATAGAAATGCTTTATTTTTAGAAACACGCTAAATTTATACAGAAAACCCATCAGATAAGGGCTTCTCCCATTATCTCAGACAAAGTTCATCTTAGACAATAGAGCTAATCCTATTATCATAACAATGACCACCTTAGACAGTCTGGCTCCCCCATAGGACTAACTTCTGCATAAGAAATTAGTGCATTAGTGACCAGCTCTGGATAACGTAAGAACACATTAAAAACACAGAGTTCTCCAGGCAATGGCTCTCCTGCAGCCCAAAGTCTGTGACAGTCCCAATTCCTTCCCCCCCCATTTTATTTAGCAATTAGGGATGGAGGCACTCAGTCCACACTGCCTTGTGCCTCATATAAAGTCCCAACCTCTCTTTTCTCTTCATTGCTAACTGTCACATTTGCTTGTCCTCAACCAAACTATCAAATGGCTGGTGTCATAACTGATCACATGTGCAGCACCATGGCATTTGCAGATCAAACAGAAGCAGCTGCCTTGGCTGCAAGACCAGTTTTCACACTGGGGCTGCCCGTGCATTAGCGGTAAAGCGCAGCTCGTTTTAGCGGCGCTTTATCGCTGTTTAAGTGGCGCTTTTTGGCCACTAGCAGGGCGCTTTTAACCCCAAAGGGGTTAAAAACTTCCGTGTTGCGGCGCTTCGGAAGCACTGCCCATTCATTGCAATGGGCAGGGGCGTTTTGGGAGAGGTGTGTACAGCACTCCCAAACCGCCCCAAAGATGCTGCTTGCAGGACTTTTTCTAACGTTCCGCAAGCGCACTGCCCGGGTGTGAAAGTACCCATTGCAATGAATGGGAAGCAGTTTTCAGGTGCTATTTCTAGTGCTAAAACGCCTGAAAACTGCCTCAGTGTGAAAGGGGTCTAAAGAATAGGAGGGTTTAATTACGCTTTAAGGCCAATTTTATCTACACAGAACAGAAACAAAATAGGGTAGGGATGGACTTTGCATGTACCTTGTAGGGTTTAATGAATGCATATACCAAAAAGTTTAAAAGAACAATAAATCTTTATTTTCCATATACAAATGGATGATTTAAAACGTTGCAAATACAACTGGTTAAAACCACAATTACTGAAAGGTGGGGGGTGGGATGAGAACAGGAACGGTGTTTGAAAGTCTTACCTTAAAAGAGGGCCTGTACTAGACCAAAACAATGCCCTGAATGAATAGGAAACAAGAGATAAAATATAGAAGGGGTTTTTTGGGAAACAAACCACCCTTCGGCTCCAATCACACTAATGCATTTTTGATGCATTTTGCAGAAATGCAGGGAAATTTTTTTAACATGGGTTCCTATGGAACATGTTCACATCAATGCATTTTTGTGCCTCTGTGTTTTTGGAACGGGTCGAGGACTTTTTTTTTGCGCAAAATGTAGAGTTTTGCATGTAATAGAATTCAATGGACCCACATCCAAAACGCAAGTACCGCATTTTTGCCGCAATTTGCGTTTTTTTTTTTACACTGTATATAGCTGGTTTCTAAGGAGGGGGCCGGAAAGCCGGCCGCCGCGTCCTTAACAACCGATGAGGCTTCCCGCTGAATGTAAAAGAAAAATACATTTAAAAAAAAAAAAAAAAAAAAAAAAAAAAAAAACACACACCACACACACACACACACACACACACACACACACACACACACGTGTGGTACCCCCCCCAGGTCCATACCAGGCCCTTGGGTCTAGTATTGATTCGGAGGGGACCCCCATGCCAAAATTTAGAGAAGGAAGGGAAGGGGAAAGGGAAAGGGAAAGGGGAAAGGGAAAGGGAAAGAAAAAGAAGAATAATGGGTGCTTTGGGGCAGGGGGGGAAAGAGAGAGAGAGAGAAAAAAAGAGAAGGAGAGAAAGAAAAGGCAAGCACCGGAACTAACGCCACTAGGGATGCCTCTGTGGGGTTCCAAGGATGTTTAATAGGACCATGAGTGAGGTGGACATATTATATTCCACCAACAATCACCCCCACAGGCAATGGGCAGAACCGGGCTGGGCCCACCAAGACAGAACAGAAGTCAAAACAAGGAAGAGAGAGAAGGGGGGGGGGACACCCATACTTAGGCCAGTCCCTACATAAAAGAAATGGCAAATGTCAACGTTTATCATATTACAACAGATAAAATGTTTCTCTTTACCATTGGTCTGTGTATCTTTAATATGGCTCTACGGGACATTCACAATACAAACTCAGATATGTGCACTACATCAAAAGCACAAATTTTAAACATATAAGTTTTATTGCTATTAGTGCAATTTCTGGCTGTAGGTCTTACCAGAGGGGGAGGGAAGGGGAGGAGAGGAAAAGGGAGGGGGAGGAAAATAAAAGGGGGGGGGGGGGGGGACGACAAAACCCACAGTTGGCATTTAAAGGAAAAGGGGCATAACTGATGGCATCATGCAATCCTGGTGGTTGAGTGGCCCCCAGTTTGTAAATCAATTTGGCCTCTATTTGCAAGATTTACTGGTCAAAATCACCGCCAAGCCCCCCCCCCCCTCCCCAGGGGTGTACTCTGGCAAGTACGTGGAATTTTAACCACTTCCGGATCGGCTCATGCCAATATACATCGGCACTTTGGAGGAATATCGTTGTTATGGCAGCAGCTAGTGAGTGGTGCGTTGTTCTGACACACCACATCTCCAATCCAGGTAAAGAGCCTATGACGTAGGCTCTTTTCCATGTGATCAACTATGTCCAATCACAGCTGATCACATGGTAACCAGGAAGTGCTGCTTATCGGCGGCTCTCCTGACAGTGTTGCATAAACATGCAATTGTCATTCAAAATGCGACATTGCTGAAACCTCAAAATTGGCCTGGGCAGGAAGGGGGCGAAAGTTCCCTGTATTGAACTGGTTTAAAAAAAAAAAAAAGCCTGGATTCTTTCCTAGGTGTACATAATATAACTGGATACTAACATTTATATGTAAAATTGATCCAGGGAATATCCGATTGCCTCTCGGGGGATCAGGAAGGAATTTTTTTCCCCACTGTAACAAATTGGATCATGCTTTGCTGGGGTTTTTCGCCTTCCTCTGGATCAGCTGTGGGTATAGAATTGTGTATATGGGATTGTATTTTTTTTATTGGTTGAACCAGATGGACGTGTCGTGTCTTTTTTCAGCCTAACTAACTACAGTATGTAACTATGCAAGGCTGTCAGCAGATAGGGGTGAGACAGTATTACAGGATTTGAAACCATATAGACACTTATTGTTAATGTTTTACATAGCTATACCTGCAAAAAGGGGCCAGCCTGAATTGATCTAGCACTACGCAATTGTCAGTTCCACTTTAAATATCTATACAAATAGCTTTTTAAAAGAAAATTCCCAGGACACATCTTTAATTCTCAGTCTTCAATACAGTCATGTGACAAGCCCTCTTTAATCACCTCAGCATGGGTGGTCAGTCCTCTGTTGCTTAGACCCACAGGAATGGTATGAAGTGAGCGTTTGTCTAGGTAATATTACATTGTGAGCCCAGGCTGCCATTGATGCACCCTTGGATCACAGACAGACAATGGCAGAACCCTGGAAACAATGGCAGAGCCCAGCATTACTCAATCTTGAAGAAACCGGCACTAGATGATGACTCCGGTACTTTGTACATACATGTGGTGACAAGGAGTTAAATGACAGCAGTTTGTTGCTAATCCTTCACTGTGGGAAAAAACTAGAAGGAAAAAAATAGAGAAAAAAAAAAAAAAAAAAAGGGAAGGAGGCTGGAGTGCAGTAACTGCAGATGAGAAAAGTAAAGGTCATCAACTTAGCTTTGTCTGGCAAGGCTGTGCATATCTCAAAACTGGATGGACAAATACATATCTTTTAACTAATGATACAGCTTCCATGTGCCATTTTCAACCGTTTCCTTGAAGTTCAGCTATAACTTGCATAAACAATATGCATCAACTATATATACTTTTTATGGAGAAATTCAACAATCTGACATGGTGCAACTTACTTTAAAAAGCCTTTTAATTCAGTTGGTTCCACATGCTGCACAGCAACAGTGTCTTCAGTGGCCTTTTGTATAATAAACCTATAGAATCTTGGAACTCTCGCCCAGAGAACAGCCTTGTGTACTTTAAATGTTGTCTGTCCAACACACAGAGTGAGATCTGGGTGGATTTCTTCATTTAGGAGTCTGGAGAAATATAACAAGTTAGAAAAGTTTAATGTTTATGTACACTTTAACTTAGTTTCTCCTACTATTGAAAGCATTTTTTTTAACTTTTATTGAACAGATAAAATTTAATCCAGTAAGTTTGTTACTTTCCGTGTTCTACTGAAATCTCAAGCATTGTTATCAGCTCCAGTGTGTTTACCTCTGAACTACAAAACACATCCCCCATGTTATGAAGACGTGGAGAGGGAGGTTTTTGTGCCATTCAAAAAGGACTGTCATACAGATTAACACAATAGTGTAACAAATGAGACTGACCCAATCTAAATTTTAAAGGGCAACTCTACTTTTTTGGGAAAAAAAAAAAAAAAGAAGAGCAAAAAAATAAAATGAAGAAAATATAGGTTATACAATTGCGACAAGTCATATTGTAATTGAACATTAATAAAATTACCTTTACTGTTCAATTTGCAGCTCTGTCATTTTCTGAAAATGCAATATGGCTACTTGGGAGGTATTTTGTACACAGATGGTTTACAGAATGCCCCCAGAAATGTAAATTCCTGCTTGTGTGATTGGCTAACTGAATTTCCCAGAAGTCTGCACTAAGATACAAGTCAGATTTTGAGCACCCCTCATATCTCAAGGCCCAAAAATGCCAGAACAAATACCCTCCAAATTACCCCTTTTTGGAAAATAGGCAGTCTGAGATATTTAGTAAGAGGCACGGCAAGTTTTTAAAAATTTTAATATTTTGTCAGTGGTTTTGAAAATTAAGCAAATACCGTATATACTCGAGTATAAGTCGAATTTTTCAGCACATTTTTTTGTGCTGAAAGTGCCCCCCTCGACTTATACTCGAGTCAAGCACTTTTCTGCAGCAAAAAATTTCATTTTCCGAACCGACTTTGGGGCCCCCGTATCTCAGGGCCACTTGGTGCTAGGAACCCCAAATTTGGTGTGCAAACCCAGTAGAACTGGTATCACAACATATCCAAAGCTGAAGTTCCTAGCACTAAGTGGCCCCGAGATACGGGGCCCAAAAATCGGTTCGGAAAATGTCATTCTCTGCTGCAGAAAAGTGCTTGACATTTTCTGAACTGATTTTTGGGGCCCTGTATCTCAGTGCCACTTGGTGCTAGTAACCCCAGCTTTGGAAATCTTATGGTGCTAATTCCACTGGGTTTGCACACCAAATTTGGGGTTCTTAGCTGTAAGTGGCCCCAGGATACAGGGCCCCAAATTCGGTCAACTGTGTCCATCTGCAGCAATGTCATTTCGGGACCCTTTGGGTTCAGAGACCCCAAATTTTGGCTGCAGCTAGGGGGCATCTAGGAACCCTTAACTACCAAGTTTGAAGTTCAGGGGACCTATGGCTGCAAATGGGCACAGTGAGGCATGTAAATGGGCACAGTGATGCTGCAAATGGGCATTGTTGACCCTCTTTTCCACTTACAGTAGCTGTGCATTTCTCACCCTCGTTTTATACTCGGGTCAATACGTTTTTTCCATTTTTTTTGTGGCAAATTAGGGCCTCGACTTATACTCGGAACAACTTATACTCAAGTATATACGGTAATTTTTTTTTTTTTTTTTAAATACTGTCACCAGTGCAGTACAGTGTCATCATATGACTGGCGTGGCAATGATCAGGGATACTAACTGGTGACCGTATGTAAAATTTGTATTCAATTTTTTTTTTTTTTTTTTAAACACACATACTCAGAGTAGTTCACCCTAATGACATTACTACTCTGAAGGGGTGATCAGGATTTATTTTTTTTATTTTTTACACTGTTAACCACTGTTCTAAGTAATAGTTATAACTGTCATGAATGGCTTTTATGCACGACGGCTTGTTTACTATTGTGATCTGTGATTGGTACAGCTAATTACATGGTACCAAGTACAATGTGATAGCTGTGGGCCAATTATAGCAGCACAATAGTAAGCAATCATTGATGGAAGCCAGTCATGACGGTTTGGTTTACATGCAACTGCTATGCTTGTTCATAGCAATCACGATACCCCAGCAGCTCACAGTGGCCAGGTACCAAGCTCCACACAGCGGTGACTGGGTCTCGATGCTGTGCACCCCAGGGGGCACACTAGTACGTTGTGGTGCCTCAAGCTGTCGCCTGCTCACAGTACGTATACTGTGAGTGGAAGGTAAGTGGTTAAATAGAACTAGAAACAACTGGGTTTAACGGCTTCCCGCCCGGGTCATTGTAAAATGACGTTCAGGTGGGAACCCTATTGTTCTGGGGGGACGTTATGATGTCCTTCCGAGAACAGGCCTTGCTCCGGCACCATGATGACCAACCACAGCAGATCACATGACAGTTGTATACAATGAATGGCTTCCTTTCATGCCACTAATTGGTCACATGATACAGACAGGGCCAATCACAGACCATTTGTACCATGTGATTAGCTATGGTCAATCACAGCGTCTACACGGGTGTAGAGAGCACTCTATAACAATAATTAACTAAACAAAATAAATAGTGAATTATACTCAATGAACATTTGTATATACAGATAAAGTGCAATGTGCCATAGGTGAATATACACAAGTGATATAAATATGTGGTACTGGCTATATGAAAACCAGGAATAAGGCGTGCAAAGGAATAAAATGTCCCAATTAAACCACAAAAGAAATCCAGATAAGCTTCTGTGTTGGGATTCTTCCAAAGAAAAGTAGATATTCCTTCACCAGGTTATATAAAAATTTGCTTACCAGAGAACATTGACTCCTTTAATTAAAACTTTAATAATAAACTTTAGCAAGATAATGCTTGCTGCAAGGTTGAAGGCTATGGATAAAGGTAACCCCTCCTCCGCAGAGATCATAGATGGGAAAGATAATAGGGAACCAATAGCGTAATCATGTTTGTTTTAAAGATTAAAAAATACATATGCCAAATGGCTGCTTACATGAAGACGCTTCCTGATGACCTAATAACAAAACGCACATTGAGGCGGTACTTGATCACGTTACTTTACACACTTCCAGTCCCTTTGGTTGTTCCGGGTAGGACAGTGGAACGCGTGCCAGCTACGGGGGCTAACCGCGAGGCACCTTCCGACAACAGTCACGCTTGCAGCCCCAGTGCCGGGCCAAGGCACATCTTCATGTAAGCAGCCATTTGGCATATGTATTTTTTAATCTTTAAAAGAAACAGGATTACGCTATTGGTTACCCATTATCTTTCCACACATCCCCATGATCTCTGCAGAGGAGGGGTTACCTTTATCCATAGCCTTTATCATTGCAGCAAGCATTATCTTGCTAAAGTTTATTTTGACTCGCTTTTTAACCGCTTTAGCCCCGGAAGATTTTACCCCCTTCCTGACCAGATAGTTTTTTGCGATTCGGCACTGCGTCGCTTTAACTGACAATTGCGCGGTCATGCGACGTTGCACCCAAACAAAATTGACCCACAAATAGAGCTTTCTTTTGGTGGTATTTGATCGCCTCTGCGATTTTTATTTGTGCTATAAACAAAATAAGAGCGACAATTTTGAAAAAAAACGCATTATTTTTTACATTTTGTTATAATAAATATACCCCAAAAAAAATAAAAAAACATTTTTTTCCTCAGTTTAAGCCGTTCGTATTTTTCTACATTTTTTTCTTCTTTTAACAAAAATATCGCAATAAGAGTTTATTGATTGGTTTGCGCAAAAGTTATAGCGTTTACAAAATAGGACATGGTTTTATGGCATTTTTATTAATAATTTTTTTTTTATTACTAGTAATGGCAGCGATTAGCGATTTTTATTGTGACTGCGACATTATGGCGGACATGTCGGACATTTTTGGGACCATTGTCATTTATACAGCAATCAGTGCTATAAAAATGCACCGATTCCTGTGTAAATGATACTGGCAGTGAAGGGGTTAACCACTAGGGGGCAGCGAGGGGTTAAGTCAGTACTAGGGAGTGATTACTAACTGTAGGAGGGATGGGCTAACAGTGTCACTACACTGATCACTGCTCCCAATGACAGGGAGCAGAGATCAGTGACACTTGTCACTAGGCAGAACAGGGAGATGCTGTTTACATCAGCATCTCCCCGTTCGTCCGCTCCGTGAGGCGATCGCGGGTGTCCCCGCGGGTGTCTCCACGATGATAGAGCCCGCGGGACCCGCGACCCGACTCACGGAGCTCCCGGCCGGTGCGCATGCAATGGCACGGCGGGGAATTCAAAAGGACGTACCTGTAAGTCCATTTGCCCAGCCGTGCCATTCTGCAGTCGGGAAGGAGTCAATTAAAGGAGTCAATGTTCTCTGGTAAGCAGATTTTATATAAGAGCACGTTGGGTGTATTCTTATCAAGCTGGTGAAGGAATATCTACTTTTCTTCGGAAGAATCTCAACACACAGACGCTTATCTGGATTTCTTTTGTGGTTTAACCACTTCAGCCCCGGACCATTTGGCTGGCCAAAGACCAGAGCTTTTTTGTTTGCGATTCGGCACTGCGTCGCTTTAACTGACAAATGTGCGGTCGTGCAACGTGGCTCCCAAACAAAATTGACGTCCTTTTTTCCCCACAAATAGAGCTTTCTTTTGGTGGTATTTGAACACCTCTGCGGTTATTTTTTGCACTATAAAACAAAAAAAGAGCGTCAGTTTTGGAAAAAAAAAAAAAAAAAAAGGGAAGAAAAAAAAAAGAGCAATATTTTTTACTTTATGCTATAATATATATATATATATATATATATATATATATATATATATATATATATATATATATATATATATATATATATATATATATATATATATATATATATATGTTTTTTCCTTAGGTTTAGGCTGATACGCATTGTACATATTTTTAGTAAAAAAAAAAAAAAAAAACACACACCACACACAAACGCAATAAGCGTTTATTGATTGGTTTGCCCAAAAGTTATAGCGCCTACAAAATAGGGCATAATTGTATGGCATTTTTATTGATTTTATTATTTTTATTTTTTTTTACTATGGCAGCGATCTGCGATTTTTATCGTGACTGCGACATTATGGCGGACAGATCGGACACTTTTGGTGCCATTTTGGGACCATTCACATTTATATAGCGACTGTGTAAATGTGACTGGCAGTGAAGGGGTTAACCAGTAGGGGGCTCTGCAGGGGTTAAGTGTGTCCTAGGGAGTGCTTCTAACTGTGGGGGGGATGGGCTACATGTGTCACGACACTGATCACCGCTCTCGATCACAGGGAGCGGTGATCAGTGTCCTGTCACTAGGAAGAATGGGGAAATGCTGATGTACATCAGCATTTCCCCGTTCTTCCTCTCCGTGAGACGATCGCGAGTATCCCCGCAGACATCGAGTGTGTGGGACCCGCAATCACACTCACAGAGCTCGCGGCGGGCGCTCGCCCACAATGCCGCGTCTTAAAGGGCAACGTACAGGTACGTTAATATGCCTGTACATGCTCTTATGCCAATGTATATTGGCGTGAGACGGTCGGCAAGGGGTTAATTGAGACATTTTATTCCTTTGCACACCTTATTTCTGGTTTTCATATAGCCAGTACCACATATTTATATCACTTGTGTAAAATCACCTATGGCACATTGCACTTTATTTGTATATGCAAATGCTCATTGTTTGGAGTATAATTCACTATTTTGTTTGTTTAGTTAATTATTTTTATAGTGTGTGTGTAAATATATCTCCCCCAACACACAAAATGTGAAAACATTTTTTTTTTTTTTTTTTTTTGAAAAAGGCGCCATGCCCCTTACTAAAGACCTTAGACTGTCTACTTTCCAAAAAGTTAAATTTGGGAGGTATTTGTGCTGTACTGTCCTGGCGTTTCACTTCTAAAGAAATGATAGTCAGTACATCAGGATTGATTTTCAGATATACATTATCTCACAAAAGTGAGTACACCCCTCACATTTTTGTAAAGATTTAATAGATCTTTTTATGTGACAACACTGAAGAAAATGACACTGCTACAATGTAAAGTAGTGAGTGTACAGCTTGTATAACAGTGTAAATTTGCTGTCAACTCAAAAGAACTCAACACACAGCCATTAATGTCTAAACCGTTGGCAACAAAAGTGAGTACACCCCCTAAATGGAAATGTCCAAATTGGGCCCAAAGTGTCAATATTTTGTGTGGCCACCATTATTTTCCAGCACTGCCTTAACCCTCTTGGGCATGGAGCTCAGCTTCTTTAGCAAGGCAGTGGTCGTCTTGGAGGTGTGTTTGGGGTCGTTATGTTGGAATACTGCCCTGCGACCTAGTCTCCGAAGGGGGGAGATCATGCTCTACTTCAGTATGTCACATTACATGTTGGCATTCGTGGTTCCCTCAATGAAATGTATCTCCCTATTGCCGGCAGCACTCATGCAGCCCCAGACCATGACACTCCCACCACCATGTTTGACTGTAGGCAAGACACACTTGTTTTTGTACTCCTCACCTGGTTGTCGCCACACACACTTGACACCATCTGAAACAAATAAGTTTATCTTGGATTACTGGAACCATGTACTGTGGTCTGATGAGACCAGGTCCTTAGTCTGCTTGTCTTCAGCAAACTGTATGCAGGCCTTCTTGTGCATCATTTTTAGAGGAGGCTTCCTTCAGGGACAACAACCATGCAGACAAATTTGATGCAGTGTGCGGTGTATGGTCTGAGCACTGACAGGCTGACACCCCACCCCTTCAACCTCTGCAGCAATGCTGGCAGCACTCATACATCTATTTCCCAAAGACAACCTCTGGATATGACGCTGAGTACATGCACTCAACTTCTTTGGTCGACCATGGCAAGGCCTGTTCTGAGTGGTACCTGTCCTGTTAAACCGCTGTATGGTCTTAGTCACCGTGCTGCAGCTCAGTTTCAGGGTCTTGGCAATCTTCTTATAGCCTAGGCCAGTGATGGCGAACCTTGGCACCCCAGATGCTTTGGAACTACATTTCCCATAATGCTTAACAACACTGCAGAGTGCATGAGCATCATTGGTAGTTCCAAAACATCTGGGGTGCCAAGTTTCACCATCACTGGCCTAGGCCATCTTTATGTAGAGCCACAATTTTTTTTTCTTTTTTAGATCCTCAGAGTTCTTTGCCACGAGGTGCCAAGTTGAACTTCAGTGATTTTATAATTATCAATCAGCTACGACACCTGCAGGGCTCTAATGAGGAACGTGTCAGGGTCTGCATCCCTTTAGACGTGACTTCCCTTGGAGAGTGTCACCAAAAATTACATTTTTGTTGCAGGGGATGCTCAAAATCTGACTTGTATTCTACTGCAGACTTCAGGGAAAATCAGTAAGCCAATCACACAAACAAGAAATTATATTTCTAGGGGGCGTTCTGTACACATCTGTGTACAGAATGTCTCCAGGTTGCCATATTGGATTGTATTTTACAAAACGAAAAGGACGTTTTTAATAGCATTCAATTACAATAGGACTTGTGTCACAACTAGATATGCTATATTTTTTTCCCTTTGAAAGCAGAGTTACCCTTATACTGCCAGGTCTGTATGTCGCACAGACCTGACAGCGGACGGGCAGTTCACACAGACAAACACACACACTGCAGTCACTGGGATTGTGTGTAAATCTGACAAGCAGACTCCTGCCTGCTGCTCGATTGCTTCCACTCACCCCCCCCCGGTAACGTACCCCCTCCAGTGCGCACCCCCCCCCCCCACCATGTATCTCGGGCTTCGGTCGCCCATCTGCGGGCTTGAGACAGGCATAGCGGGTGCTGAGCGGACTCCTATCCCCTCACCTCCCCTCTTTGTTGCTGACCAGGAAAGAAATGTGTTTAATGTCACTTCCAGGTCTGCCTTACAGTGTCCCTGGCCAGCATGACCGGGAAAACCCCCGTTAGACTTACCGGTAACAGTATTTTCAGAAAAGTTCCAGGACAGCTACTTGAGAGATGATTGGCTCCGCCCTCTACAGGAAACACAAATCAGATACAATTTAAAAGGCCCTTCCCTTTCCTCTGACCCTCAGTTGTTTAGAAGATCAAAAGGTGCACTCGGCAGAGGAAAAAAACTGAAACCATAAAACACACCACCACCAGGTAAAACATGGTCGACCAGTGCAAAAATAGAATAGGGTGGGAATATAGATGCTGTCCTGGAAGGTTCCTGGAAATACCATTACCGGTAAGTCTAATGGGGGTTTTCCCCCCCTCACCTTCCAGGGCAGCTACCTGAGAGGATAAGCAAGATTCTATACCTTAGGGAGGGACGACAGCCTGAAGCACTTTCCTACCAAAGGAAAGGTCCTGGCTGGAAAGCATCTGAACTCTATAATGCTTGACAAATGCATGAGAGGAGGACCAGACGGCAGCTTTATAGATTTCTTCCCATGAAGCCTCCGCTCTTGCTGCCCATGATGTGGCCATGGATCTCGTTGAATGGGCCCTAATTCTAGAAGGAGGGGTGCGATCTGACGCTTTATATGCCTCACAGATAGCTCCCCTAATCAACCTAGCAATAGAACCTTTAGATGCTTTGGACCCTTTCTTGGGGCCACTGAACAAAACCAACAGTTGGGAGGAACTCCTAAACCCACTGGTCTTTTCTAGATAAAGCAGAAGACACCTCTTTACGTCTAAAAGACCAAACCTTTCCTCTTCTGTATTTTTGGGAGAGGTGCAGAAACTAGGAAGGACTATCTCCTGGGACCTATGAAAGTTGAAAGAAACTTTGGTTAAATAGAGAGGATCAGGTCTAATCACTACCCTGTCCTCAAGAATCCTCAGGAATGGGTCTTTACAGGAAAGAGACTCTAGATCAGAAATCCTTCGCCCTGACGTAATAGCCAAAAGGAAGGGCAACTTCAAAGAAATAATATTCAGGGAAGCCTCATGCAAAGGCTCAAAAGGAGCCCTTGTTAGAGCATTTAATACCAACGACAGATCCCAGGCCGTCAAATGGAAGGTCTGAGGGTTTGGATTGAACACCGGTCCCTGATGGAGCAGATCGTTCCGAACTGGTAGGGGTTTAGGGAGGATACACAGATAAGGCCTTCAGAGAGGAGAACCAACTCCTCCTGGGCCACCAGGGGGCAATCAGAACAACTTCTGCCCTGTCCTGAATAATTTTTCGAACCACTAGGGGCAAAAGGAGAAAAGGAGGGAAGGCATAGGCCAGAGTGAAGTCCCACGGGAAGGACAGAGCAGCCGTCCCCAAGGACTCTGTTTCTCTCTCCAGAGAGAAGAACACCGGCAGTTTCCTGTTGAGACTGGAGGCAAAAAGATCCACTGTGGGGAGAGCCCATCTTAGCACCACCTCCTGGAACGTGCCTTGATGTAGTTCCCAACCGCTGGAACTGATGCTCACCCTGCTCAAATAGTCCGCCAGCACATTTTCTGACCCCTTGATGTGGACTGCCCTTACTGAAGTGACATAGATCTCCGCCCAGGACAGAATCTGCTGTGTTAAAGACAGAAGCAATTCTGAGCGAGTGCCCCCTTGCTTGTTCAGGTAGGCCACTGTTGTGGCATTGTCTGAAAATATCAATAGGTCTTTTGAATAGACCCTCTCTTCCAGAGATATAAGTGCTTCCAGCGAGAAGTTCTCTGAAATTTGAGGAGCTACCTGCTTCCTCTGGCAACCAGGCTCCCTGTGCTTGCCAGTCCTGTGAGTGAGCACCCCAACCCCACAGACTGGCATCTGTGGTAATTTTGACCGGGGAATGTTGTGTCCAATCCTTTCCTCTGCAGATGTTCTCGCTGCTCCCACCAGGCGAGATCGAGGAAATTCCCTTCTGGTAATTTTACCAGCTGATCCAGAGAATCCTTCCTGCGATCCCAATGGAGTAAAAGAAAAGCCTGAAGGGGTCTGGAGTGCAATTGGGCCCAAGAGACCCCTGGAATGGCCGCAGTCATCAGACCCAACAACTGCATGATCCGCTGAAGGGAGGTCTGTGGGAGCAGCTTGAAGGCCTGCACAGAGAGAAGAATTTTCAAAATCTTCTCTCTTCGGGAAGAAAAATTTTTAGGGCAACAGAGTCTATTAGATAACCCAGGAAAAGTATGCACTGTGAGGGTACCAGGCAAGATTTCTCCTGGTTGACCTCCCACCCTAATTTTTGAAAAGTCTGCAAAACCAACTGCAGGTCTTGAACAAGAGACTCCTTGTCTCGAGAAAAAAAAAATTAAAAAAAAAAAAAAATAAATAAAAAAATCGTCTAGATATGGGACGATCGATACACTTTGACTCCGAAAAAAGGCCATGACTTCGGCCATGATTTTTGTAAAAATCCTCGGTGCTGCCGAGAGACCAAAAGGAAGGGCATTGAACTGCTGCCAGTGAGATGGCTTGTTTCCCACGAGAACTGCAAACCCGAGGAACCTTCGGTGGCTCTGGCAGATTGATACATGAAGATAAGCGTCCTGAAGGTCAGGGTCACCATGAAGACCTTTGGCAACAACAGATTCCTTACCGAATAAATGTTCTCCAATCGGAAACGTCTGTAAACTATGTATTTGTTCAGGACGCTTAAATTTATGACCATATGAATGCCGCCGGAAGCTTTCTTGACCGGAAAGACATGAGAATAAAATCCCCGGAACTTCTAAATTTCTGGGACAGGAGAAATAACTCCCTGTTTCCCACACAGAAATCAAATTTATCATGGCTTGCCATCTCTTTTGGTCTCTCAGCAGGTGGGTAAGAAAAAACTTCTAGGGAGGAAGACTTTTGAATTCCAGCCTGTAACCCTTTTCCAAAGTTTGAAGGATAAAGAAATTGGTGGAAATTTCTGCCCATTCCTTGACGAAATGGCACAATCTTCCCCCTACCCCAAACCTGGCGTCACTGGGTATTTTTGGAAGAGGCTGAAGGAGCAAAGGGAGCCCCCCCCCCTTTTTGCTTGTCTTTGTTAAAGGACCATTTCTTTTTAGTTTGTTGCCTGTTGGCTTTAAAATTAGCCTCGTTTTGGAAGCCACAAAAGGGCCTCTTATTCTGGGGCTTATTCCTTTGGGAAAAGGGGAATCGTTTACTTTTCTCAGAGGAACAAGCTAAGACCTCTTCTAAGGAAGAACCGAACAAGAGTTTGCCTTCGAAGGGAATGCCACAGAGCTTATTCTTGAAAGTAAGGTCACCTTCCCAAGATTTAAGCCAGATAGCTTTCCTAGCTGAATTAATGAGAGCAGAAGCTCTGGCTGCGGATTTCACTGAATCTGCTGCTGCATCAGCTAAGAAGGCGACTGACTTGGCAATGAGTGGGAGGGACTCCCTAATCTCTTCTTTGGGGGTGTCAGATGCAAGAAGATCATCCAGATGCTGAACCCATACGTCTAAATTTCTAGCCACACAGGTGGATTCTACTGCTGGGCCTAAGGAAAAAGATGAAGCATCCCAGGCCTTATGTAGCAATGAGTCAGCCTTTCTATCCATTTGATCTTTAAGGACCCCAGAATCTTCAAAAGAAAGATCTGATCTTTTGGACACAGGCGACATAGGGTTATCTAATCTAGGACATTTAAAGAAAACCTCCTCAAATTCAGACTGAAAAGGAAATCTTCTTTTGTGTCCCCTGGATTGGAACAACCTATTTTCAGGTTCTTTCCATTCAGACAGAATCATGTCCCTAAGAGACTGGTGTAGCGGAAAAGTTCTTGATTTCCGTCCCTGTAGGCCCCTATACATTTTATCCTGTACAGATTGGGCTTGTTGTGGCATCTCAATCTGCTCTGAGGTATAAATTGCTTTTAGTAGTTTATCAATATCCTCAAATGGAAAAAGATACTTAGATGAGCTACCTGTATCCTCCTCTGATGCAGACTTTTCTTCATCAGATGAAGAAACTGGATTCTCACCTTCTTCCAGATCAGAGGTATCGCGTGAACTATTAGTCTCAGATACTAACAAGGGAAAGGACCTGGCAGAGTTAGAAGGGTCTTGGGCTATGGGTCTAGATGAGGAAGAGCCTAGACTAGAAACCCTGTCATTAAGTGATCGAAAGGAGTCCACTACCTCCTTCATAGAAGTCAGTAACTCCTTAAAAGAGGAAGACTCTGAACAAGTTCTGGGTGGAATACAATCCTCACAAAATAGCTTTTTATAAACCATCAGAAAGCCTGGCCCTACAGTTCCCACATTTCTTTTTCACTGGTTAGGCCTAGAAAAAAAAAAGCAGAAACAAGGACCATAAATAAAAAGGTTCCATACAAAAAAGTCCCTTGCTGTAGACTATCCACAGACAAGGGCTTACCTTGGGGGCAGTATGGGACCCAGATGCTGCCGCTGGTTCAATACGAGCGGATGCTCCATACTCAGACCTGCCCTCAAGCTGCATGAAGCAAGTGGAGAACGGCCGTAGAGAAGACTGCTGCTGTACTAAAAAACTGCATTTAGAATGGCGTTTTTAGCACACTATACCCCTGCAGCATGTCCTCAGTGTCTCCACACCATGCTCCTTTAAAAAAAAACTCGGCGTCCGGAAGTGCGCCATGTGACTTCTGGTTCCGGCGCCATCTTGCCGCGTCACCGGAAGTCCTCCTGACGCCATCTTGGTACACCGAAATGAAGCATTAAGGAGGACACAGTTCCACACAGCAGCGCTGGGGAAAAAAGGGAGTTGCCACCACTCACATAGGCAAGTAACCCTTAGAAATAGGGAACCCTTCTGGTACAGACTATCATCCAGGATTTGGCCACAACTAGTCCTAAATAAAACCAGAGAAGGGGGGTCCACCAACCACACCTTAAGAAAACAAAAAACGTGTCGGTGCTCCTGGAGGGTCTGGAAACACAAAACAACTGAGGGTCAGAGGAAAGGGAGGGGACTCTTAAATTGTATCTGATTTGTGTTTCCTGTAGAGGGCAGAGCCAATCATCTCTCAAGTAGCTGTCCTGGAAGGTGAGGGGGGAAAGAATGTAATGCAATCTGCATTTTATTACCTTCATTGGAGCACAAGGGAGACATCCAGGGTTTTTAAGGCCAAGGATGTCTCCTTACAGAGAACCTGTCACCCCAAAAAATCCTCAGATAGGGGGGACTTCTTGGCCCTATGTGATAAAAAAAAAAAAAAAATGGAACTACCACTGGGATTATTCTCTAGGGTCAGCTTTTCTACTCCCCACAGAGAAATGGTGCAAAATACAAAAAAAAAAAAAAAAAGAAAAAAAAAGAAAAAAAGAAAAAAAAAAAGGGGGGGGGGGGGCGGTGGGGGGGACACCTTGGGCCCAGCTTCCAGGAGGGATGAGTGATGTCTCTGGGCCTCTCCACTGCCTCCTGGGATAGCTGGGCACTTAAACTTCTGAGAGATGGCTCCCCGATCCATTCATGTGGGATTTCAAGGGTCCAAGAGGAGCGGCGAGGTGGTGCACCTCCCAGAAACTTCAGGAGCCAGCTCTGTGTGCAAGAAGCCCATTTCTGCGCCTAGGAATCACGTGTTGATGTAAAGACGCAAACTGTACAAAATCAATGACAGGCTGACAGATCCCGTCCAGTGGCACTCATCCATCCCTGTATATGGCCAGTATCTGACAGCCTGTCATTGATTTGTACAGGCAGCTGTACAACGACACATGTGACTCCTGGCTGCAGAAATACGCTGAACACCTGGATGCGTATGAGTAATTACCCCCTTGCTAGCAGAGGCTGAGCTGTGTCCAGGCTCTCTGCAGACACCAGGTCCATAGAACATAGTCCATAGCACATTACCTGAGCAGATCTCTGCTGAGCTGGTCACACAGGAGATCTCTAAGTTTGCGTCGCTCAGCCCCCAGCTTGGCACGGAAGCTCTTCAGCTCTCCCTGGGCAGCAGATGCCATCTCCAGAGTCTGCAGGAAGAAGACATTAGACAAGCAGAGATCCCAGAGACACCATTCATCACCAGTCTACAGACAATGGAGGTTATTTACTAAAGGCAAATCCACATAGCACTACAAGTGCAGTCGCTGTAGATCCGAGGGGGACATGCAAGGAGAATTAAAAAACCTGCATTTTAGCTTGCACATGATTGGATGATAAAATCAGCAGAGCTTCCCCTCATTTCAGATCGTCCCTTCAGATTTAAAAGCAACTGCACTTCCAAGTGCATTTGCAGTGAACTTGTAGAGCAAAGTGGATTCGCCTTTGGTAAATAACCCCCAATGTCACCTGTACACACACACCCTCTATAGAAAATGTCACCTGTACACACACACACAGCCTACAGACATGTCACCTGTACACACACACACACACAGCCTACGGACAGGTCACCTGTACACACACACACAGCCTATGGACATGTCACCTGCACACACACACAGCCTATGGACATGTCACCTGCACACACACAGCCTATGGACATGTCACCTGTACACACACAGCCTATGGACATGTCACCTGTACACACACACACACAGCCTATGGACATGTCACCTGTACACACACACACACACACATACACACACACAGCCTATGGACATGTCACCTGTACACACACACAGCCTATGGACATGTCACCTGTACACACACACACACACACCCTATAGACATGTCACCTGTACACACACAGCGCCTATGGACATGTCACCTGTACACACACACACAGCCTAATGACATGTCACCTGTACACACGCAGCCTATAGACATGTCACCTGTACACACGCAGCCTATAGACATGTCACCTGTACACACACACACACACAACCTATAGACATGTCACCTGTACACACACACACACACACACACAACCTATAGACATGTCACCTGTACACACACACACAACCTATAGACATGTCACCTGTACACACACACACACAACCTATAGACATGTCACCTGTACACACACACACACAACCTATAGACATGTCACCTGTACACACACACACACACAGCCTATAGACATGTCACCTGTACACACACACACACACACACACAGCCTATAGACATGTCCCCTGTACACACACACACACAGCCTATAGACATGTCCCCTGTACACACACACACACACACACAGCCTATAGACATGTCCCCTGCACACACACACACACACACACACACACACACACACACAGCCTATAGACATGTCACCTGTACACACACAGCCTATAGACATGTCACCTGTACACACACACACACACACACAGGCTATAGACATGTCACCTGTACACACACAGGCTATAGACATGTCACCTGTACACACACACACACACACACAGGCTATAGACATGTCACCTGTACACACACACACCCTATAGACATGTCACCTGTACACACACACAGCCTATGGACATGTCACCTGTACACACACACACACAGCCTATGGACATGTCACCTGTACACACACACACACAGCCTATGGACATGTCACCTGTACACACACACAGCCTATGGACATGTCATCTGTACACACACACAGCCTATGGACATGTCACCTGTACACACACACAGCCTATAGACATGTCACCTGTACACACACACAGCCTATAGACATGTCACCTGTACACACACACAGCCTATAGACATGTCACCTGTACACACACACAGCCTATAGACATGTCACCTGTACACACACACAGCCTATAGACATGTCACCTGTACACACACACAGCCTATGGACATGTCACCTGTACACACACACAGCCTATGGACATGTCACCTGTACACACACACAGCCTATGGACATGTCACCTGTACACACACACAGCCTATGGACATGTCACCTGTACACACACACAGCCTATGGACATGTCACCTGTACACACACACACAGCCTATGGACATGTCACCTGTACACACACATACAGCCTATGGACATGTCACCTGTACACACACACAGCCTATGGACATGTAACCTGTACACACACACACACACACACACACACACACACACACACACACACACACAGCCTATGGACATGTCACCTGTACACACAGCCTATGGACATGTCACCTGTACACACACACAGCCTATGGACATGTCACCTGTACACACACACAGCCTATGGACATGTCACCTGTACACACACACAGCCTATGGACATGTCACCTGTACACACACACACACACAGCCTATGGACATGTCACCTGTACACACACATACAGCCTATGGACATGTCACCTGTACACACACACACAGCCTATGGACATGTAACCTGTACACACACACACACACACACACACACACACACCCTATGGACATGTCACCTGTACACACAGCCTATGGACATGTCACCTGTACACACACACAGCCTATGGACATGTCACCTGTACACACACACAGCCTATGGACATGTCACCTGTACACACACACAGCCTATGGACATGTCACCTGTACACACACACAGCCTATGGACATGTCACCTGTACACACACACAGCCTATGGACATGTCACCTGTACACACACATACAGCCTATGGACATGTCACCTGTACACACACACACACACAGCCTATGGACATGTAACCTGTACACACACACACACACACACACACACACACACACACACACACACAGCCTATGGACATGTCACCTGTACACACAGCCTATGGACATGTCACCTGTACACACACACACAGCCTATGGACATGTCACCTGTACACACACACACACAGCCTATGGACATGTCACCTGTACACACACACACACACACACAGCCTATGGACATGTCACCTGTACACACACACACACAGCCTATGGACATGTCACCTGTACACACACACACACACACACACACAGCCTATGGACATGTCACCTGTACACACACACACACACACACAGCCTATGGACATGTCACCTGTACACACACACACAGCCTATGGACATGTCACCTGTACACACACACACACACACACACACACACAGCCTATGGACATGTCACCTGTACACACACGCAGCCTATAGACATGTCACCTGTACACACACAGCCTATAGACATGTCACCTGTACACACACAGCCTATAGACACGTCACCTGTACACACACACAGCCTATAGACACGTCACCTGTACACACACACACAGCCTATAGACATGTCACCTGTACACACACACACAGCCTATAGACATGTCACCTGTACACACACACACAGCCTATGGACATGTCACCTGCACATACACACAGCCTATAGACATGTCACCTGTACACACACACAGCCTATAGACATGTCACCTGTACACACACACAGCCTATGGACATGTCACCTGTACACACACACACACACAGCCTATGGACATGTCACCTGTACACACACACACACACAGCCTATGGACATGTCACCTGTACACACACACACAGCCTATGGACATGTCACCTGTACACACACACACACACACACACACACACACACACACACACAGCCTATGGACATGTCACCTGTACACACACACACACACAGCCTATGGACATGTCACCTGTACACACACACACAGCCTATGGACATGTCACCTGTACACACACACACACACAGCCTATGGACATGTCACCTGTACACACACACACACAGCCTATGGACATGTCACCTGTACACACACACACAGCCTATGGACATGTCACCTGTACACACACACACAGCCTATGGACATGTCACCTGTACACACACACACAGCCTATGGACATGTCACCTGTACACACACACACAGCCTATGGACATGTCACCTGTACACACACACACACAGCCTATGGACATGTCACCTGTACACATACACACAGCCTATAGACATGTCACCTGTACACACAACCTATAGACATGTCACCTGTACACACACACAGCCTATAGACATGTCACCTGTACACACACACAGCCTATAGACATGTCACCTGTACACACACACAGCCTATAGACATGTCACCTGTACACACACACAGCCTATAGACAGGTCACCTGTACACACACAGCCTATGGACATGTCACCTGCACACACACACAGCCTATGGACATGTCACCTGTACACACACACACACACACACACACACACACACACACACACACACAGCCTATAGACATGTCACCTGCACACACACACACAGCCTATGGACATGTCACTTGCACACACACACAGCCTATGGACATGTCACCTGTACACACACACACACACACACCCTATGGACATGCCACCTGTACACACACACAGCCTATGGACATGTCACCTGTACACACGCAGCCTATAGACATGTCACCTGTACACACACAGCCTATAGACATGTCACCTGTACACACACACAGCCTATGGACATGTCACCTGTACACACACACAGCCTATGGACATGTCACCTGTACACACACACAGCCTATGGACATGTCACCTGTACACACACAGCCTATAGACAGGTCACCTGTACACACACAGCCTATAGACAGGTCACCTGTACACACACACAGCCTATAGACAGGTCACCTGTACACACACACACAGCCTATAGACAGGTCACCTGTACACACACACAGCCTATAGACAGGTCACCTGTACACACACACACAGCCTATAGACAGGTCACCTGTACACACACACACAGCCTATAGACAGGTCACCTGTACACACACACACACAGCCTATAGACAGGTCACCTGTACACACACACAGCCTATGGACATGTCATTTGTACACACACAGCCTATAGACATGTCACCTGTACACACACACAGCCTATAGACATGTCACCTGTACACACACACAGCCTATAGACAGGTCACCTGTACACACACAGCCTATAGACAGGTCACCTGTACACACACAGCCTATGGACATGTCACCTGCACACACACACACAGCCTATAGACATGTCACCTGTACACACACACAGCCTATAGACATGTCACCTGTACACACACACAGCCTATAGACATGTCACCTGTACACACACACAGCCTATAGACATGTCACCTGTACACACACACACACACACACACACAGCCTATGGACATGTCACCTGTACACACACACACAGCCTATAGACATGTCACCTGTACACACACACAGGCTATAGACATGTCACCTGTACACACACACAGGCTATAGACATGTCACCTGTACACACACACACACACACACACCCTATGGACATGTCACCTGTACACACACACACACACACACACACAGCCTATGGACATGTCACCTGTACACACACACAGCCTATGGACATGTCACCTGTACACACGCAGCCTATAGACATGTCACCTGTACACACACAGCCTATAGACATGTCACCTGTACACACACACAGCCTATGGACATGTCACCTGTACACACACACAGCCTATGGACATGTCACCTGTACACACACACAGCCTATGGACATGTCACCTGTACACACACAGCCTATGGACAGGTCACCTGTACACACACACAGCCTATAGACATGTCACCTGTACACACACACAGCCTATAGACATGTCACCTGTACACACACACAGCCTATAGACAGGTCACCTGTACACACACACAGCCTATAGACAGGTCACCTGTACACACACACAGCCTATAGACAGGTCACCTGTACACACACACAGCCTATAGACAGGTCACCTGTACACACACACACAGCCTATAGACAGGTCACCTGTACACACACACACAGCCTATAGACAGGTCACCTGTACACACACACAGCCTATGGACATGTCACCTGTACACACACAGCCTATAGACATGTCACCTGTACACACACACACAGGCTATAGACATGTCACCTGTACACACACACACACGCACACCCTATAGACATGTCACCTGTACACACACACACACACAGCCTATGGACATGTCACCTGTACACACACACAGCCTATGGACATGTCACCTGTACACACACACACACACACACACACACAGCCTATGGACATGTCACCTGTACACACACACACACAGCCTATGGACATGTCACCTGTACACACACACAGCCTATAGACATGTCACCTGTACACACGCAGCCTATAGACCTGTCACCTGTACACACGCAGCCTATAGACCTGTCACCTGTACACACGCAGCCTATAGACATGTCACCTGTACACACACACCCTATAGACATGTCACCTGTACACACACACAGCCTATGGACATGTCACCTGTACACACACACAGCCTATAGACATGTCACCTGTACACACACACAGCCTATGGACATGTCACCTGTACACACACACAGCCTATGGACATGTCACCTGTACACACACACAGCCTATGGACATGTCACCTGTACACACACACAGCCTATGGACATGTCACCTGTACACACACACAGCCTATGGACATGTCACCTGTACACACACACAGCCTATGGACATGTCACCTGTACACACACACAGCCTATGGACATGTCACCTGTACACACACACAGCCTATAGACAGGTCACCTGTACACACACAGCCTATAGACAGGTCACCTGTACACACACAGCCTATAGACAGGTCACCTGTACACACACACAGCCTATAGACATGTCACCTGTACACACACACACACACACACACACACACACACACACACACACACAGAGCCTATGGACATGTCACCTGTACACACACACAGCCTATGGACATGTCACCTGTACACACACACAGCCTATGGACATGTCACCTGTACACACACACAGCCTATGGACATGTCACCTGTACACACACACAGCCTATGGACATGTCACCTGTACACACACACAGCCTATGGACATGTCACCTGTACACACACAGCCTATAGACAGGTCACCTGTACACACACAGCCTATAGACAGGTCACCTGTACACACACACAGCCTATAGACATGTCACCTGTACACACACACACACACACACACAGAGCCTATGGACATGTCACCTGTACACACACAGCCTATGGACATGTCACCTGTACACACACACAGCCTATGGACATGTCACCTGTACACACACACAGCCTATAGACATGTCACCTGTACACACGCAGCCTATAGACATGTCACCTGTACACACGCAGCCTATAGACATGTCACCTGTACACACACACAGCCTATGGACATGTCACCTGTACACACACACAGCCTATAGACATGTCACCTGTACACACACACAGCCTATAGACATGTCACCTGTACACACACACAGCCTATGGACATGTCACCTGTACACACACACAGCCTATGGACATGTCACCTGTACACACACACAGCCTATGGACATGTCACCTGTACACACACACAGCCTATGGACATGTCACCTGTACACACACACAGCCTATGGACATGTCACCTGTACACACACACAGCCTATGGACATGTCACCTGTACACACACAGCCTATAGACAGGTCACCTGTACACACACACAGCCTATAGACAGGTCACCTGTACACACACAGCCTATAGACAGGTCACCTGTACACACACACAGCCTATAGACATGTCACCTGTACACACACACACACACCCTATGGACATGTCACCTGTACACACACACACAGCCTATGGACATGTCACCTGTACACACACACAGCCTATGGACATGTCACCTGTACACACACACAGCCTATGGACATGTCACCTGTACACACACACAGCCTATAGACATGTCACCTGTACACACACACAGCCTATAGACATGTCACCTGTACACACACACAGCCTATAGACATGTCACCTGTACACACACACAGCCTATAGACATGTCACCTGTACACACACACAGCCTATAGACATGTCACCTGTACACACACACACAGCCTATAGACATGTCACCTGTACACACACACAGCCTATAGACAGGTCACCTGTACACACACACAGCCTATAGACAGGTCACCTGTACACACACAGCCTATGGACATGTCACCTGCACACACACACAGCCTATGGACATGTCACCTGTACACACACACACACACACACACAGCCTATAGACATGTCACCTGCACACACACACAGCCTATGGACATGTCACTTGCACACACACACAGCCTATGGACATGTCACTTGCACACACACACAGCCTATGGACATGTCACTTGCACACACACACAGCCTATGGACATGTCACTTGCACACACACACAGCCTATGGACATGTCACTTGCACACACACACAGCCTATGGACATGTCACCTGCACACACACACAGCCTATGGACATGTCACCTGTACACACACACACACACACACACACACACACACACACACACACCCTATGGACATGCCACCTGCACACACACACACACACAGCCTATGGACATGTCACCTGTACACACACACACAGCCTATAGACATGTCACCTGTACACACACAGCCTATAGACATGTCACCTGTACACACACACACAGCCTATAGACATGTCACCTGTACACACACACAGCCTATAGACATGTCACCTGTACACACACACACACACACACACACAGCCTATGGACATGTCACCTGTACACACACACAGCCTATAGACATGTCACCTGTACACACACACAGGCTATAGACATGTCACCTGTACACACACACACACACAGCCTATGGACATGTCACCTGTACACACACACAGCCTATGGACATGTCACCTGTACACACGCAGCCTATAGACATGTCACCTGTACACACACAGCCTATAGACAGGTCACCTGTACACACACAGCCTATAGACAGGTCACCTGTACACACACACAGCCTATAGACATGTCACCTGTACACACACACAGCCTATAGACAGGTCACCTGTACACACACACAGCCTATAGACAGGTCACCTGTACACACACACAGCCTATAGACAGGTCACCTGTACACACACACACAGCCTATAGACAGGTCACCTGTACACACACACACACAGCCTATAGACAGGTCACCTGTACACACACACACAGCCTATAGACAGGTCACCTGTACACACACACAGCCTATGGACATGTCACCTGTACACACACAGCCTATAGACATGTCACCTGTACACACACACACAGGCTATAGACATGTCACCTGTACACACACACACGCACACCCTATAGACATGTCACCTGTACACACACACACACACACACACACAGCCTATGGACATGTCACCTGTACACACACACACACAGCCCATGGACATGTCACCTGTACACACACACACACACACAGCCTATGGACATGTCACCTGTACACACACACACACAGCCTATGGACATGTCACCTGTACACACACACACACAGCCTATGGACATGTCACCTGTACACACACACACAGCCTATGGACATGTCACCTGTACACACACACACACAGCCCATGGACATGTCACCTGTACACACACACAGCCTATGGACATGTCACCTGTACACACACACACACACACACACACACAGCCTATGGACATGTCACCTGTACACACACACACACACACAGCCTATGGACATGTCACCTGTACACACACACACAGCCTATGGACATGTCACCTGTACACACACACACACAGCCTATGGACATGTCACCTGTACACACGCAGCCTATGGACATGTCACCTGTACACACACACACAGCCTATGGACATGTCACCTGTACACACACACAGCCTATGGACATGTCACCTGTACACACACACAGCCTATGGACATGTCACCTGTACACACACACAGCCTATGGACATGTCACCTGTACACACACACAGCCTATGGACATGTCACCTGTACACACACACAGCCTATGGACATGTCACCTGTACACACACACAGCCTATGGACATGTCACCTGTACACACACACAGCCTATAGACAGGTCACCTGTACACACACACAGCCTATAGACAGGTCACCTGTACACACACAGCCTATAGACAGGTCACCTGTACACACACAGCCTATAGACAGGTCACCTGTACACACACACAGCCTATAGACATGTCACCTGTACACACACACACACACACAGAGCCTATGGACATGTCACCTGTACACACACAGCCTATGGACATGTCACCTGTACACACACACAGCCTATGGACATGTCACCTGTACACACACACAGCCTATAGACATGTCACCTGTACACACGCAGCCTATAGACCTGGCACCTGTACACACGCAGCCTATAGACAGGTCACCTGTACACACACAGCCTATAGACAGGTCACCTGTACACACACACAGCCTATAGACATGTCACCTGTACACACACACACACACACACAGAGCCTATGGACATGTCACCTGTACACACACAGCCTATGGACATGTCACCTGTACACACACACACACACACTATGGACATGTCACCTGTACACACACACACACAGCCTATGGACATGTCACCTGTACACACACACACACAGCCTATGGACATGTCACCTGTACACACACACAGCCTATGGACATGTCACCTGTACACACACACAGCCTATGGACATGTCACCTGTACACACACACAGCCTATGGACATGTCACCTGTACACACGCAGCCTATAGACAGGTCACCTGTACACACACACACACACACACACACAACCTATGGACATGTCACCTGTACACACACAGCCTATAGACATGTCACCTGTACACACAGAGCCTCCACCAGTCTACAGCTCCATGGCAGCAACAGGCTCCTCCCCCTTCTCCTCCGAGTGACAGCTCCAGCCAGCTATGGAGGAGAGCCGTACATTACAGGTACAGGGAGCAGCCTGACCCGCACACACAGCACGGCTTTGGACTAATGACGAAGCACAGCCAGCTGCACCTTCCACTTTCTTTTCGAACACAAACTACAACCCGGCTGGATGAGGTCATGGACGGAAGTAACGCCCCTAAACATCACAGATGACCAATCAAAAGCGCCTGGTTGGCCGGTCCTGTCTTCTAATTGGTTACATGAGAGCAGGTGGCTGCAGGGCGGGAAAGAATCATTTGTTAACTCTCCAATGACCAGACCCCTACCGCCCCTCCAACTCACATTCCCACGTTCCCATTTCCAGTCACTGTCTGTTAACCATCTCCATTCCGACCTAGCTCTGATATTTCTCACATACATGTGAAAAGCAGCATTTTTTTGCTAGAAAAATACTTAGAACCCCCGAATACTACCTATATATACTTGAGATGTAGTGCATGTAGACACAATATAACACCCAATTTTTTTTGTACAGTATAAAAGATGATTTACGTCATGTAAATAAATACCCAACCATCAGTAAATTTACTGACAGTTTATAAAAAAGCTGTGAATTTTAACTGTCTGTAGATAATCAGGGGCTGATATTTTGTCATGCTGTGTAGACTTTTGGAAATGTGAAGCAGGCAAACTACTTGTTATGTGTATTGCCAGTGTTTCCATATTGTGCCTATGCTGATGTAGCAATAACTCTCGGCGGAGCTGCTGGTTTAAGCGGGTCTGTTACCTTCACTCTCCTTCCCTCTGTTTTACCGCACTGGGTCTAGGGGTTCCGTTGAGTTTACCTCAGGACGATACACGCACCAACACTTGAGTACGTTTTCAATGCTTTATTAAACAATTTACTAAGGAAGTAGCAGGAAAGAGGCAGAAGGGAAACCGCAGAAGAAACTCAAATACCTTCTTGTAAGATTCTTGACAAATGTCCGGTAGAATTTGGATATTACGATAGAATGCGCTCCCCTCGTGGGACACACTCCTTGCTCGCCTGGATAGGCCTCTCTCACTTGCCTAGCAGCCAGTACGTAGCACGAACAAAAGTCTCTGCCACAGACTTGTTTGGGGATAAACCTGTACGATCCTCTGCCACAGGATGTATTGGGTTTTCTGCAATGAACGTCAGTCACAGTGCTTGAACCTTTAAGCCAACCCGGCAACACTATGCTGTATAGTTAGTTTTAGGATACGTCCTCCAACCGAGTCACCAGGTCCCTCTCCAGACCAGCACGCCGCATGATCCTTCCATGACGGGTCCTCCCCTGGGATCTCCTCGGTTGTCCAGCTTCTTCCCTCTGGATAGACAGCTCAGCACCATTCCTCAGCTGCTGTGGTAGCTTCTGGGCCCACCCCTGCGCCACAGTGATGTGGGCCTCCGTTCCGGAGGCCCACGAGATTGCTCTCTAACGCATACCTGTCGGCCAGGAGGGCCAGCAGGTGGCTGTAAAACGAACCCCACAATATGGCGTCTGTCCCATAAATACCCTCACCCAGAATGCAACTCGGAGGACCACCTCCACCGAGTTGTCTCCAGGACAGAAGAGCATCCATACGCTTCGACACGTTGCCTTTCCAACACTGACCAGTGATAACAGCGACACCCACCGGTCAGTCTGGAAACACACACAACGTCAGCCAAGCTGGAACAGAGGCAAACCTAACCTATTTAACGAACAAGTTACTAAATTTACCTAACATATGGTAGATCGCAAATCTACTAGCGCTACACTGATTAAATATCAACTGTCTTAGTTTTCAATAGGATGTCTGTCATTTTTCATGTTGTCAGTAAAAAATGTGCTCCGTCAGTAAATTTCCCATGTTTTGTCATTAAAAATTCCACAGAAAGTTGGCAATCCTGTAGCCGTGTCATGCTTTAAAATTGGAATGACGACAAACTACAGTACATTAATCACTAGCCGACCAGCCGCTGCAGTTATACGGCAGCAGGTTGGCATGCCTGCACAAATCACCGTAGCTGTACGTCGCTCCTTCAAGACGTCACAGCAGGCGCACGTGCCCACCGCCTGTCCCCGGAGACGATGCACATGCCCAGCGGACGCGATGACCACCAGGCGGTCGGCCGTGACAGAGCGAAAACCGGGATCTGTGTGTGTAAACACACAAATTCCAGTTCTCGTAAGTTAGAGGAGAGAGATCATGTGTTTATACTAAGTATGAACACCGATCTCTCTCTTCCCCTAGTCAGTCCCATCCCCCCTACAGTTAGAACACGCTGAGGGAACACATTTAACCTCTTGATCGCCCCCTAGTGTTAACCCCTTCCCTGCCAGTGACATTTATACAGTAATCAATTGCTTTTTTTAGTTCTGATCGCTGTATAAATGTCAATTGTCCCAAAATAGTGTCAAAAGTGTTCGATCTGCTCGCCACAATGTCGCAGTCCTGATAAAAATCCCAGATCGCCACCATTACTAGTGTAGCACCACACCCGATGGACTTGGTGAATTTGGTTTCTCTGATCTCCGCCTGAACGCCAAGAATGACCTCAGCCCCTCTGCCATACGGTTAAATAAAATTACTGCGAACACATTTAAGGACAGGTGGTAAATACCATTATCCTGGCTGTGGATTATCACCAAATTCAGAAACACACCTGGTAGTTTTAAACAAGTTGAATATATTTGTATAAAAAAGTGCTGCGCAAATAAAAGTCCATAAACAACTGATAAAATTGAAATTGAAATGGAGAATCAGGAACCACCGGTGACAGTAAATAACAGGATGGTGACTTAATCCCTCCACCAGTCTTGGATGGCCCCTCACCTCAGTTATTCGACCTGAAACAGGTCACACCACTTAAAGGATTGGATGGATCAATCAGTAGGATACTCCTTCACCTCCTCCAATTCACAGGCTCAATTCCCAGTACTCAGTATATGGCAGATGTTGAATATAAAATATAAAACAACAAACCATAGTGTTCTCCGTATATAATTTATTAAAATAAATGTAGGCTAAAACAAAGCACATTGAAAACGGCACTTCGAAAACACTCACATATCACCGGCACTCCGATCCGAGTGCCGGCCAGCAGGCTTGTGATCGCGTCTGTCGGATGACCGCGGGTGACGTCACCCGCGGGGGGGTTAGGAGCGTGTGACGTCACCCGCGGTCATCCGACAGACGCGATCACAAGCCTGCTGGCCGGCACTCGGATCGGAGTGCCGGTGATATGTGAGTGTTTTCGAAGTGCCGTTTTCAATGTGCTTTGTTTTAGCCTACATTTATTTTAATAAATTATATACGGAGAACACTATGGTTTGTTGTTTTATATTTTATATTCAACATCTGCCATATACTGAGTACTGGGAATTGAGCCTGTGAATTGGAGGAGGTGAAGGAGTATCCTACTGATTGATCCATCCAGTCCTTTAAGTGGTGTGACCTGTTTCAGGTCGAATAACTGAGGTGAGGGGCCATCCAAGAACGGTGGAGGGATTAAGTCACCATCCTGTTATTTACTGTCACCGGTGGTTCCTGTTTCTCCATTTCAATTTCAATTTTATCAGTTGTTTATGGACTTTTATTTGCGCAGCACTTTTTTATACATTTATGCTTTTGAGGTATTTTTTTGAATTGATCTTAGTGTCTGCTTGCATTTAATCTATCAGTCAGCGCTGAATTTAATTACACTATTTTTAAGTTGAATATATTAGCACGGTTTAAAGCATATGGAAACTTACAACACTGTTAAACCTTGTTACAGATAACCAATACATTAGAAAAGACAACTTTCAATATTTAGCAACTGCAGGTATAGAAAGGGCAGTAATCTATATGGCCTTAACACAGGCGCTGAGAGGGAGGAGAGAAGACTTGTCAACTTCTCAGCTCCTTCTGGGCCGCAAACACCTTTGAGAGGCAAACACACAATGAAAAGAAAAGGGTTATACAAGTACAGTAAGCACAGTTCTGTAATGTTGCAGGTCCTGAGGTGAAGAATACTAGTGTCTTCTGCTAGCAAACGGTGGGGCCTTTGTTTTAAGAGAAGGTTTAAACAAGCTTGCATGGAGCAGCAATCCTCTAGAATGTTCCGTTAGGTAGAGTTTTAAAAGGGCAAACTACCAGAGATGGCAGCTCCAAACAAGTATCCTGTGACACTAAAAATGGAAATTGGTGTCTGCATGCAGTGTCAGTATGGTATCAAGAAGGATGTTGGGTTTACACCCGCTCACCAGTCCTCTGTGCGATGATACAACAATAGTCCCAGGTGCTGATTCAGACTTTTGATGCTCCTAGCGATGTTGTAAGGCACTGGATCTCTTGCTGATGGCCGATCGAGATGACTGGTAGCGAAACTCGCAAGGTGAACAGATGGCAGCTGACCCGATACCCGGATGGGTATTTCGATTCCTGAAAGGCGTGGGTTGTCTCTGCTGAGCTGAGTGGTGCTGGGCTGCTGAGTAGAGTCCCTGGACTAAATAGTAGTGGACCACGTGGCTGTTTCTGCTCCTGGCTCCCCTCAGGCGTCCTCACTCCTCCATCTCCAGGCAACACTCTCCTGGCAGTCTCTGGAAAAGCTTGGCTTTCTCACCCTCTGATGCTGCCAGAGTCTCTCTCTCTCAGTCTCCTCAGTCTCAGCGGTTTTCCTCACAACTGTCTCCTCACCACACACTCTCTCTCTCTCCCCCTCTCCTCAGACCGCTCTGCTTATTCTCCTCACAGACACTTTTTTCCCTCCTCCTCTGTTGGGGCACACAGTCCCTGGTGTCAGCGTGTGTCTCTCTCCTCACTCTGGCACCTCAGTTCCTTCCCCTCACACACTCCTCCTCTCCTCACTGTTAAGTGTCACTGTGTTTCAGCAAAGGACTTTTTGAGACTTCTTGGTATCTCCCTCTCTTTTAAGCAATCTCCTTTCCTCTGTCTCCTGTCAGCACTCTCTCTCTCTTGAACCTAAGTACTTCCTTCTCTTCTGTCCCCTTCTGTCCCCACTTCCTGAAACTCCTCTTTTTCCCAGTGTTCTCTTTCTCTCTCTCAGTTTTCTGGAAGGACCCGTCAGCATCTCTTTGTCTCCATCTTGTGGCCAAAAGGAGTAATTGCATTACAACATGCCTGCTACACTAGTAAAAAAAAACTAATAATAAAAATGACATAAAACTATCCTATTTTGTAGATGCTATAAGCAAACCAATCAATGTACGCTTATTGAGATTTTTTTTACCAAAAATATGTAGAAGAATACATATCGGCCTAAACTGAGGAAAAAAATTGTTTTTGTTTTTTTAAAAATTTGGATATTTTTTATAGCAAAAAGTACAAAATACTGTGTTTTTTTTCAAAATTGACGCTCTTTTTTTGTTTATAGCGCAAAAAATAAAAACCGCAGATGTGATCAAATACCACCAAGAGAAAGCTCTATTTGTGGGGAAAAAAAGACATCAGTTTTGTTTGGGTACAACGTTGCACGATCGTGCAATTGTCAGTTAAAGTGACGCAGTGCCGTATCGCAAAAAGTGGCCTGGTCAGGAAGGGGGCAAATCCTTCCGGGGCTGAAGTGGTTAAATCATCCACAGGCGATGCTTTAACAGACCTTACAGGTTACCCGCTTAGAGGTAATCAGGAGGTCCGGTGCTGGAATATTGACATTTGTAGCGACCCCTCACATGTGTGGTGCGATCACTGTTTACATATGCGTGTAGGACCTATGTGCTCTGGAGGCATTGGGGGGGGCACAGGTTGCCTATGGGTTATTTATATAGTGGCTGACCCAGGCTGGGAAGGGGTAATACTGTGCCTTGCTGTTCCCGGGCTTTTTGGACCAAGCCTATCTACCTGGTATTCTAAAAAGGGAAAGGCCGGGGTCCGTGGCCTTTTTTCTGATTCCTGCTCAGCAGAAGATGTGAATGCTGCAGAGGAGGACTGCTGTGCCTTGCAGTCCATCGGAGGCACCAGAAGTCTGGAGATCTTCCAGCCTTGGAGAGCACCAGACATGGACTTCTACCTTTTGGAGGTAAGCCTGGGCAGCCTAGAGAGAGATAGTAAGGGGGAAGCTCTATTGTTTTTGTTCATGTTTGACTGTATTGCTGAAGTATTTCAGTACAAGTTGTATCATCCGTGCCAAGCTTGGTCTGAAGTTCTTTAAAGGTGTGCATAAGGGTTCCTGGCATATCAAAAGAACAAGAGTCAGTAAAGCACTTAGGTATGAAGTAAAGCCACCACAAAATGTTGACTCAGCAAGTCAAGCAGGAGTAATGCAGTTGCTAGGGGTAACTAAGAACTAGCACAAGTTATGTTGCAGCCACCTGTGAAGCGTGGCACTTGGCATTGGTGAAGGGTTCCCCAGTAGCATGGGGGTGTTCTGGCTCCCTCCTCAGCAGTCAGTTTCCATAGGCAACCGGGACCGAAGTTGTGTTACGGAGACCCATAGCCTGGCCGCATGGAATGGGAAGGAAGGAGTTAGGAAGTGCACGCGTGAGGTCCATACTATGTGCAAGACAGGACCCCATTCTGTCACTAGGAGTGAGGTGACTGAGGTTCGATGGACTGGTGGAGAGGGCACGGGCCCAGCAGTGTCCCTCTGATTTGCAACACCAGACAACTGTGTGCAGTGACATGGGACAGCACTTTTCAGAGGAACTCTGTTTTATTACTGCACAAAGTGTCACGGCTCATCTCTAAGTCGAGAAACTGCCTTAATGTTAGATTCTCACATGACCGCAGTCCCCGCCTGGTCCCAGGCATTGATGAGCGTGTCCACAGAGAAAGGTACCCCCACATGCAGGGCGAGTAGCCCCGCCCAAGCGCCGCCTGTAAAAGTGACATGTATAGCCACCACTCCCATCTGTGGATGTACAGGTACATCCTAAGGACAGGAAGTGATTAAAGCACTCTGAATATATGAAAGAAAAGTGTAAAAATGCAGCGCTGAGTGAAAAAAGACAAAGTAACATCAAGTCCACAAATCTTTAAATCATAAAGTCTCTAAGTAGAAAACTGTAAAATAATAGAGTGTCCATTTGTGTCAGAACACAGAAGGGGCCATTCTTGGGAGGTGGGTAGCAAGCAAGGGCTGACAGAGGTGGTATAGATCCGTAAATGGAACCAACATCAATAATACTCAACGTCGGTGGATGAGAAAAGATGGGTACTCTTACTAGATATGGTGGACTCCCCTGTCAGCAACATGGAGTCAGTCAGGCAGTAAGCCCAGCCGGGCAGAAGGAAGGATTTCAGGATGGTAGAGCTGGCTAGATGGACTTCAACCGAACCTCAAGGGGTCATCAACCGAACCTCCAAGAATCTTCAAGGCAGGTCATCAGAGTGAGGAGTCCAAACTCCAGGCTCCGGAGGCAGGAACAGGGGTTTAGTTAGCACGCATTTGCAAACGCATGCATAAGCTGCAAGGCCTCTTCACGGCACCCTGTTCACCAACTAAACCCCTGTTTTTAACGCAGACTGTTGGACAGGTTAATTTGATCAGTTGGCCGACTGGTTTTGATCAAGAAAATGAATTTTCTCATCATTTATTTCCCAGGATGAGAACGATTACCCCTATTGGGCCACTTGTGACACATCCGGCCTCCGGAGCCTGGAGTTTGGAATCCTCACTCTGGTGACCTGCCTTGAAGATTCTTGGAGGTTTGGTTGATGACCCCTTGAGGTTCGGTTGAAGTCCATCTAGCCAGCTCTACCATCCTGAAATCCTTCCTTCTGCCCGGCTTGGCTTACTGCCTGACTGACTCCATGTCGCTGACAGGGGAGTCCACCATATCTGGTAAGAGTACCCATCTTTTCTCATCCACCGACGTTGAGTATTATTGATGTTGGTTCCATTTACGGATCTTTACCACCTCTGTCAGCCCATGCTTGCTACTCACCTTCCAGGAATGGCCCCTTCTGTGTTCTGACACAATTGGATACTCTATTATTATTTTTATTTTGTTTCTACTTAGAGACTTTATGATTTATTCTTTATAAGATGCACCATCGAGCTTAAAGATTTGTGGACTTGATGTTACTTTGTAATTTTTCACTCAGCGCTGCATTTTTACACTTTTCTTTCATTGTTTTTTGTCACAACGTATGTAGCCGCTTTTTTGTTTTGTCACTCTGAATATATCAATAGTAAAATGGTTATATAAGAACAGATAGGTCAGATAGGGGGCTGGTCACAAATGACAAGGAGAGATATTTTTATCTCTTTAATTTTTACAAATTAAAGGTTGGGTTTGATAGTCCTAACAGTAATACTAATGATGTTTCACCCAAGGTGCTTACAAATTTTACCAGACCTAGCCCTGCAATTCCAGCTTTCTCATCCAGGCAAGTAGGACCCATGGGATGTTGCAGATCTCAGGAGGCTTGAGACAGTCTCCATCACACTGTGCATTGCAAGTCTTCAGGAGGTTGGTTGTCTCTTCTGGGATATTCCTGACTTCTTGGAAACCCACGTCATGCATCCCAAGAGGCTTGGGGCCAATCTTCACCCACCTTGTGTGTCATCGGGAAATCGATTGTAAGAACATGGAAGAGACAGCCACAGCACATGCAAAGCGTAGTGGAGATCGAACCAAAGCCTTCTGGGATGCATGATGTGAGTATCCCAGGAGTCATTAAAACAGAACTAAACACATCGATTTTCCCAAAACAATTATATTTAAGGTATGCCCCTTATTGATAACTGTCACATTTTCTTGTGTGCTTCTGAACAATATTTGTCCTAACGAGAGTCAAATATTTACAAGCTTGGCTTCTTCATTGTATGTTAATGAGAAGGAGCTCACCCTGTCAACAGACTTTCTATTGGGACAGAATACACAGAATTTGTTCAGAATGCTTGCAGGCAACCATGAGCTTGGTGTCTCCTAAGAAACATCTGAAAAGTGTTTAGCAAGTATAGGCAGGTACAGTCTACGTTCTCCACTGCAGGTTATGCTCAACCACAGCGACATTGCAGAGGGAGAGGAATTCAAGAGAAACACTGGTCTTATATGGTTTCCTAGGTCGCTGTGGAAGCAATCCGGTTGGATGCTATCTCCCCAT
Organism: Lithobates clamitans; assembly: GCA_037952925.1. Taxonomy (NCBI): domain Eukaryota; kingdom Metazoa; phylum Chordata; class Amphibia; order Anura; family Ranidae; genus Lithobates; species Lithobates clamitans. The sequence continues at coordinate 7,867,255 of JBBGZY010000300.1, forward strand.
GTGATTCCAGCAGCCATCTTGGGTCAGGCGGAGTCCAGAGACCCTGGCTCCCAGTCTTGGCCTGTATTTCGAGTGTGGGTAGTGTGGACAGAGGTCACATGTCTGTCAGGGACAGTATTAGCAATAGGAGAATTTTCAGAAGAGTAGGGAAAGAGCAGGGACATGCTATCCTTCCTGGAAACCTCCCCTTTTGGGCACAGACCAGCACGGCCGCATTCCATCCCTGGAAACAGACGCTGTTGGTGCATTCGAGAGCAGCTGCTTCACTGTTCTTTTCAACATACTGTGAGTGCATCCAGTCGGTTAACTTCCTGCCGCAACACCACACTGCACCTCTCCACACACTCACCCCCGAAGGGGCCACTGGAAATAAGCCTGGCCTCCCTTATCTGTTCACAGGCTAGGAGTTGTCTTTTTTTTAAAGATTTATTGTAGCACATAAACAGGTGGAGAAATGAGTGTGCAGAACACTTCAAAACACATGTAGACATTAGAGGACAGATTCTCAGACAAAATCCTTTAGAGGAGACAGCCAGTTAGTCTGAGACTCTGTAAGAGTAGTGACAGTTCTTGTCACTACTGGCGTCTAACCCTCAAAGCACAGGCATATCTGGAGCTCAAGTCAAAGGATCCTACTCACAATGTCCAGGGACAACTCCCAACCAGATTCCCTGCCACTCTCTTCAGTGAAAGGGGTCCTTCTCTAGTCCAGCTTCCTGAGTTAGCATCCTCCAGTAAAATTTCCTAAATCCAGGCTCAGTGAGGCCCTCAGCCAAGCATATGGCTCTGAGGCCTGATAATAACAGCTCTTCAAGTAAAACTAAAGGAAAAACTTTTATTTTCACAGTGAAGAGAGTAAGAGAGGTTTATAACCCCTTTATTTTTTAGTTTATTTTTGTCCTATTTCCCCTCACTTCCTGTTCTATAGCCAAAACAAGAAGTGAGAGAAAATCCCTCAAAAGTGAGGGAATCCCTGATTGCCACCAGGGTTACTAGAACTAGTATTCCCATTAGAAGATATGCCCATTATTCATGTTCTGTGGACAACCCAAAATTTTGGATTTTCTTTTCCTTTCACTGTTGGTGAAAATGGTAAACAGGACGAATAGAGGGGGTAAATAACCCTAATGGGGGTACAGACAGGAGTAAAAACCTGGCAGATGTTCTATTCCCTCTCCACTCAAAGTTTTGCTTTTCTTATTAATATTATTCACGATTTATATAGCGCCAACAGTTTACTCAGCGCTTTACAATGTGGGGGGGGGCAGCACAATTACAGTACAGTTCAATACAGAAGGGACAGGAGGGTCCTGCTCGTAGAGCTTACATTCTAAAGGAAGGGGGTGGTGGTACAAAAGGTAATAGATGTGGGGAGTGATTTGATGGGGTTGTTAGGTGGATGTGGGATAAGCTTCCCTGAATAAGTGAGTTTTCAGGAATCTCCTAAAGGTGGACAGGTTAGGGGCTGATCAGATATACCGGGGCAGGGAATTCCAGGGGATAGGAGAGGCTCTGGAGAAGTCCTGAAGACAAGCATGAGAGGCGTTAACAAGGGACCTAGAGAGCAGGAGGTCCTGGGAGGAGCGGAGGCGACGATTTGGGCGATATCTGCAAATGAGGTTGGTGATGTAGCTGGGGGCGATGTTGTGGATGGCCTTGCATGTTGTGGTTAGCATTTTGAATTTTATACTGTGGGGTAGGGGAAGCCAGAGAAGGGATTGGCAGAGAGGAGCAGAAGTCAGGGATCGGTTAGTGAGGTGTATTAGTCTAGCAGCAGCATTTATAATAGCCTGCGTAAGGATAGGCCATTAAGGAGAGAGTTGTGGTAGTCAAGGCGGAAAATAATCAAGGAGTGAATAAGTTGCTTTGTGGTGTTATTAGTCAGGAAGAGTCGAATTCTGGAGATGTTGCGGAGGTTAAGGCGGCAGGATTTGGCCAGTGATTGGATGATAGGGCTGAAGGAGAGGTCAGAGTCAAGGATTACACCCAGCACCCTGGCATGTGTGGAGGGAACAATGGTTGTGCTGTTGATCTTAATGGTAAAGTCATGGGGGGTACAGGGAAGGAGGAAATATTATAAGCTCAGTTTTAGAAAGATTGAGTTTGAGAAAGGGTAGGCCATTAAGGAGAGAGTTGCGGTAGTCAAGACGGAAAATAATCAAGGAGTGAATAAGTTGCTTTGTGGTGTTATTAGTCAAGAAGGGTCGAATTCTGGAGATGTTGCGGAGGTTAAGGCGGCAGGATTTGGCCAGTGATTGGATATGGGGGCTGAAGGAGAGGTCAGAGTCAAGGATTACACCCAGCACCCTGGCATGTGTGGAGGGAGCAATGGTTGTGCTGTTGATCTTAATGGTAAAGTCATGGGGGGGTACAGGAAAGGAGGAAATATTATAAGCTCAGTTTTAGAAAGATTGAGTTTGCGAAAGTGGTGTGACATCCATACCGAGATGTCATTCAGTAAGTTTGATATTCGTGAGGAGATCGAGGGGGTGAGTTGAGGAGTGGAGAGACAGATCTGGGTGTCATCGGCGTAGAGGTGGTATTTTAGTTATACTATCAGTAACACAGGCTGCCTGCTAGGAGCAGAGGCCCCAGGAGAAAGAGAGAGAGATATGAACAGATCCTTCCAAACATTTATCCTCTTCCCAGCCACACCTTCTGCACCCCCCCACGCTCCATTCCCCCTTAGGGATTGGCTGGGGTAAGATAAATATTAATAGCCCAAGGAGATTGATCCTCCTACTATATATCTGTAAGCTTCTTCTAGAGGCAGGCAGGAACAATCAGCTCCCAGGTTTGGGGAAAGATCTGAAAAAAATAATTTGCTGTTTAACTTGGTAAAAACGTGTGATTACTCAAAATTATGTGTGACCATGAAATTGCCAAAAACAACGGTACCTAAAATATTTCATAGGTAATGTTTTAAAGCCTTTACAGGTTGTCAGTTTAGAGCTGACCATGAATTATAGCCCTAAAATGATTGTTCTAGCTCTGAATGTTTTGGGGGGGGGGGGGTTCCTTCTCACTAATGTAAAAGTAACCTAGCCACCTGGATCACTGTTACCGAACAGCCGGTCTGTTGAAAAGAATAGCACTAAGCTCTTGGCAGCAGCTGCAGCCACCAGTTTATTCTAACCACTTCAAGTCTAGGATGTTTTAGTACGTGAACTGGTTAAAGAGACAACATCACTTTGTCCATGTAGGGCACGGCAACAGCGACTGAGAGAGAGCCTCTATCAGTCAGTGCTAGAAGAGGACACTCTTGTAGGTAAGTGTGCCATAATGTGCAAGTATTCTATGATTGACACCGATTCCGTTGTGTATCCTCCCCACTCACTCTGCTGTACCATTCACAAAGCACAGCATAGTTGAGACACCTTGTGAATAAGGCCCTTTTCACACTGGTGCGCTTTTGCTGCACTTTTCCAGGGCGACAGAAGGACATGAAATTTATTCCCAATTAAGTCCTATGTAACTCTCCACACAGCAGGTGAGCTGCGCTTTGATATGTCCTGCATGCTGCATCTTTGGTGCACCAAAAAGGCAACTTCCATTGTAAGTCAAGGATAACATATCAAAAGTACATCAGTGTGAAAGGGCCCTTAAAGTGTTACTAAACGCACAACAGTAAAATCAGTCTGTATATGCAGTAAGGATGCTTGTTATGCTCACTATGGAACCTAAGGGGTTAATCCTGCACATTGTGCAATAAGGCAGTTTGATCCTGTGTTCTCTGATCATCCCCTTCTTTTACTGTCCCCAATATAATTCCTTATGGAACAGAGCCCTAGGAGGCACTCTGCACATACTCAGTTTAATGTGTATTGCTAGAGAGTTTTTTTGGGGAGGGTGCATGTGATCAGTACAGAGCCAATCAGCACTGTCCAGACAGAAAGTCAGGGGTCATGCAGCCTCATAGGACAGTGAATGAAAACTCCTCCTACAAGCTTTAACCAGACACTGAGAGAAGTCAAAAGACTGCTATATACTGCTGATGAGAAAAGGTATTTAGCAGTTTATATTTACTAAAATAATTGCGTTTCCACATTCTGTGTACTGTGGCAGACTAGATATAGTGAATGCAGGGTCCTGGGTTTAGTAATACTTTAAGCTGCACAAAAGCGCATGACCATAAACAGTGCATTAGTGAGAAAGGGCCCTTACACAGCAGCATGAGCAGGGTGGAGGCACAGCATTGGAACTGGTGTTCATCATAGACTCTGTTCCAATTTAGCAGGGAGATGGAAGTGTTGCTTCCAACTGTACATATCAGAAGGGCTCAGCAGAGCTTAGCAAGAAGATGTGAAATAAAGACTTTTTTTGTGTTTATTAAAGAAAAAAATACATGAACATTGCTGTGCCTGGAGTTGGACCTTAACTTACTTTAATTGTCTTCTGCTGTATACAATGTTCATCCATTAAAAGTACAGTATTCTTCCAATTTAACTGCCATTTCCTTTTTAAAATTTTGAAACTTTAACCAATATTTACCAACAGCTTTTTTTCTTTACAAAGTAAAATCATCAGTCAAATAGTAATTCATTAATGTTCAGATTGGAAAAACTATACTAGAGCCTCAGGGTGTGTTACTTGTGCTGTAAAATGTTCTCTTAGTTAAAGTGCACCATACATGGGTCAACTATTATTTAAATCAAATCAGCACACCAATAAATAAAATGGATTAAACCAGTGGTGGCCCGTTCATAGGGGGCACAGGGGCGCCACCCCCCTAATCTATGCACCTCGCTCCTAATCCACATGCAGGGCGCTGGACGTATGGATTTGAATGGGTTTTTTCTTTTTTTTGGAAGCACATGATTAGAGCCTGAGGCTCTAATTGGCTTAAAAAAAAAAGGTGGGCTCGGGGCGCTGCACCCTGAGCCCACCCAGTTGTGTGACAATAGCGAATTAATATTCGCTATTGTCTTCCTGATTCTCCTCCCAGCCAATCAGGCAGTCGGTCCTGGGACCCGATTGGCCAAGAGAAGAAGTGTTGGCCGTCAAGGAGGAAGCCGCGGAGGAGGAGACGCAGAAGAAGCTGCTGTGAAGCAACAAAATCAAAATAAAAAAAAAAATCTAATTCCTTCATCAATTTAGGCCAATATGCATTCTGCTTCATATTTTCATATAAAAAAATCCCAATAAGCGTATATTGATTGGTTTGCGCAAAAGTTATGGCATCTACAAACTATGGGATATTTTTTCTTATTTTATTTATTTTTATTCTTTACTAGTAACGACAGCGATCCGCGACTTATAGAGGAACTGAGATATTGCGGCGGACACCTAACTGATGCTTTTAAGATTTTTTTGGGGACCAGTGACATTATTACAGTGATCAGTGCTAAAAATATGCACTCTCACTGTACTAATGACACTGGCTGGGAAGGGGTTAATATCAGAGGCAATCAAAGGGTTAACTGTGTGCCTAGCTAATGTTTCAGTGTAGTGGGGGAGGTGCTAGTAGAAGACATGGATTAGTGTTTCTGGTTTACAGGAACACAGGATCCATGTCTTCTGTACTGACAGAACAGCAATCTGCCTTGTTTACAGGGTTTAAAGGAATGATGTGGCAACCCCACCCCCGATACCCACAAGAGCAGGATCACATATATATATATACCCTATGGGGCTGTCGGGAAGTAGTTAATTGCTGATCGCCCTATAGCAGTAAAACTGCAGCTGTGCGCTGGATCACGTACCGTATATATATATACTGTATTTATTGGCGTATAACACTCACTTTTTCACCATGAAAATCGGGTGCAAATAGCATGTGCGTGTTATACGCCAATACTTCAATTTTAGATGCCTCAGTGGGGACAGGGAGGAGGGGCGGGACGATCGCCGTCAGATTACATACAGTGAGAATCTCCTGTTTACTTGGCGGCCTCTATAATAGGAAGTCCCATCTCTTGGGCCACCATTGGATCACTATTCTGTCTATCAAAGGAGATTCTCACTGTATGTAATCTGTCGGCGCTTGTCCCACCCCCCTCCTTGTCCCCTCTAGGCTGCAGATGGGCATCGATCAGACTGCACTGATGGCAATGGTGAGGCTGCTGCATTGAAGGCAGTGGTGAGGCTGCTGCAATGAAGGCAGTGGTGAGGCTGCTGCAATGAAGGCAGTGGTGAGGCTGCTGCAATGAAGGCAGTGGTGAGGCTGCTGCAATGAAGGCAGTGGTGAGGCTGCTGCAATGAAGGCAGTGGTGAGGCTGCTGCAATGATGGCAATGGCGAGGCTGCTGCATTGAATTCAATCGTGAGGCTGCATTGATGGCACTTGTGAGGTTGCAGATGGCCATTGATGAGGCTGCATTGATGGCAATGGTGAGGCTGAAGATGGGCACTGACCCTTATTTTGCTTCCAAGTTCCCTTTTTAAAATGTAAGTTTTTTTCCTGAAACTTCCCTCTTAAAATGAATGTGCGTGTTATACGCCTGTGCGTGTTATACGCCGATAAATACGGTATATATATATATATATATATATATACACATGATCCAGTTCTTCCGGGTAGCAGGCGCGAATGATGATCTCTGCCATTACTAGTAAAATAAATAAATAAATAAAAATATCCCATAGTTTGTAGACGCTATAACTTTTGAACTTTTGGGCAAACCAATCAATATACACTTAAGATTTTTTTTTTACCATAAATATGTAGCAGAATACATATTGGCCTAAATTTATAAAGGAATTGGAATTTTTTTCAATTTTTTTAATTGTATGTGTATCATAGCAGAAAGTACAAAATATTGTTTTTTTTTTCAAAATGGTCAGTTGTTCTTTGTTTATAAAGCAAAAAATAAAAATAAAATGCAGGGATAATCAAATAGCACCAAAAGAAACAAAGGACATACATTTTATTTGGGTACAGTGTTGCATGACTGCAAAATTGCCAGTTAAAGTAACACTGTGCCATATCACAAAAAATGGCCTGGTCATGAAGGGGGGTAAATCTTCTGGAGCTGAAGTGGGTAAACCCACAACCAAAAATGTAATATATTGCAGCTTAGCAATCATTAGATGTGGTGGCTGCATTGGTTTTCTTTTCTTAGGCTTTTCCCCTCTGTTTTCACCTGGTGATCTGGCCTGTAACACACCTCTTGTATTAGAATTCCTACATTCTGGATAAAGAAGCACACGGGGCACCTTGCGACAGCAGCTTTGTCAGTCTGGGGGTGGGGGTCAGGTGTACTAGCAGACCTACAATCATGGCCAAAAATATTGGCACCTCTGCATTTCTGTCAGATAATGCACCACTTTGCCCCCAAAAAATTGTTGCAATTACAAATGTTTAGGCATTCTCGAGTTTATTTATTTTGTTTGTATTGGTATGACACAAAAAAAGTGGAGAAACAAAAAGCCAAATCTGACACATTCCAAGACAAACTCCAAAAATGGACTGGACAAAATTATTGGCACTCTTAATTTATTATTTAGTAGAACACCCCTTAGAAAAAATAACCAATTGCTTGTGGTAACCATCAATGAGCTTCTTACACCTCTCTACTGGAATTTTGGACCACTCTTCTTTCTCCAAATGCTCCAGGTCTCTGATTGGATGGGTTCCTTTTCCCAACTGCTGTTCTGAGATCTCTCCACAGGTGCTCTATGGGATTTAGATCTGGACTCATTGCTGGTCAGTTCAGTACTCTCCAGTGCTTTGTCTTAAACCATTTCTGGGTGCTTTTTGAGGCGTACTTTAGGTTATTGTCCTGCTGTAAGACCCATGACCTCTGAAGGAGACCCAACTTTCTGACACTGGTCCCTAAACAGGAACAATAACCACTTGCCGACCGCCCGCCATCGTTTGACGACGGCAGAATAGCTCCCCTGCGTGAATCGCCATAGCTGTACGGCGACCGATTTAAGGGGTATAGGGAGCGCGCGCCCCCGCCGAGGTACTAAGGAGCCGATGCACATGCCCGGCGGCCATAATGTCCGCCGGGTACACACGATCGCTCCTGACAGAGCCAGAACGAAGATCTGTGTGTGTAAACACACAAAATCCACGTTCTGACAGGGGAGAGGAGACAGATCGTGTGTTCCTAGTATATAGGAACACCGATCAGTCTCCTCCCCTTGGCAGTCCCATCCCCCTCACAGTTAGAACACACTGAGGGAACACATTTAGCCCTTTGATCGGCCCTAGTGTTAACTCTTTCCCTGCCAGTGACATTTATACAGTAATCAGTGGCTGTTTATAGCTCCAGTGGTCCCAAAAAAGTGTCAAAAGTGTCTGATCTGTTCGCCGCAATCCAAATAATAGTCGCAAATCGACGCCATTACTAGTAGAAAAAAAAAATAATAATAAAAATGCCATAAATCTATCCCCTATTTTATAGACGCTATAACTTTTGCGCAAACCAATCAATATACGCTTATTGCGATTTTTTTTTACCAAAAATATGTAGAAGATTACATATCGGCCTAAGATGAGGAAAAGAAAAACATTTTGGGGATATTTATTATAGCAAAAAGTAAAAAAATATTGTGTTTTTTTCAAAATTGTCGCTCTTTTTTTGTTTATAGCGCAAAAAAAAAAAAAAATACGCAGAGGTGATCAAATACCACCAAAAAAAGCTCTATTTGTGGGGAAAGGATGTCAAGTTTGTTTGGGTACAGCTTTGCATATCCGCGCAATTGTCAGTAAAAGCAATGCAGTGCCGTATAGCAAAAAATGGCCTGGTCAGGAAGAAGGTAAATTCTGAAGTGGTTAAGATCTCTGGAGATGGACTTGTAACCTTGAGATTGTCCATGCTTTTCCACAATTTTTGTTCTCAAATCCTCAGACAATTCATTGCTGCTCTTTCTCTTCTCCATGCTCCGTGTGGCACACAGACACACAACAGAAAGGTTGAGTCAATGTTTTACCATTTGAATTGGTGCCGATGTGATTTCTATATTGTCAGCACCTGTTAATTGTTACAGGTGAGTTTATTTACAAATTACAGGAGCATCACAGACTTGGAATGCAATTATTTCTTACAATTTTGAGAAGGTGCCAATAATTTCGTCCAGTCCATTTTTGGAGTTTTGCGTGGAATGTGTCAGATTTGGCTCTTTGTTTCTCTATTTATTGTGTTATACCAATACAAACAAAAGAAATAAACATGAGAATTCCCAAACATTTGTAATTGCAACAATATTCTGAGCGAAGTGGTGCATTATCTGACAGAAATGCAGTGGTGCCAATATTTTTGGCCATGACTGTAACTACACTTAACAAATTGAAGCCAAACTCTGGTTAATACTTTATAATCAGTTACAGCAAACAGGTTTTTTTCCTTTTGGTATAAAGATTTTATAATTATATAAAAATGATCATTATAAGCACCCCTGCAAGAGTTAAAGGGTTTGTCTCATCTCTGTAACTGATACATTCAGCTGGAGAGCTTGTTCTTTAAAAAAAAAAAAGACTTACTGGCCAGATCACCCGATGGAAATAGAAGAAAGAAAGCCTAAAAAAGAAAATGAATACAGCCATCACATCTAAGCATTGGTGAGCTGCAATATAATAAGAGTTTATGTATAAAAGCAATCAAATTTTATTATAGCATTCAATAAAAAAATCCAAAAAGAGAGACTAAATTACAAATATAACAAAGACTATACCATTTAAAATCCTCATATAGACAGTTACAAGATGAGTTACATTATCCCTTCATGGCAGTTCATGGCAGTTCCTTCAATAGTGTAACTTCAGAGTAAAAAGTTCCAGTTATGACATCTTGATCACTTCTTCAAACACATTTTGCAGGACATAGCCTGCTATCTCTGTCCTGTGAAACTAAAGCCTTAAAGAAGAATGATGTTATCCCGTGCTACCTGTTATGTCCTGTGTGTAAAGATCAAAATATGGTGGATGGCTGCAAGCAACCAAACTGTGTTCCCACAATGTTCACTTAAACAAATAAATGTTGCTGCCCCTATCCCTTAATATACTGTATGTATCACATTATAATTAAATCACCAAATCATTGTAAAAAAGGTGCATCAATCATGAGTATATAAAGTAAAACTTCTCTGTATATTCCCAAATCTGTATGGACCTTCCAATCTTATACGTGTGTAAAATATATATATATTTTTTTAAATGAATACAGTAAGTATATAAAACTGAGTATATATATATATATATATATATATATATATATATATATATATATATATATATATATATATATATATATATATACACACACATTTCAAGAGTCCTTCAAAATGAATTCAAGTTGTGATGTAGTTCAAAAAGTGAATCATATATTCTCCATAATAATGTGCCAATTCTTCAGCGACTCCCACCACCATTCGACTTATACGCTCACCTCACCATTTGACCTCTCATACCAGGTCAAATCGCGCTTTCCCCTGCTATAGGGCACAAAAACTGGGCTCCTCTGCACTCCTCCTCCTGTGCATATTTTGATATTCTGGGTCTATTACCGTAATTCACGTGTGTGGCCGTTTAAATTTGCAGTTCCATCTCTCTATGCAAACTCATGCAAGAAAGGGCATCTTCATGGTATAGTATGTAAAAACAAGTATTTATTAAAACTTGTAGCAACTTACAGTACATTTAAGTTGAAAACCTTCTGCTGAATACCCCTGAGGAAGTCACGTGACCGTGACGACGCGCGTTGGGTGGAGCCGGGTGAGGTTGCCGAGACCGGAAGTGACGCAGGAGCCTCCAAGTCCTTGTGTAATTTTCAGCAGGTTTTTAACTTAAATGTAAGTTTCTACAAGTTTTAATAAAAAACTTCTTTTTACATACTATTTCATGAGGATGCCTTTTCTTGTATGAGTTTGCATAGAGAGATAGCATCACAAATTTAAAGGGCCACTCAAACGAATAATAGATTAAGAATACCAAAATGTGCACTGGAGGAGGAGGAGGAGGAGTGCAGAGGAGCCCAGTTTTTGTGCCCCATAGCAGGGGAAAGCGTGATTTGACCTGGTATGAGAGGTCAAACGGTGAGGTGAGCGCATATGTTGAATGGTGGTGGGAGTCACTGAAGAATTACCACATTATTTTGGAGAATACTGTACATGATTCACTGTTTGAACTACATCACAACTTGAATTAATTTTGAAGGGCACTTGAAAAATGTATATATATTATATACTATATATAAGTATCTATCTATCTATCTATCTATCTATCTATCTATCTATCTATATATATATATATATATATATATATATATATATATATATATATATATATATATATACTGCACTTTTTTTAAATGATTTGGTGATTTAAATATTATTTGATGCATATATTAAGGGATAGGTGCAGCAACATTTATTTGTTTATTTAAATGTCCTGTGAACAGTGAAACGTGTTGAAAAAGCTATACATTGAAGAAATGATCAAGATGTCATAACTGGTACTTTTTACTCTGAAGTTTCACTATTGAGAAGAAGCCATCAAGATGTTGATTGGATGGACTTGATGGACTTGTGTCTTGTTTCAACATCACCTACTATATAACTATGTCATAATTGGAACCTCTTACTCTGAAGGTACACTATTGAAGGAACTGCCATGAAGGGATAATGTAACTCATCTTGTAACTGTCTATATGAGGATTTTAAATTGTATAGCCTTTGTTATATTTGTAATTTAGTCTCTCATTTTGGAATTTTTTTTTATTGAATGCTATAATAAAATTTGATTGCTTTTATACATAGATGCTTTTGGTGTGGTACTGTTAAAGTCCTATTTAGCTATGCACTTTAAGGGTTTTTCTTTATGCAAATGAAATAGTAAATAATGTGGCACCAGCAAATCCATGAAGCACTGGAGGAGGCCTTTTTGCCTTCCTCCCAGAACTTTAACTACTTAGGAGATTAATTATAAACATGCTAACAGAAAGAGAGAGATGACCTCAAGGGTCAATTTTTGCTCTTTTACAGTACAGTCATAGGGAGGGAGTTGACCAGCTGTGTTGCTTCACTACAGCAGAGGTCAACCTAGCTGTGCTGTCTTTCAGAGCTGTGTAAATATCAGGACTGGGTGGACAAAAAAACAAATCCCTTGGCCAGTAAAATAGTTCCAATTTACATTTTTCAACCATCCATTTAGTTTTTTGTCTGGAGTTCAGCTTTTTTTCAACTAATAGTGTTCTTGGTATACTAAAGAAAAATGCTGTTCAGGCTCCCAAATATTAAAGAACATTTGGAATAACAATCAGCTACAAAATAACAAATGCAAAGTTCATCTGAAATATATACATTCACCCGCACAGCCCTATCAATTTTACTTTAGAAAGATGGATTGTTCAGAAGTTCAGGGAAAAACAAAGTAAATGTCAACATTTATAGAGATCCAATTATTTTTTTATTACAAGATTAATGATCAGGATAGAAATAAAACATACCAGCAGTCCCAAAGGACACAGTGCAGAGAAGATTTCAGTACATCGGATTGTATCTTTACTGGGGTCATTGACAAAGTCGTGCACAGTTCACATATACATCAACATTAACAACAAGGATCCCATCTGTGTGTGTGTGAACTATTTGAAGCTCAGTACTGTTTTCTATTTGTACCAGATTCCAAAAAGTTGCTCATTTTGTTTTACTTTATGGGGAGAGTAGCAGGCTTTACTTTGCCGACAAGGTCATGGGCTAAATTAATAAAGATCACTGAATGTGCAGCTTAAGCATTACTGAGAGTAAAGCAATTCCCTGCTTCAGTAAACCCTACCATGTTCTGTAGCAACTTGCTGTGTAATGAGTCTCAGTTAAACTGTGAATAAGCTGACCGTGACTTTGCTTTAACGCAAAACACCAACGAAAATGCATACATCAGCTCAGAAAAACAGCAATTTTATATGCATTTTTCATACACACACTGGGACTGTTAGGGGTCACTGTCTTGTCTTGTAACCCAAATGTGGAGACACTAAAACTGTATTTGAGAGGTTTTTTTTTTTAGCTTACAATTAAAATCCTTTTTTGCATTCACTGGAGGGCATAGCTCTGCTCCAGATCATCACAAACTGGGTATAGTGTGGCTCCTGTGGGTGGCAGGGGGGTGAAGGCGCTAGCGAGACACTACTTACCATACCTTTGGCCAAAACCAGGAGCCACAGACATCTGCCATGGTGATTGCAGACACCACTTGAGGAGCTGCTGGCCTTTAAGGGGACACTGTGACTAGAGTTACCACCTCATCCCTTTAAACCTGAACACATATGAATTACACAGGTTCTGAGGCTAATTTTAATGCAGATAAGGCACCAAGTGAGTTTAATTACCACCTTAATCAGCCACAGAACCTGTGTAATTAATATGTGTTCGGTTTTAAAGGGATGAGGTTGCAACCCTAACTGTGACGCACCATTTGATCATGAATAACATTGACTTCATAAATAACATCACTTCCTCCAAAGATGACATTTCAGTTTTAGGTGGAGTTATTTGCCAATTTCTTATATCTGTTGTGACTCCAGGAGCAAGCTCTAAAAGTTCTCAGCAGTTTGGTGTTCCTACTGCTCCAGGGTGAGGAGTATTAATAATATAAAATAAATGTTAAAATCAAACAGGGAAAAAAGAAACATTTGTAAATCATGTGTACCTGACAGATATAAGAACATTTTAGGTGAAATTTGAAGTAATAGTTTTGTGTGTAATAACCCTTTAAAGGTGTGGCTGTGCAATATATAAAAATATAAGCTTTAAAACAAGCCCTCATTGAGCTCTGTAGCAGCAGACACTGTGGAAGTCTTTGTCGATGCCAGCTTGACCCCTTTTTCTGCCCCTCCCAGTAATAGCTTGGCAGCCTTGACAGCAGGGTTACCTGGCTGCTGAGAGCGTCCACTTGTATACCTTCAATGCTGCTGCTAAAAAATTTGAGGATAAATTGATCCACAATGCCTGCAGCTACATACATCATTGAGGGCATGTTTTAAAGCTCACTTACATCTGGATACAATTCAGTCCTTCTAAACCAAAGCAGTTAAAACCCTTTTGCCAAGGTTTGTAATAGTATTTCAAAATAGTTTCTCCAATAGTACAAAATTGAGTTCCCCCAAACGCCATTTCCTGATAAACGTTGCAGAGTACTTGTGGAATTCATTGTCCACGATGCCAGAGGGACCAAAAAAAAATTGACCAAAATACATGCATTTGCCCTATGCAAGGACTAGATACACAACATTCAAACAGTCCCAACTGCCAACTACACCTTGGACACACCCTGACATTGTCAGGGGTCAGCCTTTCAAAAAGGAGATACAGTAGATAGTGTCACAGATAGTTCCTTGTTTTGTTATTATGAGTGAATTATCACTAATTTTGTAAATTATTAGGCTCCCCATGTACATGTAGTACTTTTCTGTTTCACAGTATCTTAATTGAGTAAAAAAGCAATTCCACAATACAGTGAACAAGTGCCAAGGCCGGTGACTGAAAGTAGTTTGAAAGTGAAAACATACATAACACAGACAAATTGGCCTCTTATATGGTATAAACAATAACAACAAATAAAAAGACAAAAGGTGTCTCAATACCAATACGGTCCATTAGGATAACAATGATCAGTGCAGCTCTCGATGAATTAGCTACACATAAACAATGTTTCAGAGATCAAAATGTACACAATGCAGCACCCGTGTTCATATATAAAAATAAAGAGAAGTAGAGAAAAGGCCCAAGAGCCCTCTCAGGGGCCAAAGAAGAAGAAAAAAAAAGGAAACCATAGACCTCCAGATGTACGAGAGGGCAGTGCCTCCACCCTAGGGCCAGAAAACCATATCAGCAAAAAAGTGACAGCAGACGTAGAATCAAAGAACAATGAAGAGGCTCAGCATACTGGCAGTATATAACAATTAATGAAAAAGGGAAAACAGAGAAAAACTGAAAAAAAAAGAACAGGGTAAGGATGAGAGGAAAAAAAAAAGGAGTTAGGATAAGGAAAACAGGGGAAGGGGAGTCACAAAAAATAAAGTAAGCCCCAACCCAGGGATTCCAAGGCCATCACAGATAGACTAGGCGGGAGTTCTATAGGTCCAAAAAACGGGAAGGTGGGCTTATCCCTGGAAACTGGTCCAACCAGGGTTGCCAGATCTTGAGAAATGTATCCCTAGTGTTCGCAAGTAATGCAATGAGCTTTTTATTCACCAACGTCCCATCCACCCATTGCTTCACCTCCTCAAAAGAGAGGAGAGGTGTTTTCCACGCCTTCACAATGGTTTGTTTAGTGGCCATAAAAATGTATGGTGCCTAAATACTTTCTTGTTTCGTTAGTTCAAGTAGGGCTTCCCACAGGTCCTTGCATATTATAGAATGAAAGATCATATTGACCAAAGCGTACATGGCTCCCAGCACTATCCCAAAGCGGCACCAGCAAGGACAATACAAAGGAACCGGAGGCTGAAAGGCCTCACCTCCATCTGCATTCCTCTGATGGTACTTGCCTCAGGCAAGCGCTGAAATCTGGAGACAAAGCAAAGTAGCCATATATCTTGATAGTTGTAGGGTTGGGTGGCCATGCACCAAGGTAGGGGCACCCTGGCCTGCACTGCAGCTAGTTCTAGGGCACCTAGGGACAGGGCCGGTGCTACCACTAGGCAAACTAGGCAGCTGCCTAGGGCGCACTGCTGCCTAGGGCGCCCGGCCACTGGTGTTCCTACTCTCTTCTCTCTGCGGTAAGAGAGTAGGAAGAACCATGCTTCCCTCTGTGCTGTCATGATGCTGTAACCTCAATGGTTTTTCATGTTGGATGTTTTTATACCAATAAAACAATTTTCCTTATCCTTGGAGTGCGGTCAATCGTTTTGTCTCCTGCATCAGTTACCCAGATCACGGACTGGACCTGCACCTGATTATTAAGAAAGGTATTACCATTACCTGGAGTGGTGTTACTCCCTATTGGTTGTTTGCGGCGGAGGACTGTGCCTGTGTCCAGACTCCTGAATGAATGGAAGCAAGCAAACATTTATTGATGGGCGCTGGTGAGGCTGCATTTGATGGGCGCTTCATTAAAAAGGTGGGGTATATATGGGCAGGGAAAAGGGTGTGGAGTCAGGGGTGGGGCCAAGGGGGGCAGCAGCAAAATTAGGTTTCGCCTAGGGTGTCAAACATCCTTGCACCAGCTCTGTCTAGGGAGATAGGAAAAAGTACTACACATACTTTATCCCATGGGGAACTCAATAATGTAAAACAAATAGTGACAATTCTTTAAAGCTGTTCTTCAGTTTAGAAGAAAAAAATGTAAAGTCAGCAGCTACAAATCCTGTAGCTGCTGACTTTTAATAAAAGGACACTTACCAGTCCAGGGATCCAGCGCCATTCTCACTGGAGCAAGTTCTTCACTAGCCTTTGGGTTCCCAGCTCCAGCACCTTCACTGTACGCAGCCAGCTTCGCTCCTTGTGGCTTCACAGGCGGCTGCCCATTCTGCATGTATGAGCTGCGCTGCACTTTGTGAATGGTCCCCTAGTCTTATGGGACCTGTGGTCTGTCCCAGAAGACTGCAGGGAGGGAGGGGAAAAAGAACAGTTTTTTTTGTGGGGGGGGGGGGGCTGAGGAGTGGGTACCTAGTTTTGACAAGCACCCGCTCCCACTAGGTGATCTGAGCGGACCTGTCAAGACTAGGTACCTGTGCCAGAAAATGTGGCAGAGTAGGGGGGAGGAGGACTTAGACCCCTTTCACTCAGGAGGCATTAATCAGGTGCCTGAAAAAAGCCTCATCTGCAATCCCAGTGTGAAAGCCCTCGGGCTTTCACATTGGGGCAATGCGCTGGCCAGGACGTCAAAAAAAGTCCTGCAAGCAGCATCTTCGAGGCGCTTTAGGAGCGCTCCTAAAGCACCCCTGACCATTGAGATCAATGGCAGTGCCACGAAGATCCTGCAAAGCGCCTCGACAGCGGCGCTTTGCGGGCGCTTTCAACCCTTCATATAGACTGTGTATCTTATAACAGACTTTTTTTGCATTTGGGATATTAATGGTTCTAAGTTTTTTGTGCCTTTACTTCTGTCATTCAGGAGAACAGAACCTGGAAATCACTTCCTGGGACCTCCTCCTCTGACATGTTTTAGCCAAAAGTCTGGGCTTATTTGTAGATTAAACATGTTGTCCAAATGAATAAAAAAACACTGTTTGAATTTTTTTTTCATAGTGCAACCTGTCTTTTCTTTTGGATTTGTACAGTCTGTGGAGCATAAGAAAAGTGCCTGCTAGTGCACAGCACTGGGGAGCAGGTCCAGTTTCAGTTTGAACACAAGTTCAGACAAAACTTTGCTTGTTTGGGTGTTTATCAGAACATTGGATCTTGTTCAGTGGGAGCAGAATTTCATACATAGTAGTGGGTTTTTGCTCCCGCTACTATACGGGGCAGCTTCCTTCTTCCACCATCAGCGGTTGTTAAGGAAGTGGCAAGTAAACTGTCGGCGCTATATAAATCCTGTATATTAATAATAATAAGTACCGCCATCATGTAATTGCTGACTAAGAATTTGTGGTTTTTAAAAGGAAACCCCACGCAAAATTCAAGAAAAAAAATGTGTGGGGTCCCTAAATATCCATACCAGACTCTTATCCGAAGATGCAACCTGTCAGGCCAGGAAAGAAGAGGAAGAGCCTGTGCCCCTCACCTTCCCCTCCTGAATTATACCAGGTCACTTGCTTTCAACATGGGGGGGTTACCCCTGGAAAAGAACTTTCAGTGGCCTTCTCCCCACAACTCTGGTCTAGAAGATGGAGGGATCTGTGGGCTTATTGGAAAATCAGAGCCACTTTTAACAATAGGAGGACCCTCAGATACTGTGAATGAGTAAAGCTGTACAAGGTGAATAGGGGAATCCTCCTGCTGTGCTATTTTATTCTGATAATGGAGAGACTCCCTGTTGTCAGAATACACAGATCAGTGCTGCAGCTGCTGATCGAGAGGCTTTTATCTGACAGGGCAGTTGAATGAAAGCTGATCAAAGTAGATCCATTTGGCAACACATGGATCGAAATTCGGTCCCTGCTGCACCAGCCAAATTTCAATCCAATATGGCAACCTTAAGGGGTATATAATACCCCTAACTATTCACAAAATAAACACAAACACTTTTTGACAATTCCTTTAATAAAAAATAAAAAACACAACAAAAATTGTCCCACAATATACATCCATTGTCAATCATGTCGTCCAGGGATGCAAATCATTGTTAATCTGGATGCCCGAAGTCTGCTGACCTGCCAGAAAACAAAATCCCTTTAACTGTCAACATGATCTTCTCCCGACTACTGCTTACCCGCAAATGATAGATCTGGCAGATGATAGCTGAGTATAAACAAAGAAGTGGGATCTTCCAAGTGACGGCATTGCCATATTTGGTCAATAACATCACTGGGATTCAGGGAAGTGACAGGCCCCCAACCCCCCCGGCATGTCATTTAGAAATCTTGCATTTTTATTGTTGCCCTTTAGACACTATTAAAACTGCTGCTCCCCATCAAACATAGTTTTTAAAGAATTGTTTTTGCCTTGGTACAGGTCAGTGTCCAATCCCCTATGTTATTCATTTGACAATCCCTTCCTTCCTATTTTGACCAATTGTAAGTTTACATGTCCCATACCTGGTCGATCCTTGTGGAAGCTGGAAAACACTGTAGTAGGTACTGCTACTACAGTGATCACCACTAATGTCTTGGTCCTGTGTGTTGGAAGTGCAACAACATGTACTACAGTGTGTGTGTGTGTTTATACTGTATATGCTTGAATATCCTGAACAGGATGGAAGTTTTTTTTTCTCCCCTCTCTTGTGTAATGCTGTTCTCCTATGCAAGTAAAGTAATTCCACATTACTCAAGATCTCAGTACCTTGTCTTAACACATAACCAACACTGTGTCAAGCGGCTGCCCTGCTGCAGCGTGAAGACAAGAAGTTGCTTGCTCGGCACAAGGCCATTCAGAGAACACTTTGCATTTTCTCAAAGAATGAAAGGGGGTTGATTCACTAAAACTAGAGAGTGCAAAATCTGGTGCAGCTCTGCATAGAAACCAATCAGCTTCCAGGTTTTTTTGTTAAATCTTAACTGAACAAGCTGAGGTTAGGAGCTGACTAGCTACCCTGCCCAGCTGCACCACATTTTGCACTTTCCAGTTTTAGAAAATTGACCCCTAAGCATTATTTATTGAATTAAGTGGAAAGGTAGGGCAGTGATGTCATGGCCAGCGATGCAGAGGGCAGTAAGGTAAGTGTAAATCTAACTTATGTAAATATATAAATAGCACCAATTAAAAACAATGGTAAATATCCCATATATTCTATGGGTTTTAATAAACATTGGAGATAGGATAGCTGGGATGTTCATGACCTTGAGTGCCCCCTTTAGTTTGCTAGTTCAGCCTATAAGGTAGTTATCCTATCTCCAATGTTTATTAAAACCCATATGATATATGGGATATTTACCATTGTTTTTAATTGGTGCTATTTATATACTTACATATTTCATCACTTTTTCCAGTACTTAGTTCTCCTGTTTTCTCATTTTGCTCTCCTGAAGAAGTGAGGAATCAGTGAAACATGTTGGGAGCTTGACCTTTAATATTCACTGGTAACTGGAGACACCTAGCATTCTTAGTGGCACTCTAACAGAGGTGGTGTGACCACTTAGAAAGAAAATGATATGTAATATCCAATGTTTTAAAAATGAATGTTGACTGTATGTAAAATAAACTTTATTGATTTTAAAGAATCATGTTGTAATGTCTTGTGATGGTACTGGGAAAATCCTACTTGTCTTAACCCTCCCCTTTTTTTAGAATTTTTTATTATTGGGATGTTGGTACCTTTAATTTTGTCTATATATACCTGAGCAATTTTTGTTTAATACTTACAATAGGTGATTTGTAGGTAAGAAATGGGCCCAGGCAATTTGAGCAGACCTTGCATTTCACTGCAAAGTCCGCTTAAATGGGGATAGCTGCACAAAGTACTGTGGGGAAATCTTGCCACATTAAGAGAGATAAGAAATCTACTAGCAATTCAGCTCAATGGTATCAACCTAAAGCCATAAAAAAACATTCAGGGTTTTGTTGACCTTTAAAGAATAAGTGCACTTTCAGACACTTATTTGCCCTTATGCCCTGAACTAATCGCCCACCCCCTCCACCAATTCATATTACCAAGATCTGTTGCCTGTGGCCTTTGTAAACAATCTCAGATGATGGATCACAATTTCGCACAGGGTGGATCCAATTGACGGACTCCACTTGCTCGGCAGGGATCGATCCGGACCTGTGGGAGTCCCGCTCACCTCTATGGGGAGTTTGGATGAAAATGACCTGTCTGTCCATTTTCATCCGATCCCATCCGATCCACCAGATGGATGAAAATAGGACCATCATGGCGGACAGGATCAGATCAGATAGCAGCGGGGGTCAGCGGACATGTCACTGCTGACATTTGCTGCCCCATAGGGGTGAATGGAGCGTCCGATCAGGTGCCCCTGAAAAACTGACGGGCGGACCTGATTGGACAGCCCGTGTGAAAGGGCCCTTTAGGATCCGTGCAGGTTGAGGGTGGAATTGTTTAGGTCAGAACACAGGGGCCAAAAAATGATTGTGCGCTTTCATTTAAAGTGCCCCTTTTCTTTAAAGTGGTTGTAAAGCCTTACATATACCCAGTGAAGTGGTTGGCCTCGGGTGATACACAGAGATGAAATCAATTTTCCTACATAAGCTGTGTCCGTTTATTTGCAGTGTTCTCTTCTCTACATCCATTCAAAGTGCTGAATTAATATAGCTTGTCTGAAAGTTCAGAAAAAAGGGGGCAGGAAAGCTGAAGTCATACACTGCAGAGCTCAGTGAAGAGAGCTCTAAAAGCTGATTGGAGGGAAGAGACACACCTTCCTTCACAAAGCACAGAGGAACAGAGTTGAGGCTGTCACTCAGCTGGAGGTCCCTCCCCTGTCACCATTTTTCTCTTGGTGTCAGGAAAACGTGTCAGAAGTGATTCCTGAAGGTAGCAACAGAACTAAGCAGCAAATTGAAATGACACTTAGTGCTCTTAATTGGGACAAGCAAACACTATAGAGAGATATGCTTTGTTCATAATTCATGTCTTCTACTTTAAGATAGGTAAGCAAAGTGTCTTCAAAAAGTTAAAATAAGCTACAGTATATGTACATTTTAATGCTGTCATTGTACATTATGAACAATTTAATGTCAGTTTTCATATAAAATAATTTTATTTAATTAAATTTACTGCTAAACAATTTTCTTATTTATAAAGAACAGCCTCTTTCAAGTAACTGAGCCAAATCTCGCAAGGATTGTGTTATACCGTAGTTTACATTGTGCTAGCTATTAGGATGAAATAAAAACATTTGAATTTCACATCCTCCTATTGAACAAGGACAAAGCAGTATTACGAACAGTACCACCATCACTAAATCCAGTACAAAGACTCAGCATCAAAACAAGTCATTTTATCTAGTGACAACACTTCAGTGATGTTACAAAACGCAGTAAAAAAATAAAAATAAAATTATACCCATATGACCAGCTGGCCAATGGCACCCCTGTATTGTCATTTTAAAAAGTTCAACAAGGCACCACACAACAATTTTAAAGAACACGACATATCATAGACTTCCATGACTTTTTGTTTGTTGTACAGTGTAAACTTAGAGATGTTAAGGCATGTGCATGTGCAAAATATAACACTACAATTCAGACTGGCATTAACAATTGACACAGCTTACGGGACAATCCGCTCCTGTTATAATACACAGTGACATTATAAGAGACACAGTATATTTACCATGTTCACTGAGACAAGCTAAATATGGCCCTTTGTTTGATAATTGCTGTTTTTCTTATTGTTAACCAGCTTCCCGTTAGATGGATTTTATAATATCGGGAAAGAGGTTAAAAAAAAGCAAAATTAGACCTTTTTCTATCCATATATGAATAACAGTGTCTGAAATCAGTCCTTTGTTCGAAACCTCTCATCCTCTAGAAAGGTCCATATTAAATTGTTGACCAGTTCTGGCTGATCCTGCTGAAGCCAATGACTGGCTTGTGACAGCACTGATAACTGGAAATAATTCTTTGCGTAGATCCTGGTCAGTTCGGCCATCTCCACTTCAACAAATGCGTCGTTTTCACCCCACAGCAGGAGAGTTGGCATGGTCACCTGGTGGTGTTTCAAAGGGAGGCAGCTTTATTGAGAAAAAGAGAAATCATTTGGATTGTGATTTTCTTTCCAAAGACAAATCTTCATAAAGTTTTGCTAATTTTCACTGTGTTGCTAGATGCAAATTTTGATTCTTTAAAAGCACACAAAGCTATATATCCTATTATATATATACCTATATATCCCTCATTCCCATCTCAAAAAGTTGGGAGGTATGCTACACTGTAGAAAAGATCCAAGACTTGGAGAAATATATCAAGAAGGACGCAAAACATTTGCTACAAACATATAATTGCACGTCTTTTTATTTAAAGTAAACTTCCTCTGCAGACATTTACCTATACGTAAGCCTATAATAAGGCTTACCTATAGGTAGTGTAAATATCTCCTAAACGTGTACCCTTTAGGGGATATTTACGTTACATGCAGCCAGTGACATCACTCGTGCATGCCCTCTGAACGGCCATGGGTGCCATTCCTTCCAAGCCCTGTGCTGTAAACGTCGTCATGTGATGTCATCATGGCTCCGGCCACTCCCAGTGGTGGAGTCCACAAACCCAGAAGAAACCCCGGGGAAAATGTCAGCTGTCTCATCGGCGTGTAAGCTCCGCTGGAAGGCTTCGTTCTAAGGTAAGTATTTCATAATGAACTAGTATGCCATGCATACTAGCTCATTATGCCTTTGTCTTGCAGATTATTTTCTTTTCTTTTTTTTTTAAAGAGTTTACAACCTCTTTAATTTCAGAAACTTACAGGAGAGTTCCAGTCATTTGTTAGTTTATTAAAAGTCAGCAGCTACAAAAACTGTAGCTGCTGACTTTTAATAAACACACACTAACCTGTCCCATGATCCATTGGTGAACTAACCCCAGCCATGTTCTCCCCGTGTTCTCCCTTGGCAGGGCCGGCATCTCTACTATGGGCAGCCGGCTGTGACAGCTTGCTACTTCACAGCCGGGTGCCCACTACACATGCGCGAGAGGCGCTGCACTCTGTGACTGGTCCCGAAGTCTTCTAGGACCTGTCATGTGTCCCAGAAGACTTCTGGAAGGAGAACTCCTGCTTCCGATCATTGGTAAACCATAAAAACTTGCGCTATGTGAAAAAGTTAAATCGTTGAATTAAATCTACAGCAGCTGTCCACAAGGTGCTAAAACCTCAAAATCAGATATAAATATATAAGTACAGCGCTTACAGCAGTGGCCATTTAGATAAACACTATTATGAACCTACATACACTTTTGACATATAAAGTGTTAAAGTGCTCAAATGAAGATGAAATCATCAAATTAAATCAATATTGGGAGACACACAGTCTCTGGTAAAGTGCTTAGTGCTCAAAAAGAAAAAAAAAAGGAGAAAAAGAGCTGTGGTGCTGGAAAATTGCATTGTCTTGTGCCACACTTCCCTCTTGTGTCCCCACTCACCAAAAACAATGGACCCTCAGCTTTGCAGTCTGTGGGTCAAAACACATTGTGATCTATTAATCTGGTGGTGATGTCTAAGCCGCCTAAGTCAACCGGAACGGAAGTAGGAGCAGGTACCTGCTCCCCCGCTCCTCCCCAAAAGCTCCGCAATCTCTCCTCAAAGTATGGCTCCACCCCAGTCCCTATCAGGGAACTCTATACTGCAAGTCAGCCTTGCTGATCATTATTGCGTTTTTGGCTTCCATGTGCTACTTGCTCTGTGTGCTACGTCTGATTCCAGTTACCGATTTTGGCTTGTTCTTGACTATTCTTACCTGCTTGTTACCCCGACCTTTGGCTATCTCGTGACTATCCTTACCTGCTTGTTGCCCCAACTTTTGGCTATCTCCTGATTATCCTTTTTTGTCTCAGTCTGCTGCTTCCTCTCTACCTCCCTGTAGTCTACCATGAGCGTGAGCTGGGAGGCCCTAGGGGTCGCGACCTGGAGCCAGACTGCAGCTAAATCCATCCCCACCACTAGGGGCCTCTGGTGAACACCCGCTGGCTCTTAGATTCCACGCCCTGGGAAATCTCATGCTCTAGCTCCCAGTGTCATCCGTGTTGGTACTACAGAGTACCTGCTCTCCTGTATCACCTAGAGCTCCATCCGCAGCAGTCAGACGTAGGGTCCACTACCTTGCGGTGACTTCCAGACCCCAACGGAGTGCATATGTCACCTGGACTCACTTGATCTGACACACACCCTCTGAAGGCAGGAAGACAGAGGAGAAATCAACACTCCAGGTAAGCTGAGGATATCCCACAGCACGTAACCCCACAGGTGCTGGCCCGACTCGCCACCGTGACAAACAAGGACGTTTGGAATAGGCTTCACGCATATTGTGCTTAGTCATAACCTAATATGACTTATTATGACTAAGCACAAGATATGTGAAGCATGTTAACATTACAATAAAGATGTTTTTATTGGCATCCCGTTGCGGTGTGTGGCTGCCTATTCCAAGTTTCCTAAGCACACCCCCTGCCTGCATGCCTAAGCTAAGGACAGATGGACTCCAGGGAATAAATGCTACATAAGAATCATCTGCCCTTACTCAAGATGGCCACGACCAGAAATGATAGGAAGTGTTTTTCAAAGTGATTTCTCAGCAAAATAAAGCATGGAGACATGGATGAATAGGCGAGTATGATGTGAATGTTAAAGATTTATTAAAGCGGAGTTCCACCCACAAATGGAACTTCCGCTTTAAGGGAAGGGGACCCCCTGACATTTGGCATGTCATTTTTTGGGGGGGGAGCGGATACCCTCTTTTTAGAGGGTTCCAGCTCCCACTTCCTTCCGGTGCACCACAGCACTGGAAGGGAGATCACCTCTCCCCCCCCTCTTGGCAATCATCTGGGACACGTCACAGGTCCCAGATGATTGCACGGCCAGTCATGGCGCGCCAAGCGGCTCGTGCAGGCGCAGTGGGTTCCCGGCTGTGAAGCCACAGCCGGGCGCCCACAGTGACACTGCCGGCACCGCAGAGAGGAGGGGGAGACGAGCGGGGCTTCATTCCCCCGCATCGCTGGACCCTGGGACAGGTAAGTGTCCGATTATTAAAAGTCAGCAGCTGCAATATTTGTAGCTGCTGACTTTTAATTTTTTTTTTAAGGGGAACTCCGCTTAAAATAGCATTTTTGGTTTGTAGCGTTCAGATGCAGTTTAGCTCTGCTTTAAAATGTAATTTCCTGACCACATAGGGGAGCCATACTCATGGAAGCCCCCAGCCATCTAGTGGAATGCAGCTCACCTACAGGAATAAATAGGGGTGAGGGTGTGAGCACAGTAGGAAGAAGACCTGGCCAGGACATTTCCTTGGAAAGGAAATGTCTGCACAATGAATATGGTTGGAAAGGGGAGGAAGGAAAATATGATACTTGGTGAGGGGTACTGAAGGAGGTGGGTGGGGGGGGGGGGGGATTAAAGGACAACATTACTAAAGGACTTTATTATTGGAGAAAAATCCAGATTGCTCCTATTACTACTCTATAAGTAATTTCATAATGTTTATAGAAACTGTGAAAAAGGTTGCATTTGTCCCTTTGGTCATTTTTGTGATTGAAAATGGTGCAAGTTGCATATCAATTGCTGAATATGTAGCCACCACTGAAGTGGATGTAATATTGACCCCTAAAAGGATAAATTCAGGAAAAACTTGCAGACTTATGGCAGATCCGACACAATTAATTCCACGCTGCCTTCCTTCTGCACTGCATTCTCTGAAGATCATCTACTTGTGTTTGGACACCTTAAGAAACAAATGGCATCCCATTCTGCATGATTATACATATTCGGAACAGCCGTAGATGTTTCACAGATCATTGAAGATACCAAGCTACTCCTCTGAAGGTCAATGTGTATATTATAATTAAAATGAATTAGTTGATCTTATATCCAAGTTTGGAGGGTAAATGAATTATGGAAAATAATGATCTGTATCTGGAAAGGATCAGAGGAGGTTACTGGTTTCCTCAAAGATAAGGTATCAGTGTACAGAATAGGCAGAGTTGATTGTGCGGCCTTATTCAGAAAGACAGTACTGTCAAATCATAGGGACGCAGACAGGAACATTTATGTAAATGCCATAACCAGTTCAACTTCATACAGGTACACTGACATGATATTAAAGTGCACCTGTCATAAAAGTTGCACGGCTATTCTGCTAATGGTTTGGCTTTAATATTTATTCCTTGATGTTCATTTGCTGCATATTTGTTACTGGTTTGTGATTCAGAGTAATGCCTCATTTACAGGGGCGTAGACCTGTGTGAGGGCCATGTTTTGCATGCATATTATGTACAGGAGTCCTGTGTTTCCACATGCAGGCAGTCCCATTCATGTCATTCAGGATGCAGCAGATGCGCGGACACAGCCACAGCTCACAATTTGACATCCACGTGGGTGCAGGTGCGTGTTCACAAACGCAGACAGTGTGAGTGTAGGCACATGCACCCACACAGATGTCAAATTTAGAGCAATGCAGCTGATAAAGCAGCAAATTGCGTCCATGCAGCTCCTGAGTGCCAGTTGACATGAATGGGACTGCCTGCACACTCAACAGCTTAAGCTATAGGTGGCTGCAAAACCATCATTTTTCCCCTAAACTAATAAACATGGTATTGCACAGTGCAGCCCCTTACCTTCTCTTCTGGGGTCCCCTGCTGCCACTGTCCACTTATCCTCTTCTCTGAGTGACCCCCTAGTAAGCCACTTACTATGGGGGCACTTGTACGGGCACGCTCCCGAGCCGGGCTGTGTGCGTCCATAGGCACACACAGAATGGCTTGGCCCTGCCCCCTCCCTCCTCACAGGATTTAATTGATAACAGCAAGAGCTAATGGCTCCCACTGCTGCCTCTGTGTCCTGTGTGAAGAGGGAGAGAGCACAGTACTGCTGTAGATGGGCAGAGTGCTGGATCAAAGAGGAGCCAGCTGACCATGGAAGGTTTTTTACCTTAATGCAGAGAATGCATTGAGGTAAAAAAAAAAACTAATGCTTTTAAAAACAATTTAAGTATGCAAGGCCTAGGCCAGACGTAGCAGGCAACTAAGATTTTTAGGAGGTGAGCGATGGCAGCCTTCATATTTCTATGCTAGCACTTATATTTTAATGCCAAACTTCAGGCACGTATAAAAGACACAGATTGATGAAGGTAAGAATTTTTAAGAAAAACTAAATGGAAGGCACGCATACCTAGTGCATTACCAATGATAATTTAATGAATAAAAAATTCATAAAAAGTGGGTACTCACAAAGTCACTTTAAAAGTCTAGGCTTAGCCTAGCTCTGAGGAAGGGGGTGCGTCCCGAGACACGTCAGCTATACTCTGTGATATGGTCCTGCACATGTCCATACACTGTGTGTGTTTTATATAGCTCATTAGGAGTTGTACTTGGTGAGTAACCACTTTTTATGAATTTTTTATTCATTAAATTATCATTGGTAATGCACTAGGTGTGCATGCTTACCATTGTTTTTTTCTTGTAGTTTTCATTGGATTACCCAGAGGAAGGCAGCATCCACCCAGTCTTGGGATACCATTTTCCTTGTTGCCCTCTACTTCAGAAGACCCCTTAGCGCTGGAAGTGACTATGTTTTTTTGTATTTCTACAGGTAAGAATTTTGTTTAACCTGTGGCGGTTGCACAAAAACAACACACCAGTAAATTAACCAAAAAAGTGCACTTAGGGTGTGTCTCTGGTCCAGCTCCTGAAGAAGTTGGACCCCTCCCTGACGCAGGTAAGGCACACTCAGATCCACTTAGCCAAAAGGCCTGGCAAGACCCTTTCTTCATGATCAACCAAAGCCAACCACTGACTACTAGAGGAGGAGCTCTGCTGAAGAGAGACCCTTCAAGGTAGGAGAGGAAGGAACCAAATGGCCACACATCCTCCCCCTAGACTTTAGGGTAGGCCTGAGGAACCACAATTTCCATCCTGAGTGAAAAGGGAACACATATGCAAATGCAGAGTGATACACACGTGGACAGAAAATATAAATATGCAAAACAAAAAATGCCTCAATCTTCGCCAAAAATGCCTAACCCATAAAGTATTGGTGCAGAAATAAAGCAAGTAGTGTCGTAGCCTAGTGCTCATTCTCACAGTGGGGTCCCAAACTCATACTGATACTAAGAATACCCCAAGGGCACCACTTCAGAGGGGTGCTTGACAACACAGGTACAGTAGGTTTTATGATGGACCCCCATTGTCAACAGGATTATGTCCTCCGTATACAAGCTTCCTTGCCTGGTACAAGCACGAGCCAAGACCCCTTAACTCTCCCATTCACTTTGTTGAAGCATCAGTGTAGGGTAAAACATCAGACGGTTTATTCAAACACATGTAACAACAGATACACTCCACTACACTGGTAGTGCCATCTTTCTTAGGGACTAAAACCACTGGAGATGCCCAAGGGCTTTCCAAAGGCTCTATGACCCCGAGATACAACATATCCTGGATCTCCTTCCGTATCCCTCCTCATACAGCATCAGGGATGCGATACATCGTTTGCCTCAAGGGGGTTTGCTCTGGCGTGTCGAATCGATGTACGGCTATTGAAGTGTAGCCTGGACGGTATGAGAACATATCCTGGCACTCATGGAGCAGCTGCTGGGCCTGTTCTCGAGAGGGCTGCTCCAACCCCTCTCCTAATCGCACCTCAGCTATTCCTGCAGACTCTACCTCCCCGGGCAGTCCCAGGAATGGAAGATTCTTTCCGTCCTCCCTCTCCGGGGTGCATATAGCGGCAACTGCGTCCTCTCTTTCCTGATAAAGTTTCAGCATGTTCACATGAAATGTCCTTTTGATCCTTTCTTCTGAACACTGGGCAACTACATAGGTGGTATCGAAGAGCTGTTCTACAATCTTATGAGGTCCCTGCCATGCGGCCTGGAGCTTGTTCTGCTTAACTACTTTTTACCCTAGACTGAAATTGCGATCTCTAGCGGACCGGTCATACCACCTTTTCTGCCTCCCTTGAGCTGCTCATAGATTGTCCCGAATAGTGCCTGTCAATCTCTGAAGGCGGTTCCGGAATTCAAGGACATAAGCCATTGTACCTCAACCAATGCACCCTCCCAGTGCTCCTGAAGCAAATCTAGGGGACCCCGTACCCTCCTACCATATAGCAGTTCTATGGGAGAAAAACCTGCAGCCTCCTGGGGTACCTCCTGGTATGCAAAAAGTAGATGGGAAAGGTGACGTTCCCAATCCTTATATGTCAAGGCGAACGTCCGAAGCATCTGCTTCAGGGTGCCGTTGAACCGCTCACAAAGCCCATTGGTCTGTGGGTGGTACGGGGAGCTGTATAGGGGCTTAATCCCGCACAACTCCCACAACTGCTGGGTAAGTTCGGCCGTGAACTGCGTCCCTCTATCAGACAGGATTTCTCATGGGAAACCCACTCTGGTGAATATCTGAAGCAGGGCACCAGCCACGGTCTCAGTATAAATATTTCCCAGAGCAACAGTCTCCGGCTATCGGGTGGCGTAGTCTACTTTGGTCAAAATATAATTCTTGCCCGTAAAACTAGGCGTAGTTGGGGGCCCTATTATATCCACTGCTATTCGACTGAATGGTTCCCCAACTATGGGCAGGGGTCTAAGTGTAGCCCAAGCAATGTTCCCATTCTTCGCTACTCTCGGGCACACCTCACAGGTCCTACAGTAGTCCCTAACATCTACAGAAAGTCCTGGCCAGAAGAAGTTTTGAGTCAGGCGATGCAGTGTCCGCCTGTGCCCCAGATGACCGGCTAGAGGAATATCATGCCCAATCTGTAACAGATTTTGTCAATATTTTCAAGGCACTACCAGCTGTCGTCTGGGAATCTGGGCCGCTCCTCTCCCTGCTCCCCCGGTGATCCTATATAGCTTCCCTCGGTCCAACTCACACCTAACATCACTCATCCCTCCCAGATCCGTCCCTGCTTTTTGTCTATATGGAGCGGGGGTATTTTCCTCTAAGGTCTCCCATCCAAAGTCTTCTGGAGAGTACCAAGTCGGGATAGATAGGGCAGGGTTCATGTCAGAGGTAGTAGGTCTTACATGAGCCCCGTTGGAGTGAGATGAAGTGGTTCCCCGTGCCTGTACCCAGGTGGTGACCGGATGTACTTTGTCCTCCGTAGCAGTGGTGAATGTAGCAGTTAAGAGTCCGAGGTCATTGCCCAATAGTACCTCGGCAGGTAAATTCCGCATAAACCCAACTTCAATGCCTCGAGCACGAGCTCCCCAATCTAGATGTACCCGAGCAGTGGGAATGCAGTACACATGTCCTCCAGCTACCAGCACCGCGAAAGAGAGCCCAGTTTTCTTAGGTTCACATATCAGTTGTGGTTGAACCAGAGTAAGGGTGGCTCCCGTGTCCCGCAATCCTTGGGCCACTCTCCCATTAATCCGCACAACCTGATGGTGATGTTGTCTATTATCCTCCACTGCTTGTACAGGATCAGCCTCATACAGAACTCCAAAATCTTCCTCCCCTACATTACTGCCTTTAAGAGACGGGGAATGGTAAAGGGTATAGTCCTCTTCTCAATGCACACAGTATGCTGTAGCCCTGGCCAGATTTCCAGTATGCCGTGGTAGGGGACCCCTACTGTGATTCTGTTGTCTCAAAGGTGGTAAAGGAGCCATATTAGGTCACTGAAGAGGCCTGGCTGCTGCTGGGATGGGTGCCGCTGCAGATCCCCTCCAGCATCCTGAAATTCATCTGCCAGGCTAGTTGCTTTCTGCAGCGTTAGTGGGTGTCTGTCTCTCACCCAGTTACAAACCTCCTGGGGAACACTATTAAAGAATTGTTCCAGGAGAATAAGCTTGAGCACCTCCTCCACCTTAGTTGCCTGGCAGCCCTGGACCCAACTGTTCACAGCATGTTGTAGACGATGACCCCACTCACTGTAGGAGTCCTTATCCTCGTTTTTCAGACTCCGGAACTTGCATCAATATGCCTCCGGGGTTAACAAATAGCGGTCAGTATCTGTTCTTTGACTTGCTCATAGATCACACAGTCCTCATTGGCTACTGCCCTGTATGCTTCAGCCGCTCAGCCCAACAACTTGCTGACTAGGATGGTTACCCAGACTGTAACTGAGATCCCCTGGAGGCAACAAAGCCTCTCAAAATCTTGTAAGAACCCATCAATGTCTCCATCCAGTTCCGCGAAGGTTTTAAAGGCGGTGTATGGCAACTTCTTCTTGTCGACCCCCCCGGAGACAATGGGTGGAGTGGATCTTCCTAGCTGCTGCCCCAGCTCTGCGAGTCGTAGCGCCTTGGTGTCCACCAGTACTGAAGAGACTATCTCAGCTGATGGGGAGGGTCCATACAAGGCTAATCACCACTGTACCTCCTTGTGGAAGTCATAGACATCCGACCCATCTGCCCGTACGATGCTCGCCTGATCGTCTTTCATTAACTCTGCGATGAGTGCTGCTTTAGGTTTGTTACTGGCAATTCTACCTCGAACTTCCACCAGATCTTTGAGGGTTGTCCTTTTAAGTTTGTTGTAGTTATTTTCCATTCACCTCTAGGTTGCCTCTCCTCCGATAATGAGGGATAGATCCCGGTGGTGGTTTTGGCTGTGTTCACAGTAAGGAAGCACGATCCCACCACTGCCAACCAATTGTGACAGACCCTGACCTCAACAGAATTGTTATGTCTGCTGTATATAAGCTTCCTTGCCCGGTACCAGCATGATCCAAGACCCCTTAGCTCTCCCTTTCACTTTGTCGAAGCATCAGTGTAGGGTAAAACATCAGACTGTTTATTCAAACCTATGTAACAACAGATACACTCAGGGACAATCCCCCCTCCCTTTGATTCAGGGTGGGGTAATCTGTTCAATCAGCAATAAGGGACACACAGGTAAATCATACATTTCAACAATAGACCACGTTATCAGCAGGAGAGGCAGCAGGAGGAATTCCCCCCCCCTCTCCTCCCTGCCCCCGATCTTCCTGCAAGATATACATAATACAGTGGGGCAAAAAAGTATTTAGTCTGCCACCAATTGTGCAAGTTCTCCCACTTAAAGTGGAGGGCCACCCTAAAAAAAAAAAAAATTGCACCAAAAATCTTTAAAAAATTTAAAAAAAAAACCATGTGGAATAAAAAATTTTTACTTAACTGAAACCCTTGTTGCTAGGCAGTCTTCCTAGTCTGCCTCTTCCTATTCAGCGACGTGTCCTGCTCCTCAGTGAGCGGCCCCGTTGCCTTCTGGGAAGTGTGTGTGTTCCCAGAAAACCACGGGGCCATTCACAGAGCGCCGCGCCGCTCGCGCGTGTGCAGTAGGAAACTGGCAGTGAAGCCGCAAGGCTCCACTGCCTGTTTCCCTTACTTAGGATGGCGGTGCCGGGACCCGAGAGCCGAGGGACGGGTCGGCCTCGGGCGGCCAACATCGCGGGCACCCAGGACAGGTAAGTCTACTTATTTAAAGTCAACAGCTACAGTGTTTGTAGCTGCTGACTTTTAAAAAAAAAATTATCCTGGCCGGAATCCCGCTTTAAAAAGATGAGAGAGGCCTGTAATTGTCATCATAGGTATACCTTAACTATGAGAGACAAAATGTGAAAACAAATCCAGACATGCACATTGTCTGATTTTTGAAAGAATTTATTTGCAAATTATGGTGAAAAATAAGTATTTGGTCAATATCAAAAGTTCATTTAAATACTTTGTTATATATCCTTTGCTGGCAATGACAGAGGTCAAACATTTTCTGTAAGTCTTTATAAGGTTGTCACACACTGTTGCTGGTATGTTGGCCCATTCCTCCATGCAGATCTCCTCTAGAGCAGTGATGTTTTGGGGCTGTCGCTGGGCAACACGGCCTTTCAATTCCCTCAGAAGGTTTTCTATGGGGTTGAGATCTGGAGACTGGCTAGGCCACTCCAGGACCTTAAAATGCTTCTTACGAAGCTACTCCTTCATTGTCTGGGCGGTGTGTTTGGGATCATTATCATGCTGAAAGACCCAGCCACGTTTCATCTTCAATTCCCTTGCTGATGGGAGGAGGTTTGCACTAAAAATCTCACGATACATGGCCCAATTCATTCTTTCATGTACACGGATCAGTCATCCTGTTCCCTTTGCAGAGAAACAGCCCCAAAGCATGATGTTGCCACCCCCATGCCTCACAGTAGGTATGGTTTTCTTTGGTTGCAACTCAGCATTCTCTCTCCTCCAAACACGACGAGTTGTGTTTCTATCAAACAGTTCTACTTTGGTTTCATCTGACCATATGACATTCTCCCAATCCTCTTCTGGACCATCCAAATGCTCTCTAGCAAACCTCAGACGGGTCTGGACATGTACTGGCTTAAGCAGGGGGACATGTCTGGCACTGCAGGATCCTCCTTCGACAGCTCTTTGGTCTTCACCATAGTGGAGTTTGGAGTGTGACTGTTTGAGGTTGTGGACAGGTGTCTTTTATACTGATAACAAGTTCAAACAGGTGCCATTAATACAGATAATAAGTGGAGGACAGAGGAGCCTCTTAAAGAAGAAGATACAGGTCTGTGAGAGCCAGAAATCTTGCTTATTTGTAGGTGACCAAATACTTATTTTCCACCATAATTTGCAAATAAATTCTTTCAAAAATCAGACAATGTGATTGTATGGTTTTGTTTCCACATTCTGTCTCTCATAGTTGAGGTATACCTATGATGACAATTACAGGCCTCTCTCATCTTTTTAAGTGGGAGAACTTGCACAATTAGTGGCTGACTAAATTCTTTTTTGCCCCACTGTTAAAACAGTAAGGAGGAGAAAGGCGTGGTAACAATGGTGGCCAATAATAGTTCCACAAGCCTGGCTGGGAGAAATGTGACTGCCCGGTAACTTAAAAATATGGGACAGCAGTCACACTTAAATCTGGGTAACAAAGTGCTGTATGGTCATTGTTATTTCCAATGTCAGTGTCACAGGGAATGACCAGGAAATAATCAGGAAAATATACCCAGAAATAGTCCCGTACAAGCACATAACATTAGAAGACTTGGCTGGTTCAGGGAACAGGTAATCCAGGGAACCAAGGACAGAGACTAAATGGGACTGGTACTGTCACAGGTATTAATTACCGTAATAGATTGGTAAATGTATTTTCTTTAACTGATTAGGTATCTCCGGCAATCCCTTATACAGCAGCACCCAGACTAAAATTTGGAGAGGCAGGGCTGTAAGCCAGTCAGGTGCACTGCATGCAATATGTTGAAAAGGGACATGCAGATAGGAAGAAAGAGCAGTGTGAGCAACAGGATGACCTCAATAGTCTGCTGCTGCTCATTTACTATCCGGTCAGCAGGCAGGAGGTGGGGAGAGGACACCACTGCATGCGTTAACTGTTTTTTTATGTTATCCACCTGTGCTGTGTGGCAGAGCTTTGTAGAGCTCAAGGATAAATGGAAAGAAATAGAATACATGCCATATCTGGCAGGTAAAACTTACACACATGTATTTTATGTATATTTAGAAGTTTTTTTGTTGTCCGGCATTAAAGTGGTGTTTCACCAAAAAAAAAAAAAATTAGATGTCAGCAGCTGCAAATACTGCAGCTGCTGACTTTTAAAATACGGACACTTACCTGTCCCGGGGTCCAGCGATGTCGGCACCCGAGACCGAGCCGTCCCTCGATCCTCGGGTGCTGCCGCCGCCATTCACACTGAGGGAATCAGGAAGCGAAGCGTTGCCGCTTCACTGCCCGGTTCCCTACTGCCCATGCGCGAGTCGCGCTGCGCGTCTTCACTGGTCCCCGTTGTGTTGTGGGAACTGTGTATTTCCCACAACACAACGGGGGTGGGCGGGGAGTCTGCGGCTAGCTGCGGCTAGCTGTACCCGGAAGTGTACAGCTAGCCGCAGCTAGCTGTACACTTATACAGGTATCTGCACCCCCCTCCCCCCTGAAAGGTGCCAATTGTGACACCGGAGGGGGGGAGGAATCCGATGAGCGGAAGTTCCACTTTAGGGTGGAACTCCACTTTAAGACATAGGCATAGTTCACCATGAAAAAATTGTAAAATACATGTAATTATTTAAAGATGTAGTGTCTAGCTAGTTACATTATATTCAACAAAAATATCTGAAAGTGTTTTTTAACCCAAAAAAAAACCAGAGATCCTTTTCCCTTAAAGCAGATTAAACAGCACAGTGCTTGTGCTGTGTAATCTGCCCCTCTCTAAACTGCAAAAAAACCTGGCTGATCCTGCCACTTCTTGTTTCCCCCTCTCTGTGCTGACCACGATAATCAGGGCTGCTGAGCCATGACCACCATGGTCAGCGTACATCCCTCCGTCATCCGCAGCTCTTCTCTGTCTCCCTCGCCCCCTCCCTTCCTGCCTGTCAGCTCCGTGTTCTGTATCTTTGTCTCCGCCCTGCACCCCCGCTGCTATTAGTAGAAATAAAATTTTACAAAAGGTCACTGCCCGCCCCTCTATTATAGTTAAGCATAGCACACCGTATTAGTCTTTTATAAAAACGAGGCATGTAAATACCGCTTTAGAGTGATCTTCAGGCCGGTCATGTGACTCGCAGCTGGTCTCCAGGGCTACTGAGGGAGGGGCTGAGCGGCCATGTGACCTCCCCGGCTGACATCAGAGGGAGGTCTTGGCCCCTCCTGCAGTAGCCATGTATCGGAGCTGTACAGCGGCCGCGAGTGATGTGACCGGCCTGAAGATCGTTCTAAAAAGGCATTTACATGCCTCGTTTTTATAATCGACATATACAGTGTGCTATGCCTCTCTATAATAGAGGGGCTGGCAGTTCTTTGTATATTTGGGTTAACAAACACTTTAACTAGAAGTGATGGGCGAGAGTGTGATTAAGCAACATTTGTAAATCAAGTTTGTCCTTCCTTGGGGGAGACGTTCATGTTTTTTTCAGTGCATATATTTTTGCCATCTGAATATGTATTTTTGTATAAACATTTCTGAACATCTTTGAAAGACCACTAAACTGTAATAATTTTTGTAGATATTGCTTGAATTAAATTTTTCCTCCCAATCTGGCTTCCTGCTGTTTACATCTAGGCATAATACCCTAGACAGCTGTAGATCTGTGATAGTGCTGGGCAATTTACATCTTTAATGAGAGCTATTTTGCATATTTGGAACACTATCTCTTTTAATTATCCCAACAAGTGAACAGAAAAATTATTATATACAAAGTTACAGTAACCCATAGCAATCAATCAGAAATAATCTCATAATCTTTCAACAGTAAATTCAAATCTGATTGGTTGCCACTTCAGTTTCTAGAAACACATCTCGAAGTCCAATGGGAGCATGATTTAGGTGACACTAAAACAAATGTAGTCAGCACTACATGCATTAACCACTTAAGGACCGAGCCTCTTTCTGAGATTTGGTGTTTAAAAGTTAAAAACATTTTTTTTTGCTACAAAATTACTTAGAACCCCCAAACATTACATATATATTTTTTCTAACACCCTAGAGAATATAATGGTGGTCCTTGCAATACTTTCTGTCACACTTTATTTGCGCAGCGGTCTTACAAGTGCACTTTTTTGGGAAAAAATACACTTTTTTTATTTAAAAAATAAGACAACAGCAAAAGTAGCCCAATTTTTTTTATTTTGTGAAAGATAATATTACGCCAAGTAAATTGATATGTAAGGATGGGTTTGCTCAGGCCTGCAGCACACCACTCAGCGCCAAAATGGATTTAGTTAATGCTTCTAAGCAGAGCTAGAACTAAGGACTGGAAATTATAGGTATAAAAAGACTTACAGTATCTAAACTGAGTCTTTTAGAGGACAGCAGCCGTTTAAAATATTACATAAAATGACAATAATAGCATACATAAACTGTAAAGGTAAACATACACTATAAAACAGCGCTATTGTTGAGCAAAAATAAGAAATTATGCGGCCAACTACGCATAAAAACATCACACAGAGAAGTAGAGAGTCCGTGAAGTGGTCAGAGGACAGTCCATAAGTGACAATACAGCCGTATCCCAGTGTGCGCCTTCCACCGGTCAGTGAAGCATCA
Organism: Lithobates clamitans; assembly: GCA_037952925.1. Classification (NCBI taxonomy): domain Eukaryota; kingdom Metazoa; phylum Chordata; class Amphibia; order Anura; family Ranidae; genus Lithobates; species Lithobates clamitans. The sequence goes on from JBBGZY010000300.1 coordinate 7,904,377, forward strand.
CCCTGTGTTGACACTCTCCCCCTAGGGGGTTAGACTCACCAGATCTGCAAATAATAACAAGCCTCCAAGAATAAAAAGATCTCCTCATCACCTCTCTCTCAATCCCACTCCGGGGGGTTTTTTAGGGGGGGGTCACAACTCCACACAGATAAGTAAAAAGAAAAGAAATATGCACATAGCGTAATTCTGTTTATTGGAGCCAAAAACCCACAATCTTCTAAAAACCCTTCAATCAATATACGTACATATAAAACAGTCAATCAAGCATGAAAATAAAAAGGCTGCGTGTCACCATTCAGAGGATCAGCCGGCTCGGTGCCCAGGGGAACACATCACTTCCTGGTTGTAGATCGGGCTGTGGTGGAACGCAAACCTCACTTCCGGCGTCGTGTAAGCCACGCCCTGACGCGTTTCGTCATATCCTGACTTCGACAGAGGGCGTGGCTACACGGCACAATGAGAGGCTTATAACACCCGCCCCAATCCTGACCGCCAATCATGCAGCAGCAAGCCAGACGTCAGGCGCACGACGTCAGACTTGTAGCCAAGCAGTGATTAAGCATAAGAAAAAATGGGAGGGGGCGTGTGTAACCTCACTGCACGTAATGAATGGCAGTGACAGTGTGTTGGGATCCGTGAGATGAGTGATCGCTCATCATACACGTCCACATAGTACACAATGGCACAAAAACCACTAACCGGCATACGTACTAATTAACATACGAAGTGCCGCTATCATAGTTAAAAACAGGCAAAATTATGCAACTAATAAATAGATAAATAAGAAATATGCGGACTACACAAGGCACTAAGAGCAAATTAAACACAATACTAGAAACCAATGCAGCATAATGATTGCAGTAAAATGACCATTTGCGGATCATAATTGCGATGACATATTTAAGCATATTTCTTTTTAACAGTATACATTAAAAAAGAACTATAATCATAAGCGAGTAAAAGGATATAAAGATCATATTGGTTAATGTAAACCAAACATCATTATAAATCTATATAAATAAAACCCATGAGCCGGAAACAATGACATATAACACACTTATATAAAAGCCATACTGAGGACCATAAAGATAATAGTGCAATTGGATTAATACTAATTACGATCAAGACCAATTAGGATTAGTAAAGTAATTAAAAAACTGAATATCAAAGATAAATATTACTCATATGCAAATATTGCAATCATTAATATTAAAATAATATAAAACCATAGTAATATTAAAATTGCATCTATGAGTCACTGATAAAACAATTGATGTCTAGGTCGACGTTTAACCCCTTTGGCACCAAAGTGTCAGCCAAAAATATCCACTGAGTCTCTCTTTTAGAGAGGTCACGGACCAAGTGGGAGCCCCTCCATTTCGGCTTAAGGTGGTCAATGCCCCAAAACTTAAGACCCGACGGGTCCTGGTTATGCACAAGCTTGAAATGCAGAAAGTTCTTGACCCTCCGTTTAGGAGGCCCACTTTCTGGGATAGAAATGGCTTCTTCTGCTGCAGACGATGTCGAGCCTGCAGAGAGGTCAACAGGCCCCTTAGGGCTGTGGAAAATTTTAGGTCGACCTCCAATGGTAAAGAATTTGCTATTAACGAATTCATCACATGCAATACGACGCATGTGGTCTACGCCCTTCAATGCCCGTGTGACTTGATGTATATCGGTCGCACAAAAAGGCTTTTAAGAGTAAGAATTGCAGAGCACATAGCCAACATCAAACTGGGCTTTAAAGATCATAGTGTGTCTCTGCATTTCAAGCTTGTGCATAACCAGGACCCGTCGGGTCTTAAGTTTTGGGGCATTGACCACCTTAAGCCGAAATGGAGGGGCTCCCACTTGGTCCGTGACCTCTCTAAAAGAGAGACTCAGTGGATATTTTTGGCTGACACTTTGGTGCCAAAGGGGTTAAACGTCGACCTAGACATCAATTGTTTTATCAGTGACTCATAGATGCAATTTTAATATTACTATGGTTTTATATTATTTTAATATTAATGATTGCAATATTTGCATATGAGTAATATTTATCTTTGATATTCAGTTTTTTAATTACTTTACTAATCCTAATTGGTCTTGATCGTAATTAGTATTAATCCAATTGCACTATTATCTTTATGGTCCTCAGTATGGCTTTTATATAAGTGTGTTATATGTCATTGTTTCCGGCTCATGGGTTTTATTTATATAGATTTATAATGATGTTTGGTTTACATTAACCAATATGATCTTTATATCCTTTTACTCGCTTATGATTATAGTTCTTTTTTAATGTATACTGTTAAAAAGAAATATGCTTAAATATGTCATCGCAATTATGATCCGCAAATGGTCATTTTACTGCAATCATTATGCTGCATTGGTTTCTAGTATTGTGTTTAATTTGCTCTTAGTGCCTTGTGTAGTCCGCATATTTCTTATTTATCTATTTATTAGTTGCATAATTTTGCCTGTTTTTAACTATGATAGCGGCACTTCGTATGTTAATTAGTACGTATGCCGGTTAGTGGTTTTTGTGCCATTGTGTACTATGTGGACGTGTATGATGAGCGATCACTCATCTCACGGATCCCAACACACTGTCACTGCCATTCATTACGTGCAGTGAGGTTACACACGCCCCCTCCCATTTTTTCTTATGCTTAATCACTGCTTGGCTACAAGTCTGACGTCGTGCGCCTGACGTCTGGCTTGCTGCTGCATGATTGGCGGTCAGGATTGGGGCGGGTGTTATAAGCCTCTCATTGTGCCGTGTAGCCACGCCCTCTGTCGAAGTCAGGATATGACGAAACGCGTCAGGGCGTGGCTTACACGACGCCGGAAGTGAGGTTTGCGTTCCACCACAGCCCGATCTACAACCAGGAAGTGATGTGTTCCCCTGGGCACCGAGCCGGCTGATCCTCTGAATGGTGACACGCAGCCTTTTTATTTTCATGCTTGATTGACTGTTTTATATGTACGTATATTGATTGAAGGGTTTTTAGAAGATTGTGGGTTTTTGGCTCCAATAAACAGAATTACGCTATGTGCATATTTCTTTTCTTTTTACTTATCTGTGTGGAGTTGTGACCCCCCCCTAAAAAACCCCCCGGAGTGGGATTGAGAGAGAGGTGATGAGGAGATCTTTTTATTCTTGGAGGCTTGTTATTATTTGCAGATCTGGTGAGTCTAACCCCCTAGGGGGAGAGTGTCAACACAGGGTGATGCTTCACTGACCGGTGGAAGGCGCACACTGGGATACGGCTGTATTGTCACTTATGGACTGTCCTCTGACCACTTCACGGACTCTCTACTTCTCTGTGTGATGTTTTTATGCGTAGTTGGCCGCATAATTTCTTATTTTTGCTCAACAATAGCGCTGTTTTATAGTGTATGTTTACCTTTACAGTTTATGTATGCTATTATTGTCATTTTAAGTAAATTGATATGCAACATGTCACGCTTCAAAATTGCTCCCCGCTCGTGAAATGGCGACAAACTTTTACCCTTAAAAATCTCCATAGGCGACGTTTAAAAAATTCTACAGGTTGCATGTTTTGAGTTACAGAGGAGGTTAAGGCTAGAATTATTGCTCTCACTTTATTGGTCGCAGCGATACCTCACATGTGTGGTTTGAACACCGTTTTCATATGTGGGCGCAACTCACGTATGCGTTCGATTCTGCACGCGAGCTCGGCGGGAGGGGGCCCGTTAAATTTTTTTTTCTTATTTATTTTACCTTTTATTTATTCTTACACTGTTCTTTAAAAAATAAATTGTGTCACTTTTATTCATATTACAAGGAATGTAAATAATAGAAAAAAAGCATGGCAGGACCTCTTAAATAGGAGATCTGGAGTCAAAAAGACCTCAGATCTCATATTTACACTAAAACGCAATAAAAAAACAAACAAAAAAAAACAAACAAATGTCCCTTTAAGAGCTATGGGCGGGAGTGACGTTTTGACGTCGCTTCCGCCCTGCAATGGTATGGAGACGGTTGGGGGCCATCTTCCCCTCACTCAGCTCCATATCACAGAGGGGAGCGAACGCGATCGCCTCTGCCGCTGCCAGTGGCTCTGGTAAGCAGCAGAGGACACTGGAGTGCAGTGGGAGGGGGGCCCTCTCTTGCCGCCGATAAAAGTGATCTCGTGGTGAATCCACCGCAGAGACCACAGTTATCTGAAAGCGGACTGCCCGCTGAAGAAGAGGATATCCGAGATTATGGCAGCTAGCTGCTGCCATAACAAAGATTATCCTCTTCAAAGTGCCGACGTATAATGACGGCGGGCGGTCCGGAAGTGGTTAACACACTTAGCCCGGCTCGGTCTCATCCCCCTCATCCCCACTCCATACTCACAGGATTTGATTGACAGCAGTAAGAGCCTTAAAGTATAACTAGAGGGAAAACTTTTTTTTTAGTTTTGGATAGAGTAGAGATGGATTAGAACACCTATCCATTTTTATTGCTGTCTGTGCCCCCATTAAGGAGATTCACCCTCTCAATTTGTCCTGTTTACTATTATCCATGAAAGTGAATGTAAAAGAAAATCCCAAATTTTGGGTTATCCACAGAAAAGTAAGAGAGGGGAAATCCTTTAAAGCGGTTGTATACGCGCTGAATTTTTTTTTTTTTACCCCTGTAAAGCAAAAGGCATAATGAGCTAGTATGCACCGCATACTAGCTCATTATGAAATACTTACCTTAGAACGAGGCGTCGGTATCTTACCTGGTCGACGCCGAGGTAGCTGACATGGCATGCGCGCGGGAGATTTCTTTCCCGGCAAAGTCCGGCATCTGCCGGGCCTTCAGCTGAGAATCCCCTGTGCGCATGCGCCGCTGCAGTCAGCGGCTCATAGCAAGGGGACAGTTTAGGAGATTTTTTTTTACTTACAGGTAAGCCTTATTATAGGCTTACCTGTAGGTAAAAGTTAAAAAAAAGACTAAACAACCGCTTTAATGAGGACACTAGTACTGATGATATAGGGGGGGCCCAAGGAATTTCCTAAATTTGCAAAGATATCCTCTCACTTCCTGTTTGGTTATGGGACATGAAGTGATGGGAAATCTCTGCAATGGGACACAGATGGTGAAAAATAAACTGACAAATGATATAACTCTCCCTTGCTTTATCCAAAATGAAAAAAAATATTTTTTTAAAAAAGTGCAGTGCAAAATAAAATAAAATAATATCTAAAGTGCAATTAATATAAAACTACATTAATCCCCTTCCCAGATAGCAAGCAATTGTGCTCCAAGTTTGAAAATGACTTGCTAAAGTATTGCTAGACTTTTTTTAGACAATTCCATGACTCCACATCAACTTTCTTTGCAAACATTCTGCAAGTCCTGGTTCAGGTATGTTGTGCAATAGTTGTGCAATAGTTGTGCATATACAGCCTATACTCTTAGCTGTGGGCCCAGGAAACAGAACAGAAAGAAAAAAAATATCCTTTTTATTTTAATTAAAAGCATATTGGACAATTTCTTAAAGGAGAAGTAGAGCCAAAGCTCGTTTAGCTGTACATCTCCTGTAGATCACAGGAGTGCAGTTCGTTCTGCACTCCTGTGACCTGTTTTCAGGCTGACATCACAGAGCCGGTCCAGGTCGGGATCCACCCACATGCCTGGACTGGCACCTGGCTCAGCCGGCCACTCCCACCCCCTCAACAGCCCAGCGCTCCAGTGAGCATGGGGGGCAGAGATGAGAGACACTGACTGTCAGTCACCAGCTTTCTGCTCATGGAGCTGTGAGAACCGAGCCATTGGCAGTGTTTGATCGCTCGGTTCTCAGTCTTAGAGCCAACGGGGGACAGATGCAGCATCAGACTGATGCTGCATCCACCTAGGTAAGTATGATTTAAACAAATCCAATACTTCTCTTTTAACTTCCATTAGGTTGACTAATAAATGGGTTTTTCATAAATCACAGAGCCTCCTAAAGATAAAAAAGATGTCTATGAGTGAAGAGCATGATAGCTTGAACTATCGTACTTAATACTAGTAGTGGCCCTTGACTTTACATGAATAAAACGCTGACAGAGGGGGGCTGCATATGTTAGGCTAAGCACTCATTAATTACAATATTAAGCTCACGTGTAAGTGTATATGTTAGCAAAAAAGGGTAATCAGATCCTTTAGATCCACACAACAGGCAGAGAAAGGATGTGCCTTATGTTCCATTTTCTGATTTCATACTAATAATAACTAGACAGAAAGATAAAATAATATTTCCTGTATATATTACCTGAATATATTTCGATAATGGTTCAAAGGACCACTTAGGGCTCCTGGTTGTGAAAATATATAAAGGTAAGCTTCCATATCTTCCTCTGTGAACCTGCAACTTTGTTTCCTGATGCCAGTTTCATCACCGGTGAAAAGATCTTTAAGGATCTAGAAAAAAAGTCAAAATACAGACACAATATCAAGTCGCAAACAGATACACAAAAAATAGACATCCTCTTTGTAAATATACTGTACATGTATATATCTATATATACAATGCTATGTAACAATTACTTATATGAGGAATCTACACCTTTCAAGGGTTAGTTCACCTGCCTTTTTTTAGGTAAGGGGCATCTGTACGTAAAAACAAACTGCAGCTTTGAATAATGTTGGATGATGCCCTTGTTATAGGTGTAGGCCATTTGTGTACTTCCTGAGGCCTGGCCAAAAAACTCATAGAAATGGTATCATCCTGTCCTGCCTTGTTGCCAGGACATTGCTAGGACATTTCTAGCTATTACTGCTCACCCCCACTATCCCAGGAGCAATGTGGGTAAGAGGATGTGTGCTAAGGGGCCCTTTGTAAGGGTAGAGGACTTGTGCTAGAAGGGGGGTTGGTTTTAAAATATAACTCCTCCCACTCCACCTTCTAGCACAAGTCCTCTCCCTTCCCAAAGTGTCCCCTAGCACATATCCTCTTACTCCCTCTCCCCCAAATCAAAGACATGCCAGCTGCCACAGAGGGGATGATCGCAGTGTTTGGGACCCCGCACTACACAAGAAATGCAGGGCAATGGCCCTGGGTGCCCAAGCTAGTGCACCCCTGCCAGGCAAGTGGAGCCAAGTACCTCCAGCCCAGATTTGCGGGACACCTGGATTTTGTTCAAATCTTGGGAAGGTCCAACCAAAACTGGGAACAGCTCGGAGGTATGGATTCATACTAGAAGAGTGGAGAGGATTTGTGTTTCGGGGGTTGTACTGAGAGAGGGAATTTTGGTAGGAGAATTTGTGATAAAACTGGGGAGAGGACTTGTGCTGGTGTGGGGGATTTGGGGCAGGAAAGATTTGTGCTGGGATGCAGGTATGTTGTGCTGGGAGGAAGGATTTGGGGGTATAAAAGGATATGTTCTGGATAGGATTCATTCCAAGCATGGGGGAGGTTGTGCTTGCTGGAAGTGGGAATTTAGAGGAAAAAATTTGTGCTAGAAGTGGGGAGAGGATTTGTGTTGGGGGGGGGGGGATTGGGAGGAGGGAATTGTGCTGGGTTTTTTGGAAGAGGTGGAAGAAGGGTTTGTGCTGGGATTGGGGGTGGTAATAGATTTGTACGTTTTGTATTAGAAGTGGGGAGAAGATTTATGCTGGAGGGGGGAGTTGGGAGGGGTGGAGGAAGACTTGTTCTGTGGAAGGGGGCGGAAGATTTTTGTTGGTAAGAGGGATTGTGGCGGGGGGGGGATTTGTTCTGGGAGAGAGAAGGAGGATTTATGCTGGTGGGGGAGGGGAGGGGGGCATTGAATGTGCAGATTAGTGCTTGTTTTAGGGAGTGGGTATTTTTGCTGGAAGGGTAAAGTAGGGGAGGGTATTACCGGCGCGGGGGGGGGGGGGAGTTTTGCACTCCCCTTACTCCTACACTGCATTTCACATCCTGACTTTTGCACTCTTTTTGTTTTGTACTCCTGACCTCTACTATGCATTACACCCTTCTGTTCCCTGCGTTCTGTGCATAACACTCCTGTCCCCTGCATTCTATCCATTACATACTCTTGACATACATACTCTTGACCTCTGCACAACACTCATGTGCCCTGCATTCAGTGCATTACACACTCCCATCCCCTGCATTCTGTGAATAACCTATTCCTGGACCCTGCTCTCTATGCGTCATGTACTACTGAACCCAGTACTGACTACTGTGTGTTAAATACTCCTGATCTTTGAACCTTGGACCCCTGCACTTTGCATTATGTATGCTAAACCCGACACTGACTGCAGAACTCTGTGCATTGCACACCACCAACCCCCTGCACTCTGCCTTACAGACTTCTGCACTATATACACCATACTAAACATTATATACTTCCCACCAAATTGTTCATTGCCTCAACAGTTGCTGGTTGCTATGCAGTCCATTAGACATCAGACAAAGTATTAGCTCTCTATTTTCGGTGTGTGCAAAACCATATGAAATAGAAGCTTTTTTTCAATGGCTGTACTGAAGTATGTATGTGTCTGTGAGACTCTTGCTTGTGGCACAGAAATCAAAGTTTCTTTTATAGGTACAAGTGAGCCCGGGTTTTGTCTAACCATGCCCTTAAGCCCCTCCCACTGTTAAGTTTGATCACACTCACTATTTGCCACAGCACACTATGCGTGCCAAAGGTCACTGCCTCCCTAAAGTGTCCCTCATTCTGAAGTTCAGAAGTTGGAAGGTATGCATTAGGCAATAGCTTATGCCCCACCAAACCCTATAGTAAGACTTTAATAAATAAACTGTTAACATACCAGTCAGTTGGAGCTTAGAACTTATTTTATCCAAGTTTAACAGCTCATCTATTTAGTTTCTGTCGAAAATCTAAGGCTAGCCATACCTGGCTCGAATTTCAGCGGATTTCTATGAATCTGACACAATTCAAGTCGTGATGGCTCTGCTGACAACACCCCCAGCTTAACAAACTTCAGTTGGGAAATCAAAGGTACCCATAAAAAAATGGCAGCCAAACAGTGACTGCACCCCACCTGTCAAAATACAATAGCCAGAAGTAGATTTCTCCATCCATGCTTTTTATTGTGGATGCGGGAATCTTCAGACCATTGGGCTGAATGAGAGAAATCTTTACATGTATGGCCAGCTTTAGGGTAAAGTCTAAGCAGTGTAAAAAGCAAACATCATGTTTAAAGCTGAAGTCTAGGTATGAATACAAGGCATTCTCTGATTGATTGGGGTGGAGAGGTAGGAGGAAAACATATACATCTCCCCCAATCAGAGAACGCCTTGTATTTATAAAAAAAAATACAAGACACTCTATGAATGGCCACAGTGCCAAGCAAGCGACCCCCTGTACTCACTATGCGTAAAGCCGTGTACACACAACGGAACTTTGATGCTGAAAAGCCCGCTCGTGTGTACGCGGCATAAGGAAAGCTGCACGGCACAGGACATGGAAGAATGCAGAATCACTGCATACCTCCCAACTTTTTATGAAGGGACACCTATTAGCAAAAGTATGTAAGCATAGGACACACACCCCTGCCATGCTCCCTTAAAAGAGAATTCTACAAAAAAAATATACGTTAAACCCACAAGTGCTTTTTTTTTAACCACTATTATTCCTTTATATTGGCTTTTGACAGTTACAAATGCAGCAATTTAGAAATCGGATGAAAGATTTAGCACTGGGAAACTTTTTTGAAAGATAAATAGTGCATTTTATATAAAGCTATATAGTTTAGACCAAAATGAGGGACACATGAGGAGGAATGAGGGACAAAGGGACATTGTTCCAAATCAGAGACAGTCCCTCCAAATCAGGGACAGTTGGGACAGTTGGGAGCTATGTCACTGTAGTAGTTGCAACTACTACAGTGATTGTCACTTCTCAACAGCAGTCCCTCAGGTAAGAGATATGCATACTTACATTGGTCCAAGTTGGACCAACATAACTATGCAATAAAGATCATACCTAGACTTCAGCATTAAACATGAAAATAGGGCTGTGTGTTGGATCCCAAATAGATCCTTTACCAAGTCTAGTCCATTATATACATTTAAAATACACACACCATACACCCACGTATGAAAAGGAGAAAGAGAAAACCAACAAGCAATTATTAAGCTCAAAAGAGTGGACCCAAGAGGAACTTTAATGCTCAAATCACATTGCAGAGAGCCCAGAGTTTGCATTGATTTTTGCTAGTCCCCAAAAAATAATATAAACAGAAAGGGCCTGATTGAAAAAAGTAATTAGAACAAAGGCAAAATCAAAACTGGTTTGTCTTTAAATACAAACTTAACAAAACTTAGGTTAAACTCTAGCCAAAACATTTTTCTACTTCTGAATACAGTGTATAATGCTTATAACCTCTGTCAGGCTTTTACTGCGATTTCTATGCCCATGGGGAAATTTCCACAAACTTATGGGGATTTATTTACTAAAAGCAAACAGACTTTTCACTTTGCAAGGGACCTTGTGCCCTGCATGGGAATTTTCCCCACAGCTCAGAGCTTAGTAAATGATTTAATGCTCTGCAGACTTCCCTTATCCAATCATGTACAAGCAAATTGCTGTTTTTTTTATCTTCCTTGCATGTAATTGGATATTTTTTACAAATTAAAATTTCACCACATACACTAAGCTCAAAACTCTCATGCAAAGTGCAACTTCTCTTGCAAAGTGAACAGCATATTTGCCTTTAATAAATCAATCTCGTGGACTCTAAACTTGATAAAAGATATATTTGGGATCCAAAACACTGATTCATGTTCATGATAGAATAAAAGATCTGTTTTGTCTGCATAAACAAAGCTCTTAGTACCAACTTACCTTCAATGTTGAATTCTAAAAACCGTGTTCTAGGAAAATACTGTCAGGCTTAAGAAGAACTTTTTAAAGAAAGGACACCAGCAGAACACTTTCAAAATGTGCTTTCTTTCTTAAAACAAATTTAGTTAATTCATGATAAGCGATTGTCCGCCTAGCCAAATACTCCACTCTCAGTCTACATACTGCCTAACACAATGTTGCAATCAGAGTTTATGAGTACAGACTGAAAAATATAGAAAATATATATGTTTAAAATCAGGATTTTCTATTTTAAATAGGCTTAATAGACAAAAAAAAAAAACTCTAAACACATTTGGAAAGCAGCTGCAATTACATGAGGTACACATATTTATATTTTTCAGCATTTAAAGAGGGTGGTCCACTTTAAGACAACCTATCCTTAACCCAAAAAAGCCCCATGTGAACACTTTAGAGGGAATAACCTCCTTTTCTATACAGATGACTAACAATATGCCCCATCCTGTGCTGAAGAACCAAAATCATCTGTATTTCCATAAAGGCACCCAGATATAGAGGATTCTAATAGCTACACGTGGAATAATCAGGACATAAGAAGGCACGTGAAGTAGAACTCAAGGCAAAACATTTTTTATCCCATTTGTGATTAGTAAGTGAGTAAGGGAGGGTTAAAACCTCAGTCAGTATTTTTTTTCCAAAGTAAAAGGAGATCCCTTGACAGTGAGATCCCTAGTTGCCACTAGGGTCAAAGCTGTCTCCACTGGAAGATTTGCTTCTATCCCTGTTCTGGTGACCATCCAAAATTGTGGGTTTTCTTTCACTTTCAGTGATAAAGGTAAACAAAACAAATAGGGTGAATCTCCCCAATGGAGACAGACATCAGTAAAAAATGTGTCAGGTGTTCTAATCCTTCTCCACTCTATTCAAAACCAAAAATAGGTTGTGAGTAGTATATACGGTACTTTAATCAGCAGAGAAAACCAATCTGATCAATATCCTAACCATAGGATGCTAATTTAAAAAGGGGATTTTATTGGCATATACTGTATACAGTTGAAATCACTGCACAGTTGTATTATAATCATATGGTTCTTCCTTGTACGGGTACCATATACTTTATAAAAAATGAGATGAAGAACTGCTTTACTAGAAAATTTTACATACCCTAGAGCTAAATGTCAAGCACTGAAAGTAATTGGGAAGATTAGGCACAGGCAACACAGATTAAGGAAGGATCTCCAAAAGGTACAACCCCCTTTCACTTTTCAGCAAGACAGCTTTCCAAAGGCAGAAAAAAATCAGACATGCGCAAATCTTCCATTTCTCTATCATTCATTGAGGAACACATCTAAAAGTTAAGCAATTTAGGCTTTAAGTTTTTTACTTTAACCTGTTAACGGTTCCAAAGTCAAAAGTTAGCATTCCACCCATCCTAGACTTGAAGGCTCTCAACACCTTTATTTGTCCTCAGAAGTTCAAGATTGAGTGTATTTGGTCAGTTAGTGCCTCCCTTCATCAGGGTAGCCAATAAATGACTGAATATACTCTATCCAGAATTTTTTAAGATGAAGGTTTTGAGAGCCTTCAAGTCAAATAGGTCAAATGTCACCTTTTGGATTTGGACCTGTATACAGGTTGGGGTAAAAACCTTAAAACCTAGGTTGCTTATTTTAAAGTTGTGTTCCTCAATGGACTTTAAGAAAAGGACTTTACAGTGAGTAAAAAATTCCCATGTTTTCATGTGATAACAAACAATTCACCATGAAACTGTAAAATAAAAATAATGTAAAGGGGTTGTTATAATGGCCACATCATGCCCAAAGCACATTACGTATAACTTAAGTGAGCTGTAAAATGGATATGGAATGCTGATTCTTTTGTACATTTTTTTTTGTTAGACTGATTTAAGTGTGATAACTTTGAATAATGACATCTGTAATGTAACAGTCTAGGTCAGCTCACCTTGTAATCATTTACAGTATACATGAGTTCGGGGAACCAAGGCATTTGGAAAAAGAAGTAGTAACCAGATTTAATCAATTGTGAAGGGTGTTGTAGAATATATTCTGAAACAAAAATGCCCATGAATTATTTTCTAAACCACTACTGAAAACGTTATTTCAAAATATAAAAACTGGGTGGAAGAATATTATTTATGAAGGGTAGGGCCAAGATAATGTGTCAAACAACAAAACAATGTTAAGGCATTATGAAGACCTTGGACTAATAAAACTTAAATATACAGTACAGCAAGGTTCCCTTCTCATTTAGCACTCAGAACACAAAAACCTATAAAAAAAAGGGATCTTTTATACTCATAGAATTTATAGTACGTGTAAGATGACGGTTTTATATGCATGGACTTAGCATTCAATAGAAAGACTCTAATTACAATCCAGTTTTTAATTACACATGGATTTTACAGTCTTTCTCAGTAAATGGTGATCAAGATACTGTCATTTTTTATAACTCTTATGTGACAACCCTGAAGAAATGACACTGCTACAATGTAAAGTAGTGAGTGTACAGCTTGTATAACAGTGTAAATTTGCTGTCCCCTCAAAATAACTCAACACACAGCCATTAATGTCTAAACTGCTGGCACCAAAAGTGAGTACACCCCTAAGTGAAAATGTCCAAATTGGGACAAACTGTCAATATTTTGTGTGGCCACCATTATTTTCAAGCACTGCCTTAACCTTCTTGGGCATGGAGTTCACCAGAATTTCACAGGTTGCCACTGGAGTCCTCTTCCACTCCTCCATGACGACATCACAGAACTGGTGGATGTTAGAGACCTTGCACTCCTCCACCTTCCGTTTGAGGATGCCCCACAGATGCTCAATAGGGTTTAGGTCTGGAGACATGCTTGGCCAGTCCATCACATTTACCTCAGCTTCTTTAGCAAGGCAGTGGTCATCTTGGAGGTGTGTTTGGGGTCGTTATCATGTTGGAATACTGCCCTGAGGCCCAGTCTCCGAAGGGAGGGGATCATGCTCTGCTTCAGTATGTCACAGTACATGTTGGCCTTCATGGTTCCCGCAATGAACTGTAGCTCCCCAGTGGTGGCAGCACTCATGCAGCCCCAGACCATGACACTCCAACCACCATGCTTGACTGTAGGCAAGACACACTTGTCTTTGTACTCCTCACCTGGTTGCTGCCACACACACTTGACACCATCTAAACCAAATAAGTTTATCTTGGTCTCATCGGACCACAGGACATGGTTCCACTAATCCATGTCCTTAGTCTGCTTGTCTTCAGCAAACTGTTTGCGGGCTTTCTTGTGCATCATTTTGCCTTCTGGGACGACAGCCATGCAGACCAATTTGATGCAGTGTGCAGCGTATGGTCTGAGCACTGACAGGCTGACCCCTCACCCCTTCAACCTCTGCAGCAATGCTGGCAGCACTCATACGTCTATTTCCCAAAGAAAATCTCTGGATATGATGCTGAGCACATGCACTCAACTTCTTTGGTCAACCATGGTGAGGCCTGTACTGGGTGAAACCTGTCCTGTTAAACTGCTGTATGGTCTTGGCCACCGTGCTGCAGCTTAGTTTCAGGGTCTTGGCAATCTTCTTGTAGCCTAGGCCATCTTTCTGTAGAGCAACAATTATTTTTTTCAGATCCTCAGAGAGTCCTTTGCCATGAGGTGCCATATTGAACTTACAGTGACCAGTATGAGAGAGTGAGAGCGATAACACTAAATTGAATACACCTGCTTTCCATTCGCACCTGAGACCTTGTAACACTAACGAGTCACATGACACCAGGGAGGGAGGCCCAATTTGGACATTTTCCCGTAGGGGTGTACTCACTTTTGTTACCAGCGGTTTGTTGAGTTATTTTGAAGGGACAGCAAATTTACACTGTTATACAAACTGTACACTCACTACTTTACATTGAAGCAAACTGTAATTTCTTCAGTGTTGTCACATGAGAAGACATAATAAAATATTTACAAAAATGTGAGGGGTGTACTCACTTTTGTGAGATACTGTATATATATATATATATATATATATATATATATATATATATATATATATATTTCTCAATTATTAAGTAACTGTATTCTCGCTTGAAAAAATGTAATAAACACCTGTTAACAAAATGTTGATAATTTGTAATTAAATAATTGCTAATAGGTTTACTTTTTTTATGAAAACAATTTGAATTATGTTTTCATTTCTCCCACCATCGGACCTATTAATTAAACCAATGCAATGACAAAGTACAAAATACATAGTGGATAATCTGTCTGGTTACAGTTTGCTTACTGCTCTTTGTTCATAATTAATGCTCTTTGCATAGAGTAACTGAATAGCATGTCTATTGATACATATTACTGATATTCATCCAACTTGGGAACATTAGTATTATCCATAGCTTTTCCAGTGTCTCATTTACATCCATGAGATGTTCAGCATGCATTGACAATACCTATCAGCACATGATCGTAACAGATAAGCTATACGTAACACAAGGAGTGAGTCTGTGTCCATCCGTGAACACCACCAAATTAATTTCACACCAACCAAGTAAGAATTCTACAAATAGGCACATCCTGACCTTGTGAGCCATGACATTCAATAATCAACCTGACCACTGTCAGCAACTCACTGGCCTTATATTAATCACACCACAAATATGTTAAATTGTGCCCACAGATCTAATTGTATCAGTCTAATGTATTCATCTATGCCCAGAGACGGTAAAATAAAGGGGGGATAAGCTGTCAAATTATCAGTTTAAAATAAGTGCAATTTGCCATAGCCTCTCACAGGAGGCTCGGCAGCAGTGGGAGCCATTGGCTTCTGCTTCTGTCAATCAAACCCTGTGAGGATGGAGCAGGGGGCAGGGCTGAGCAGCACTATGTGTGTCAATAGATGCACACAATGAAGCTCGGGATCGAGTCTTCACTAGTGCCCCCTTAGCAAGTGGCTTGTTATAACGGCACTCAGAAGGCAGGAGGAGCCAGGAGCACGGGTGGGGGATCACAGAAGTGCAGGATTGGGGCTTATCTGTGCAAAATTAATGCACAAAGCAGGAAAATATAATGTGTTTGTTATTTTAGAAAATGGATTAAACCTTTAGAATCACCTTAAATCAAATATATAAAAGCTAAAACTGCATATTAGTATCAACATGTTTACTTGCATTTCTTTTCAGCTAGAAGGCACAGTATATCTGCTAATCTGGGAGCTGAATCTTCCTTGCTCTCATGCCTTCATATAATCAATACTTACAATATTATATGAGAAAAGAAAGAAAACGCATTTCAGCTCGAGGTTAGTGCAATTTCGTCTGCATGACCAATACATACTAGAGAAAAACAGCCAGCACAAACATCAGCCACTGATTAGAGATCAGGAAATGAACGCTTGTACTTCACTTCTAGTGAACCAAGACCAAACATTTATTATATTGCAGGTTATCAATTCTTACATGTGGTGGATGCATTCATTTTCATTGTAGGCTTTCTTTCTTCTATTTTCATTTGGTGATCAAGCCAGCAAGTCTGTTGTTGTTCAAAAGCACAAGCTCTCCAGCTCTGTATCAGTTTATATGGATAAAACAAAATACTTAACACTAGCAGGGGCTAAAATTATCAGCTTTTATTTATCCATTGTACAACCTCTATCCCAAAAGGAAAAAAAAAAGGAAAAAAAACGGTTTTGCTGTAACTGATTATAACGTTTGTGCTGGAGTGTGGCTTCAATTTGCTAGTGTGTTTAAATCTGCTAATACATTTAACACTACCCTCCCTCCCCCTGACTGCCAATGCTGAAGTCTGCTGCTCCCTCTGTGCTCATTCTTCCAGAGTTGTGTCTCACTAATACAGGATTTGTGTTACTGGCCAGATCACCAGGTGAAAACAGAGGGAAAAAAGCCAAACAAAAAAACAAAACAAATGCAATGTCCACATCTATTGATCCAATAGCTGCAATATAATACGTTTTTTGGTTTTGGGTTTAATACAGTTTTTACACAAAATACAGACCTCATAATAAATATTCTAAATACAACAATATGCAACATATTTACTAAAGACGAACCAACTGTGAACTCTGCAAGTGCAGTTGCTCTAGAGCTTAGCCAATGAGATGAAGTTTAAAGCGGGGTTCCACCCAAATTTTGAACAATATCTGTATGTGTTCTCTTCCTTGCCTAGATGCTGACATAAAAAATTTAAATCGCCGTAATTACCTTTTATTTTTCTATTCTTCTTTGCACTTCCTGGTTCTCCTCCCGTGGGAGTAGGCGTGTTTCTAGCCTCTCCCAGACTCCTGGGAGCTAGTCTCAGGCTTCCCAGGATGCCACTGAGCATGTGCGGGAACGAGCGGTGAATGCTGGGAGCACAGCATTCACCACATCCAGGAAATAAATGCTTGTGGGCTTCAAATGCCCACAATGAAGATGGAAACCGCCTGCAGTGAATAATATAAGTTATTCTTTCCAACGAAATCTGACACAGGCGGACATATTACACACAATATGTGAGTATGTAATGCTGAGAAGAAAAGTTTGTGAATGAACTCAAAAAAAAAAAAACGATAGATAGGTGGACCCCCGCTTTAATTTGGAAAGGATACCCAATCACATGCAAGGAAAAAAAAGCAAAAAAAGACAGCATTTTTGCTTGCACAGGATTGGATGATGGAAGTCAGCAGAGTTTCTCCTCAGTTACTAAGCTCTAGAGCAATTGCACTTGCAATGTACAGTCTGTCTTTAGTAAATCCATGACACAGTTTCCCCTTGTAAATGAATTGCATCTAAGATCTTTGCAATGACTGCAAATCCCAAATGGCAGAGTACTTTAACTCAGCAGTTCCTTGAAGTGGTTGTAAAGTCAGGAGGTTTTTTTATCTTAATGCATTCTATGCATTAAGATTAAAAGCCTTCTGTGTGTAGCAGCTCCCATAACACTTACCTAAACCCCATCTCTATCCAGCGATGTCCACGAGTGCCTCCGGCCTCTAGGACTCTCCCTCCTCATTGGCTGAGACACAGCAGCGGTGCCATTAGCTCCTGCTACTGTCAATCAAACTCAGTTGGCTAATCAGGAGAGAGAGGGGATGGGGCCAAACCGGGGCTTTGTGTCTGAATGGATACACAAAGCTGCAGCTTGGCTCAGGTGCCCCCATAACAAGCTGCTTGCTGTGGGGGCACTCAACAGGAGGGAGGGGCCAGGAGCTCCAGCCAGGGACCCGAGAAGAGGAGGATCGGGGCTGCCCTGTGCAAAGCCAACTGCACAGAGCAGGTGAGTATAACTTGTTTGTTATTTTAATAGAAAAAAAGGAGACTTTACAATCATTTTAACTACTTGCCTACTGGGCACTTTTACCCCCTTCCTGCCCAGGCCAATTTTCAGCTTTCAGCGCTGTCGCACTTTCAATGACAATTGCGCAGTCATGCAACGCTGTACCAAAACAACATTTTATCATTTTTTTGAGACAGATAGAGCTTTCTTTTGGTGGCATTTAAGCACCACTGGGTTTTTTCTTTTTTGCTAAAAAAAAAAGAAACATTACTGAAAAATTTAAAAAAAGGAAGGTTTTTCTTAGTTTCTGTTATAAAATGTTGTAATTAGGTAATTTTTCTCCTTCACTGATGAGGCTGCACTGATGGTCACCGATAGGCTGTATTGATGGGCACTGATGAGGTGGCACTGATGGGCACTGATGAGGAGACCCTAATATGCAGCACTGATAGGCAGCACTGATATGCAGCACTGATGAGCACTGATAGATGGCATTGATAGGCAGCACTTATGGGCACTGATAGGTGGCATGGATAGGCGGCACTGATAAGCACTAATTGGCGGCACTGATGGGTACTGATGAGTGGCACTAAAGGGCACTGAAAAGCAGCACAGATTGGAATCACTGATGGGCACTGATTGGCAACACTGCTGGGCACTGTTGGGGCTGCACTGATCATCAGAGCACTGATGATCAGTGCCCAGATTATCTGTGCAGATCTCCCCTGTGAGGAAATGCTGCTGATCGGCTCTCCTCTCATCACATACTGTCAGTGTGAGGAGAGGAATGCTGATAACTGGCATTTCCTTGTTTACATGTGATTAGCTGTAACTGGTCATTGGCTCTTTACTGAGATTGGTGATCCACCATGTCCGTGCGGGGAGAGTGGAACAACGTCATATGACGTTGTCCCAGAACAAGAAAGCCACCTTGTGCTCGTCATATTACAATACAGCGGTTGGGAGGTGGTTACTAAACCCAGGACACTGGGTCTCCCACAGAACAAAAACATGGAAATGCAATTATTTTAAACAATTTAAACTGCTAAATACCTTTTCTAATCAGCAGTATATATAATATATAATAAAAAACTGCTAATATAGCAGTCTTGTGACTTTTATCAGTGTCTGGTTAAAGCTTGGAGGAGGAATTTTCATTATACTCTGACTGTTCTATAAGGCTGCAGGACCCCTGACCCTCTGTCTGGACAGTGCTTATTGGCCCTGTGCTGATCACATGCACCCTTTCCCCCCCCCCCCCCCAAAAAAAAATTGGAAAACTCTAGCAATACACACCAAACCAAGCATGTGCAGAGTGACTCCAAAGACTCTGTACTATCAGGAAATGGATTGGGGACAGTAGAAAAAGAAGGGGAGGATCAGAGAAGACAGGATCAAACAGCACTTTTACACAATGCAGAGGATTAACCCCTTAGGTTCCACAGTGAGTATAACAAGCATGTTTTATTGCATATACAGTCTGATTTTCCTGTTGTGGGTTTAGTAACACTTTATCTGTCAAAAATGATAGTTGGGGGTTGTAAATACAGAAGATGTAATTGCTGTTCCTGTAAAAAAACAGACCATTTAATACAGTGTACAGGTGGTCCCTGGGTTACAACCAATTAGGGACTGTAGGTTTGTTCTTAAGTTGAATCTGTTTGTAAGTCGGAACAGGTACATTTTTTTAAGTGTAGCTCCAGCCAAAAAAATCTTTTTAAGCTTTTTGGATAACATTGGGAAGGGTTATCACCCCTGTAACATTTGTTTTGCTGTCTGCTCCCCTGTTCAGAATATTTCACCTCACTTTCTGTCCCAATGACAATTGGATTTTGAAAATTTTGGGTTATTAAGGAAACAAGGATTGGTGATAAAACATCAGTGGAGACACCTTTTTCCCATAATAACTCTTATGCCCCGTACACACGGTCGGACATTGATCGGACATTCTGACAACAAAATCCATGGATTTTTTCCAATGGATGTTGGCTCAAACTTGTCTTGCATACACACGGTCACACAAAGTTGTCGGAAAATCCGATCGCTCTGAACGCAATGACGTAAAACACGTACGTCGGGACTATAAACGGGGCAGTGGCCAATAGCTTTCATCTCTTTATTTATTCTGAGCATGCGTGGCACTTTGTGCGTCGGATTTGTGTACACACGATCGGAATTTCCGACAACGGATTTTGTTGTCGGAAAATTTTATAGCCTGCTCTCAAACTTTGTGTGTCAGAAATTCCTATGGAAAATGTGTGATGGAGCCTACACACGGTCGGAATTTCCGACAACAAGGTCCTATCACACATTTTCCATCGGAAAATTCTATCGTGTGTGCGGGGCATTACAGGAGAGAATTTCCCTTCCTAAGGGTAGATTTCCTCTCACTTCCTGTTGTCTCCTTCCGTTTGTAAGTA
This sequence comes from Lithobates clamitans, assembly GCA_037952925.1. NCBI lineage: Eukaryota > Metazoa > Chordata > Amphibia > Anura > Ranidae > Lithobates > Lithobates clamitans. The sequence continues at coordinate 7,924,807 of JBBGZY010000300.1, forward strand.
GGAGTCGTTTGTAAGTCAGATGTTTGTAAGTAGGGGACCGCCTGTATATCAACACTGTTCAGATGCGAGATAAAGAGATACAGAGGATTTTTTTTGGTATAAAATGTGTTCCTATTTAACCCCCTTATTGAGCTTAGGCCTAATTAACTCCTTCACTTTCTAGCTTAGCTATTATTTTCCTGATTTTTTAATTTCTATTGTAACCATATTTTTTAAATGTCTTTCATTTTGTTTGTTATTTTTTAAATGTTGCATTTTAAAAGCTTAAAACTGAAACATTTTATTCTATTTGTAGATACGCATGCAATGCTTGTACCAGAATCATAATTTTAGCATTATTTTATTATTATTATGGCACAAATAATAGAATAAAATGTATACTTTTTATATGCAGTAATGATATTTTTTAGACATTAAAGTGTAACTTAAGACAAAACTTTTTTTTTAATTTTTTGGAGGGTTATAATCCGTCAGCTTTTTTTATGACATCTGTATCCCATTGGGTTGATTTCCTTTCACTTCCTATTCAATAGCCAAAACAGGAAGTGAGAGGAAATCCCTCCAAAATGAGGGAATGCCGGGGTGTCACCTGGGTCACCAGAACTAGTGTTCCCATTGGAAGATTTCCCCTCCTTAACTGTTCAGATATAAACCCAAATAATCCCCCTTCCTCTGGGCTTTGGCACTAGTCAGAATGAAGCCTCTGACGCAGGTTTTTACTTACTGGTCACTATTCTGGTCTTTGCTCTGATCCTAAAAACATTCCGACGTGCTTAAAGAGGATCTTCTTTCTTAAAACAATAATTAAAAGTCAGCAGCTACAAATACTGTAGCTACAGACTTTTGGAAAAAAAAGGACAGTTACCTGTCCAGGGATCCAGCGCTATACTCACCCAGGCTGATTCATTGCTGGCCTGCAGGTCTCTGGCGCCGGCATGTTTACTAAGGGAAGCTGACTGTGACTCCTTACTTCCCACTGTGCATGCACAGGCCATGCTGTACTGTATGAATGGTTCCACAGCCTACTGGGACTAACCCAAAAAAACCCCAAAAAATCAAAAGGTGGGAGAGGAGGAGTAAAGATGTGGTAAAGCGGAAGTTCCCTTTCAGGGTTGAGAGTAACTCCACTAGAGGTGCGCATATTTACTGCTCTCACTATTCGATTCGATCCAGATTTTCAAATGGGAAATGTGTGATGACAGGCTGTTGGCGGAAAATCCGACCGTTTGTACGCTCCATCGGACAATTGTTGTCGGATTTTCCACGGACAAATGTTGGATGGCAGGCTTTAAAATTTTCCACGGACAAATGTCTGTTGTCGGGTTTTCCGAGCGTGTGTACACAAGTCCGTCTGACAAAAGTCCAATGTACAAACACGCATGCTCGGAAGCAAGGACGAGCTGGAAGCGGTCAGTCTTATAAACTAGCGTTTGTAAAGGAGAATTAACATTTGTGACGTGGCAAATTATGAAATCTCGAAATGCAGTGCACAATTCTCTCCTTCTTTATTTAATGGGATAATAATGAAGCTGTTTTGCTGGTGATACTGTTGGAGTTATGGCAAACGTATTTTTTAAAAGGCTTTTATTTTATAGTGATATCAAGAATAATATTATTATGCTTTTTTTGTGGGGAGGGGGGGGGGGGGGCAAGTTACCACAACACCATTATCCCATGGTTTTGAAGATCAAAGATACAACAATGTTGATGTCCCTTGTCAATTTTACATTGTATTTTTTAAAATGTAACTGCCTACTCCCAAACTGTCATTTGAAGTAAAACACATAGCCAAAAAAAGAAAACAGATAAAATTAGACATGCTATCTGCCAATAGAAATTAACCAAAAAGGGCATTCTATGCATCCAAAAATATAGAAAATATACCAAATCAAATCATTATTCAACCAAAAAATAAAATAAAAGCCTCATGCATGTGTCCTGCTTCTTAATATAGGGGGTCAATAATGCCAAGGGTTGGTGAAAGCAGGAGTCCGTCACCTGGAGATAATTCCGAAAATCATCCAGATGATTCTCCTGGAGTTCCCGCAGCAAAGGCATATGACATAATTGGTCACGATTAATAAAGCAACAAATTTTTGGTCCAAGAAATCCTTCTCCTCCTGTTCCTGGATTGGACTTGGGTCATTAAATAAATATAAATAAATAAAACGTTATCTCTTCCTATTCCGCAACATGGCTGGTTGACGAACGGCCATTCAGAAATTAAATGAAAAGCGCGAATCAACACTCACCAAACTTCTACTAACACAAAATTAGCAGAAGGAGCCCAAAGGGTGGCGCTAAAGAGCTTAAAAACCATGCAGTACGTCACTACGTTCATGTCTGTTGGCCGACAATTCCTTGCTGTTTGTATGCAAGACAAAATCCAGGCACACACCTTCGGACAAAAGTCTGAGGTTTTGTCTGCGGAAAATCCAATCCACAAAACATGTTGGCTTCCTTTTGTCTTTGCAGATTAAATACAACGTTTTTTTGGATTCCAAGAATATCCATGTAGCACACATCCTGGTTCAAATACATCAAGAAAAACCTGACAGGGATTCTAACTCCTCTCTATTCTACCCAAAACAAAAAAAAAAGTGGCTTTAGATATACAGTTCTTATTAAACAGCACAGAAGGAAATATTTCATGCTGCCTTAACCACATTTCGGCATGAAATTTTTTTCCATGTGGCGTGTGTGTGTAATAATCTTCACAGAGATACACATTACATTACAAGTGATGTGGGTCATGCTGTGTTACTGACATTCTGATAAATAATACATTGTAAACCAGGGAAGCCTCAACAGTTAGTAATGCCTGAGGAAAATATCATTTATTCCCAGACATGCTCCCATTTCTTATTTATCTGTTTACATCCCAATTCAGAGCAACAAGCGGCTGCTAGATAGAACCAGAAGAATAGAACCTTGCTGAGATCATAGCAGGGCGAGCGGATGCAACGTTGACAAACGCAGTTTATTAGGGACTCATTTGTAAAGATGAACATATGTGTGTTTGTATGTTCTACATATTGTATAATAAGCATTAAAAAATAACCTTGTGTTCAGTTTTTTTTTTCATAAGGTCAGTAACCCATACCTGCCAATAAAAAATCTCATCTTTTTGACTGTTGTAAGCTGTTAATAAATGCTAAAATGAAAATCTTAAATTGTTGTGGATTACTGTATATCCCATTGATTAGGTAAATAATAAATTAGCCTTCAGATAGGAATCCAACATATTAACTGAAATTGCTGTTGATTTTGCTAAGTGTCCTTGCAGATAATGCTGTACAGAGCCATAGCTTGGCTGCCTACTGCACATAGAGCCGCTCCAGGGCAGAAGTAAAATCAATCCATTAACTGCTAAAGCTATTGAAACATTGCCACAAAGTCAGAAAATCCAGTCAATCTACCTTTAATCTGAGCTTTATACAATCAATTTTAATCACTTTCTAAGAGAAGCATGTGGGGTTGTTTGCATCCCTGTAAAATTTTAGTTGCCTGGCTACTATGGTGACGCCAAATGGCTTTAAGACCACAGTTGCATAGGTGACTAGAGGCGGTGCGAATGACAGCGGCAGGGATCTGCTGATTGCTGTAGGTATTTCAGGGGATAGCTGTGGCTGCTGAGCCCTGTATACTTCACTGACAGATCGGTAGCGATTAGCCAGCGATTATCAGTTGTGGCTGAAACAGCCGCAGATTCCTGCTGCTGTCATTGGCGCCCGCACTAGTCACCTGTGCAAATGTAGCCTAATACTTTTTGAGTCACTGACCTAAAACAAATGTGCAGATCAGGAAGACAGAGGAAAGTCAGATCACTCCATCTGCATGCTTGATCTGGGTCAGTGACTTGACGGATCAGCATAACATCCAGACAACTAGCATTTGCAGAACCAGGTAATTATAATGAACCAGACCCATTTGGTATCAGTCACAGGATATGGTCAAACAAACAGCTATTTCTTCATAGCGGAAACAGGTGGGAATCTGCAACGTTTGTTAAAATCCCTGCATTGTACTGTAATCACCCAGAGGGGATCGTTTTTTTTCTCAACAGTTAGTTTCTCTTTAAAGTGGTTGTAAATTTACATTACTGACTTAAAGCTATCCCCACTGGTTTATAAACATATAAACTACAGTGTTTGTGTTTTTCGAAAATGATAATTCTAAAAATCTTTTCTCACACAGCCGATGCGAGGTCACGTGACCCCCCCTCCGCTCTCCTCCCCCAATCTAAGGAGAGCAGTGGGAGGAGCTGAGATTCCCCTCTGACATCAGTCAGCCAGCAGAGGGGGATCAGGTGGCTGCGCAGCGGCGGTGTGAGAAAAGGTATTTGGCATTATCGTTTTCAAAAAACACAAACACTGTAGTTTATATCTTTATAAACCAAAGGGGATACAAGTCTTTGTTTTACATATTGCATTGAATAGCGGGAGGAGGGGCAGGGAGGAGATCAGCTCTCACTAACTAGGAAATGACAGGCAGTGAGGGAGGGGGGAGAGACTCAGCGGGATGACGAAGGCACGTAAACTGACCACGGTATTATGAATCAGCAGCCATGATTACCGTGGTCAGGGGGACACAGGAAGGATCAACTGGGTACTTTGTCACAGAATGGGAGAAATAACACTGCAGAAGCATGATGCTATGTACCATGCTTTAAAAGATAACTAAAATAACTAAAAAAAATACCCATGCGCCCCCCTATGGACAGGCCGCCACTGGACTATACGGTTAATTTGCTCTAGATGGCACAGGTGTGCTTACTTGTTCATTTATTTCCCCCATCATGCATTATTACATGCTAGCTTCCTGTTTGGTTTTCTTACAACTGAAAGAAGATTATCCAAGCTGTTCTCTTAAGGTTTAAAGTGTTTTTTTATTGTGTGTAAAGTAAACCATCTACTAAGAATCTTCAAGATACAAGATTCACTTTATTCAGTTTTACGGTGTTGTTGTAAATGTTGGTGTAAGAACTTGATATGTACAGTAAACATCAGTGAGACAAGAACCTCAGCATTCTCATTGTGACAAAGGGCGGCACAATACCCTTGGACCTAGCTAAGATTGCAATCTCATGGACTATGGAGCATTCCCTTGGATTAACAGAACATATTTGTAAATGTTTGGGCACCATGAGGTTGATTTACAAAAGACAAATACTTTAGGCTATTCGCTTTGCAAGGGAATTTACCCTTAGGTCAGTGAATGAGATGACACTGTGCTGACTTCCATCATCCAATCATGGGCAAGAACAAATGTTTTTTGTTTTTTCTTGTATATGATTGGATATTCTTTGCAAAGTGAATTTTCACCACATTCATTATGTTAAGAGCCACAGTTAGAGGTCAATGGCCACACCCTCCTGAGGGGGTCAGTGTGTGAAGGGAGCTGTGACAGGTGCACGTTGCACTGTACTGTCAGGGTCAGGACAGACAAAGGCCCAGCCTGTGAGGATGTAGCAGCTGGAAGCTGCAGGAGAAACAGTCAAGCTGACAAAGGTACAGTGGTTTGTGCACGAGCACTGGGACTGTGTGTTTGATGATCTGAAGGACCAAGGCATGAGGCCTGAGCATTGAGGCTGCAAAGAGAGCCACACGGTTGAATTCTATGTTTTGTTGCATTGATGGGAAAAACCCCACTACACTGGAAACTATTCAAGTGCGAACTGTTCGCTTTGTTTTAAATAAAAGCGGACAGAAAAAGTCCTAAAACGTACTTCTGGCATGGACTAAACTCACTGTTTGGCACTACCAATGAGCTACAAATTCCCCAAGTTGTCACAACAGGTACAGAGAATAAAAGCAACCAAATCACAAGCACAAGCACTAACCTAGATTTTACCTAATCCCTAACCCTAAGTTATTTCCTTAAAGCTGTCTTAAAGGGCCCCAGATCTAACAGTCCTCAACAATTTAGCACAATTAACTTAGAGTGTTGAGTTTTTGGTGTCAAAGATACTGATCGAAAGAGAATACCACCTTGTATTTTTAAAGGTTTAGGATCAGAACCATAAGGAAGATAGAGATACCAGCAAGCATAGTGATTTACCGGGGCAGCCATTTGCATTAGATGAATGCAGGATAGCAATTCAATACACAATAAGAGCAAACAAGCCATTTTTCTGAGCATCGTCAAAAAAGCATCCTTCTTAATTCTCACTAGCATTTCCTAGCATAGCAATAGCACAAGCCTAATCAAAATAAAAAGCCAATGTGACGTCTAACTCAAGCATAGATGTATGCCAAGTCTTAACTCTAAATCTTCACCAACCTGTAAAACTACTTCTACCTCTGAAAGGAGCTCTCTAAACAACAAATTACATTTCTAAATCAAGTGTCATAACTTATATCATTAGGACAGTTGTAAATATTATAGGCTTAATATGGGCATTATGCCCATACATTTACTACTATCAAGTATTGGGTTAAGTCATGTTATGTTTGTTAGTTAATGAAGGTACAGGTAAATAGGTGCAAGTAAATACTATGTAATATGGTCTTGTACTTTTGTTTATAATTTTACCACGTAACAATTCATTTGTATTTTTTAATTAAAATGTGAAGATTAAAATGATAAAAGAAATAAGATGTTAAACATTTACAGTTTGTTAATTGTATATCTAGTGGAAAGAAAGTGATGTATTTTTAAAAACTCACCTGTAAAAACAGTTGGATGGGGAAAACTTAGAACTATAAGCTTGGTGACCATCTCTGGATAACATATGGCAATTAACCATGCAATCATCCCACCCCAGTCATGGCCAATAAGGACACATTTCGAATAACCTGAAAGACAATAGGAAACATATTTATAGCTAGACATGACACTGTAGGCATGTGCACATAATACGAGGGGCATTTGAGTCAATCCATGGGGGTAATTTACGAAACCCCTGTGCCATCAGTAGAGGCGCACAGCGAGGCGCAACGCACATTTCCATTTTTACGAAATGGTGCATCGGTAACAGAGCTCGGATCCCACATTTACTATAGCAATCTAGGCGCACGGGAGAATGCAATCTGTGCGCCACTATGGACACTGCGCACGGCATCTCCAAATCAATATTGACAGAAGATGGAGGTGCCAATAATATGGGGTGATGTGAGGAAGTTTAGTAACAACTGCCCAAGTAAAAAAAAATATGACAAAAATAGAATTAGAAAGTAACTTTTTCAGAGAAAGTCTGCTGTGCCCGCAAGTACGTTTAGAACTGCATGAGATCAATGTAAGCAGTGCGTATGAGCATGCGGCTGTTGCGCTCGTTCACATGCGTTTGTTCACTGCGCGGCCAAAATCTTAGTAAATGTTAAGCAACGTACATTGCACACATTTCCACATTCCGTAAAGCCCCTTGTCTGCAGTCCCCCACAACCCCAGCCTAGGGTTGTGTGGAAGAGGCCCTTGTCCTCTTGAATATAGGAACAAGGTGGTTGACTTTTTGGGGTGCCCGAGCCCATAGACTGCAATGATATTTGTTGTATAACTTTTGCTCACTTTAGGCTCTGTGTTTGGCCCCCTGGACCGGGGGGGGGGGGTCCCATCTGTAATTTTATAGCATGCTGGATAATATGCTTAATTTTGGACAGGGGGGTGGGTTTTTGTGTGTGTGTTTTTTTGGGGGGGATATTGCTCACTGAAATATTTTTGATGTTGTCAATGTGTGTTGTTTGTAGGTTGTTCGTTTCACTATGATTTAATTATCTGTGCTGCATTAAAATCTTCCTCAAGCTGTTGTGACTACCACTTACTGTTCTCTGAGGAAGAGATGATCCTTATTTGCTAATTAACCACTTGCCGACCGCCTAACGCAGACATACTGCGGCAGAATGGCACGGGCAGGCAAAATCACGTACCTGGTTTGTGATCTGCCTCCCGCGGGCTGGGGGGGCATCGCGCCCCCCCCCCCGATGCCCGAGGCGGTCAGCATCATTAGGGGAGCGATCCAGGCTGAGGGGGAGACGACTCATTCGTGGCCATCCCCTCGCAATCGCTCCCAACGAATGAGAATCTTCCTCTGCTGCTGTATAATAAACAGCGGCAGAGGAAGTGATGTTATCGCTCCTCAGCTTGGTCTTTTCCATTCCGGCGCTTAGGAGAGAAGACATCTGAGTAAGTGCACAACACATACACTTACAGTAAAACACACTAGGCACACATTACACCCCCGATCACCCCCTGATCCCCCCCTAATCACCCCCCCCCGTCACAGTGACACCAATAGCAGTTTTTTTTTCTGATTACTGCATTGGTATCAGTTTGTGACAGTTAGTGTGGTAGGGCAGTTAGTGTTAGCCCCCTTTAGGTCTAGGGTACCCCCTAACAAAGTTTTAACCCCTTGATCACCCCCCGTCGCCAGTGTCACTAATCGATCGTTTTTCTGATCGCTGTATTAGTGTCACTGGTGACGCTAGTTAGGGAGGTAAATATATAGGTTCGCTGTCAGCGTTTTATAGCGTCAGGGACCCCATATACTACCTAATAAAGGTTTTAACCCCTTGATTGCCCCCTAGTTAACCCTTTCACCAGTTATCACCGTATAACTGTTATGGGTGACGCTGGTTAGTTAGCTTGTTTTTTATAGTGTCAGGGCACCCGCCGTTTATTACCCAATAAAGGTTTAGCCCCCTAATCGCCCAGCGGTGATATAAATTAGGTTTTAGGGTCAGATAGGGTCTGCGTCACCCCAGGCAGTGTCAGGTTAATGCCAGTAGCGCTAACACCCACGCATGCACAGTACACCTCCCTTAGTGGTATAGTATCTGAACGGATCAATATCTGATCCGATCAGATCTATACTAGCGTCCCCAGCAGTTTAGGGTTCCCAAAAACGCAGTGTTAGTGGGATCAGCCCAGATACCTGCTAGCACCTGCGTTTTGCCCCTCCGCCCGGCCCAGCCCACCCAAGTGCAGTATCGATCGATCACTGTCACTTACAAAACACTAAACACATAACTGCAGCATTCGCAGAGTCAGGCCTGATCCCTGCGATCGCTAACAGTTTTTTTGGTAGCGTTTTGGTGAACTGGCAAGCACCAGCGGCCTAGTCAACCCGGTCGTAGTCAAACCAGCACTGCAGTACCACTTGGTGACGTGGCGAGTCCCATAAGTGCAGTTCAAGCTGGCGAGGTGGCAAGCACAAGTAGTGTCCCGCTGCCACCAAGAAGAAGACAAACACAGGCCCGTCGTGCCCATAATGCCCTTCCTGCTGCATTCGCCAATCCTAATTGGAACCCACCACTTCTGCAGCGCCCGTACTTCCCCCATTCACATCCCCAACCAAATGCAGTCGGCTGCATGAGAGGCATTTTTATGTCCTCCCGAGTACCTCTACCCAACGAACCCCCCAAAAAAGATGTTGTGTCTGCAGCAAGCGCGGATATAGGTGTGACACCCGCTATTATTTTCCCTCCTGTCCTGACAATCCTGGTCTTTGCATTGGTGAATGTTTTGAACGCTACCATACACTAGTTGAGTATTAGCGTAGGGTACAGCATTCCACAGACTAGGCACACTTTCACAGGGTCTCCCAAGATGCCATCGCATTTTGAGAGACCCGAACCTGGAACCGGTTACAGTTACAAAAAAAAGTGTAAAAAAAACCCCACAAAAAATATATTAAAATAAAAAAAAATAAAAAATAGTTGTCATTTTATTGTTCTCTCTTGCTCTATTCTCTCTCTATTGTTCTGCTCTTTTTTACTGTATTCTATTCTGCAATGTTTTATTGTTATTATGTTTTATGTTTGCTTTTCAGGTATGCAATTTTTTATACTTTACTGTATTTTATTGTTAACCATTTTTTTGTCTTCAGGTACGCCATTCAGCTGCAGCGCAGATTTATTCATCTTGACAGCAACAGCGTTTGCTCCCACGATACATAAAGCCGTGACTCCAGAGCTGTCGGAGGTGATATATGCCGAAGCATGGGGGCAGCAGAGGCGGAGGAGCGATTTGCTCCTAACTTTTGGGGCAGATGCCCCCATGCTTCGGCATATATAAATGGTGCATGTATGCCCATCATTAGAAGTGGGTGGATGAAGAAGGGATTCTAATGGTGGGCATACCCACCAATCAATCTCTTTTTTTCGTTCAGCCCACAGGCTGCATGAAAAAAAATATTACAATATATGCCCATCAAGGACCAGCAACGTACTGGTATGTTGCTGGACTTTGAGTGGTTATACCAGAATGATACCTGCAGGTTTAGGTATCATCTTGGTATCATTCTTTTCAGCCAGCGATTGGCTTTCATGTAAAAGCAATCCTAGTGGCCAATTAGCCTCTAGACTGCTTTTACAAGCAGTGGGAGGGAATGTCCCCCCCTTCCACCGTCTTCCATGTTTTTCTCTGGCTCTCCTGTCCCAACAGGGAACCTGAGAATGCAGCCGGTGATTCGGCCAGCTGACCATAAAGCTGATCAGAGACCAGAACGACTTCAATCATCTCTATGGCCTAAGAAAATGGAAGATACGAGCATATCATGACTTAGATTTAGCCGGATGTAAACAGCGCCATTGGGAAATTGGGAAAGCATTTTATCACACTGATCTTGGTGTGGTCAGATGCTTTGAGGGCTGAGGAGAGATCTAGGGTCCAATAAACCCCATTTTTTTCAAAAAAGAGTACCTGTCACTACCTATTGCTATCATAGGGGATATTTACATTCCCTGACATAACAATAAAAATGATTAAAACAAAATGAAAGGAACAGTTTAAAAATAAGATAAAAAAATAATAAAGAAAACGCAAGCGTTGGTATCACCGCGAAGGTCAGATCGAGGGCAGTAATTTTAGCAGTAGACCTCCTCTGTAAATCTAAAGTGGTAACCTGTAAAGGCTTTTAAAGGCTTTTAAAAATGTATGTAGTTTGTCGCCACTGCACGTTTGTGCGCAATTTTAAAGCATGTCATGTTTGGTATCCATGTATCCATGGTATCCAAGATCATCTTTTTTATGTCATCAAACATTTGGGCAATATAGTGTGTTTTAGTGCATTAAAATTTAAAAAAGTGTGTTTTTTCCCCAAAAAATGCGTTTGAAAAATCGCTGCGCAAATACTGTGTGAAAAAAAAATGAAACACCCACTATTTTAATCTGTAGGGCCTTTGCTTTAAAAAAATATATAATGTTTGGGGGTTCAAAGTAATTTTCTTGCATTAAAAGCTTCTAAATGTTATGCATAAAATGCCAGGACAGTTCAAAACCCCCACATGTGTGAGACTTTTTGGGAGCCTAGCCGCATACGGGACCCCAAAAACCAAGCCCCGCCTTCAGGGTTTCTAAGGGTGTAAAATTTTGATTTCACTCCTCACTGCCTATCACAGTTTCGGAGGCCATGGAATGCCCAGATGGCACAACCCCCCCCCAAATGACCCCATTTTGGAAAGTAGATACCCCAAGCTATTTGCTGAGAGGTATGGTGAGTATTTTGCAGACCTCACTTTTTGTCACAAAGTTTAGAAAATTGAAAAAAGAAAAAAAAAATTTTTCTTTTCTTTCTTCATTTTCAAAAACAAATGAGAGCTGCAAAATACTCACCATGCCTCTCAGCAAATAGCTTGGGGTGTCTACTTTCCAAAATGGGGACATTTGGGAGGGTTTTGTGCCATCTTGGCATTTTATGGCCTTCAAAACTGTGATAGGTAGTGAGGAGTGAAATCAAAAATTTACGCCCTTAGAAATCCTGAAGGCGGTGCTTGGTTTTCGGGACCCCGTTCGCGGCTAGGTTCCCAACAAGTCCCACACATGTGGTATCCCCATACTCAGGAGAAGCAGCTAAATGTATTTTGGGGTGCAATTCCACATATGCCCATGGCCTGTGTGAGCAATATATCATTTAGTGACAACTTTTTGTAATTTTTTTTTTGTCATTTTTCAATCACTTGGGACAAAAAAAATTAATTATCAATGGGCTCAACATGCCTCTCAGCAATTTCCTTGGGGTTTCTACTTTCCAAAATGGGGTCATTTTGGGGGGGGGGGGGTTGTACTGCCCTGCCATTTTAGCACCTCAAGAAATGACATAGGTAGTCATAAACTAAAAGCTGTGTAAATTCCAGAAAATGTACCCTAGTTTGTAGATGCTATAACTTTTGCGCAAACCAATAAATATACGCTTATTGACATTTTTTCTTACCAAAGACATGTGGCTGAATACATTTTGGACTAAATGTATGACTAAAATTGAGTTTATTGGACTTTTTTTATAACAAAAAGTAGAAAATATCGTTATTTTTCAAAATTTTCGGTCTTTTTCCGTTTATAGCGCAAAAAATAAAAACTGCAGAGGTGATCAAATACCATCAAAAGAAAGCTCTATTTGTGGGAACAAAAGGACGCAAATTTTGTTTGGGTACAGCATTGCATGACCACACAATTAGCAGTTAAAGCGACGCAGTTCCAAATTGTAAAAAGTGCTCTGGTCAGGAAGGGGGTAAATCCTTCCGGGGCTGAAGTGGTTAAGATCATTTTTAATTTTGTTTTACATGGGGTGGTGTTTGTGTGGGTCATGTGTGTATGTCTAAATGATTTGGCCTCAAAACACACACCTACTTCCTGTGTACAGATTCACTTCCGGGCCAATGTATATTGCTTCCTGTTTCAGTGTGTGTATATATAGATATGTGTGAAAAAAGTTCAAAGGTTGCTGCACTCACAAACATCATCACACATGGAATCAATTACATGGTATAATTACTCCCTGCTTCAATTAAATTCCTACTTTAAATATTAGTTTCACACCATAGATACAAAAATGATTACTTAAGCTTTTCACAATCTCATTATTCCCTTAGAAGTCATCCCATTGTCAATCTGAAAAACATATATATAAATAAATATAATAAAATAATGCCTACAAAACTATATATAATTTTTTTAATATAAATATATAAAAAAAATGTATAAATCAAAAAATATGTATAGATATGTGTGTATATATAGATATATCTATATATATATATCTATAAATGTAGGTTCTTGTGTTCACCAGCAGAGAGAAGTTGGGTAGATGTCACACTCCCAATTCTGGAGGCATAATAATGGTCTAGCACAGGGGTCTTCAAACTACGGCCCTCCAGTTGTTCAGGAACTACAAATCCCATCATGCCTAGTCATGTCTGTGAATGTCAGAGTTTTACAATGCCTCATGGGATGTATAGTTCTGCAACAGCTATAGAGCCGTAGTTTGAAGATTTCTGATCACTCTAGCATGTCTTGAAAAAAGGTGTTTTTTCATGTGCCTTGTATAATGCCCAAGAAATATCGTTTGGAAAATACAAGTGGGTCATGGCACATCTACATTCCAAATTTGGCACTTAAGATGGTCATGCACTATGCAATCTGATTGGCCAATCTCTGCACAACTCGATATTTAGGCAAAATAGGTAGTAGGAAGATGCACTTGAACAATTAATTCAAATGATAGGAAATCAAACAGGCTCTTGCACTAAATCTAATTTATTTAAGATCTAAATGATTGCAGTGTATGATCACCTTTAAAGATCAAGATATGAAAATATTAATTTATTGGGTTTAAAAATGCTTCTCTGTTCTTTGTAATGTATTGAAAGATTTGGGTCAAAAAAGAAAAAAACACATTTCAAAGATATATTAGAAGTGATAGGAGTGAGATTAGCATCAAACGGGTTAATTAACTGAGAACACCTACTAAATGCCTAACAAAGCACATCCAATGAGATGAAATTAACCAATTGTATTGGGTGTGCGCTATTATCAATGAGAAAATCGCAGTTACCCTAGCGACAGTTGCAGTTTACATATGCGGGTATTTATTATCACTATTTGCGCTTTAATGTGCACCAGTTCGAACGTTCAGGTAATGACTTTTCCCCGGCACCAATTAATGTATGAACTGGTGTAGTGCCTTCTTCTTAGTAAATCACCCCCCGGGACTTTGAATTTTACAGGTATAAAAAGGGATGCTAGCGTGGCGGTACTACATGCAGTAGTAAGTGGCAAGTGTGTCCTATTACTGATAGACGGCATACATTGTATGGGCCAGTCCAGAGACTGTTAATCAAGATGGCAGACAACAATGTTAGTATGTGCATGGAACAGTGTGTGGTGATTACGTTTCTTGTCAACAAAGGCGTAAAAAACCTGCGGATAGCTAACTTTAACTTTAAGCACGGTACGGTGATGAAATACTTAGCCACAGTAAGACACTTGAATGGTGTAAATCAGGGGTCTCTAAACTTTATAAACAAAGGGCCACTTTATTGTCCTTCAGACTTTAGGGGGACCGGACTGTGGCCAGTGGGAGTGGAAGTTTTCTTGGCATCTGGGAGTAAACATTGCCATATTTGGTATTAGTGGGAGGAATAGTGCCCCATCCTTGGTATCACTGGGAGGAATAGTGCCACATTGTTGGTGTCACTAGGAGGAATAGTGTCCCCCGTTGTTGGTGTCAGTGGGAGAAAAAGTGCCACATTGTTGGCGTCAGTGGGAGAAATAGTGCCCCATTGTTGGTGTCAGCGGGAGAAATGGTGCCCTATTGTTGGTTGGCAGAATAGTGTCTCATATCAGTGGGAAAAATAGTGTCCCAAGGGCCAGATAAAAGCAAGCAAAGGCCGCATCTGGCCCCCGGGCCACAGTTTGGAGACCACATGTGTAAACGTTTCAAAGATGGCCGTACATTCCTTAGTAACGATCCCGGCTGTGGTGGTTCCCAGCCCACGGTAGTCATTCCTGTGAACATTTAACGCGTGGAACGCCTGATTGTGAGTAATGGACGCATAACCTGTTGTAAAAGAGACAAATCTTTCTGTGGGAATGGGGAAGAAAATTATTCACAAACATTTGCATTTTTTCAAAATGTTAGCACATGCAGGGTACCGAGACAGCTTTTGACCGATACAGCAGACTGTCGGGTTCTGAATGATGTTCATGCACGTCTGCCCAAAAAAACAGCCTAGTTTGATCACTGAAAACGTTGTCTTTCTCCAGGACAACGCATAAGCTCATACTGCTCACAGCGCTGGGAGGTATTGCCCCATCCCCCTTACAGTGTTTTCAGCCTGTTTGGACCCCTAAAAGAGTTCCTCGGAGGTCAGCATTTCAACACTGATGACGAAGTGAAGAGGATGTCCTAGGATGGTTCAGATGTACTGACAAATCTTTCTATACTGAAGCTTTCCAGGCATTAAACGCTAAGATAAGTGTATAAAAGTAGCAGAGGAGTATGTTGAAATTAAATGCAGTTTGCACTCCTTGAAATGTGTTCTTTTATTATATAAACTCAAAAGTCCTGGTGTGACTTGAACATCCCTTGTAGTATTTGAATACTCTATATCATCATATCATGATGAATCATCAATCATTCTACAAATCAAGCCTGGTATGAAGTTAGTACATTATAGAACCAACCATCAAGACTGTCAGGAAACTGCAATAATCTTTAAAAGCCTTCATCCAGAAAAGGAAAATATTCTGTAACAGGTCTACATCAAAGTGGAATGGTAACTGAGCTGTATGGAAAAAGCAGGTTGGTAATCATGGCACACACATGAAGATTTTATGCAACAGATGGTGGATATGCTCATCCACAGGCTTCAGGGTTAGGTTTCAGATGATCTTTTCTTTGTTGTCTTGATGCTGTATCTCGTAACTGGTGTTACTCAAACACGCCTCTGTGTGATTTGAGGGCAGTTCGGTTGAATAGGTCAAAATTGACATGATTCAGAAGGCATTGAATCCGAACCCCATTGAAGTTAAAGAAGAAAAATTCTGATGGTTTGTTCCCATCTTTGGTGGGAAGCTGCAGCAGCCAAATGCAATAATATGGCATGGGAAGCTCATCAAATCTCTGGGGAACATGTCTGAGAAAAATGTGTACAGCAGTGAGGAAGGGCTATTTCATGTGGATTCAAGGGCAACAGGGCAAAGATGCAAATCTTTTAATACAAAGCTTTGCAGGATCCCTTAATGCTGTCAACACTGTTACAGAAACGCTAAGGCTCGTTTCTGGGATTCCCAACAGTGACGTTGTAATATTGTGTACAAACAAAATACCTTTGTTTGTACACAATATTAGCAGCACTCCAAAATTTTTTAAAGATATATCAGTCGAATTAAAAGGCTTTAGTCTTTAGTAACACCTGGATCTGTCCATCTCTGTTGATGTCTTCTCCGTCTTTCTTTTAAATGGTGGTGGTATATGTGAACATGTTGCTGTTATTCTAGGTAGGCTGTGCTTTGGAACATAGAGATGACATTGTGGCTATGATAGAATATTGGAAATTACAACCTGTCTATTTATGTTACAGATAAGGGGAACATTTCCTGTTATTACCTAAGAAGCAGGCACTAACCTGTGAAAGGCGTTGAATGTGGCGAACCCATCTTTTGTCTTTTTGATTGTAACCAATTATTGGTATCATTCATGTATATCATGGATAACATCTGTTCTTATGGTTATAGTAATGGTGACTTCCACTAAGGATATTACAGGACACGGAGCTTACTAGCTGCTTGGCAAAGCTTCTTATGTGTTCCAGAACAAACATTTCCCCCCACAAGGCTCTATTTTATATTTTGGGCCTTTCTTCTTCTATTTGTAAAAACAGTTGTTTAGGGATAATAGGGAATGTCCTCCCATATTGGGTACTCACATATTGTTCCATGTATTGCTGTAAATGTGCGAGACAGGTAATCTGAGTTTTGTAGTGAAGCGACCCTTGTGGCAGATAGGTGTCAGGTGACTAGAAGTACTTGTACCCTGTATGCTCCATCAGGGCCGAGACAGCAGTTTTTTTTACCCATGGGAGAGGGGGATGTGGATGAGGGATGCTTTGGGAACTTCTGTTAATCTTGGTAATGACTTGCTTGCACTCCGCACTGTATTAATTTATTAGACTATACGTGTGGATTACTTGCATTACACCCCTTTAGTAACTTCAGATCAGGCAGGAACAAGGTTTCAAAACTTTACTTGAAAAAGTGCAAAAGGCATTACAAAGATCATCTTAAGGAGACATTATTCTTCCCTACATCCCTAACCCTAACAGACTAACCCCGGCATACCTGCAAAGGCAGAGTCCATGTAAATACAGAGTCCATCAGAGGCATTCTCCAGCAGCTGGTGTCTTCGGGGCAAACCCAAAGTTCTGATGCGCTTTACATTCCAGTAGTAGTAAGCAACAGTAATAGCAGTAAGTAGTAGTATGTGACATTTTTTTGCTTCCCACGAGTCCTGTTCTCTGTCTCTTTCCCTTTATGGTCCCCAGACCTCTCTGCTTGATGGCTCTCTATCTCCATCCACATCCAATCAGGATAAAGAGAAATTGGCCAGACAACACCATAGGACGCGTTCCAACCACACGCTCTGGACCACTGTACCTCTTTTATAACATGATAAGTGTCTGTGTCAACCATGACTGTCCTGCCACCCAATGTGAAAGTCTATGATAGCTATGCAACTTTCCAACCCACTAACTGACCAACTTTTATGTCTGCTAGAGGCTAAAACAGTACCTTTACATGCTAGTATTTTAATACTATGAGTACAGAGCTCAGGCTGGGGATAAGAAGGCCAGATACTTGAGCTAACTTTCTTTTGACAGGGAGGAAATGCAAGTAAATAACCATAAGTCAAGTCATCCCTAAGAGGTAAGATTGCACTAATATAACAATTCAAGAATGAGAATGGAAAGTCAGTTTGGAATAAATCTGATTTGTTTTTCTTACCTAAAGAGTCTAAAATTTCTTTAACATCCACAATAATATAGTCTAGTTTGTAATTCTCTTTACAAGAGGGAGCATCTGTTTCCCCATATCCTCGTAAATCAAGAGCCACCACACGATATTCACGCTTAAACTCCCGCAGTTGATGGCGCCAAGAATACCTGCATTAAATGAGAAATATAAGAAATATAAGTAATGATGCCAATCAACCAGAGCATCATTATTTTTAGCATCCAAAAAGTTGTTATATATTATTTAAAAATAACGCAACTAATAATTCAAAAAGTAATACAGTTACATAGTTACATAGTAGGTGAGGTTGAAAAAAGACACAAGTCCATCAAGTCCAACCTATTATTAGTTCCATGCACCCGTCCCTGCATGCGTGCAAAACTCGGATGTGCAGGCCAGTTCCTACAGCCCATGTGTCTCCACTGACTAACATAGGCTACCTTCATGCAGCTCCATACTGCCCTGGACTCATAAACAAACAGCTCTTGCATGCTTTAAAGGCTTCTGTACCTGTGTGAGTGAGCCATTACACTATCATGAAATATAAATTCCCTAATGCTTCAGTATTTGTGGAAATGCCACATAATCCTGGGTCTGCGGTGGCAAAACCTCAGAGTGGTTGGACTCCCACTTATTATCTAATTTCTACAGTTTTACACTTAACACCCACACTGCTTAAAGTATAACTAAAGGCAAAACTTTTTTTAATTTTTATCGATAGAGTGAAGACTGATTACATCACCTGTCAGGTTTTTACTGCTGTCTATGTCCATGTTATGGAGGTCCACCCCCTCTATAGGTTATATTTACCGTTATCACCGAGAGTAAAAATGAAAGAAAATCCCAAATTTTGGGTTGTCACCAAAAGATTAGAGGGGACATTTTCCAATCTTTACACTAGTTCTGGTGACCCTGATGACAATCAGGGATTCCCTCACTTTGGAAGGTTTTCCTCTCACTCCCTGTTTTGGCTATGGTACAGGAAGCAATTGGAAATCTCCCCAATGGGTCACAAATGGCAAAAACATTGCCAGGGGTTATAAACCTCCCCTTAACCTGTCCAAAATGTTGTGCCTTTAGTTCTACTTAAATTTGCACCTTTGCAGAGTTCTTCTTAAATGAAAAAGTAGTGAAAAGTTAATGAGCAGATGGCTAATGAACAACTCTTATACCTCCAATGTATTATTATGAGGAACAATGTTATGAATATGCTATTTATTAAGTCAGGCGTTTGTATCTACTTAAGGCAGACTGTGTCTACAACTGGGACATCATTATACAACCAGTATGAAATTTGTGATGAGCCCAGCAGGATTTACACTGCAGGCAATAAAACATGTCTATGCTTTGTGATTATTAATAACGTAACTAAACTCAGAATGGGACAAGGCACAAAAGGAAGTATATGCAAACAAGCGGGATGAAATGCTTGTGTCAAGTGAAATGATCTGACAAGTCTTCACACAAAACAGTACAAGTGTAAGACTCAAAATAAACTTAATAATAAGGGTCATAAGATGCATAAAAAGTGAAAAGTCTGAGTTTTAAACTCATTAACAGGTCTTTGTACACAGCAGTGATATTCTTCTGTAGAAAATCAATACCAAGAACAGCAGGCTCAGCTGTGATTTGCAGTGGATGGCCAGACTGCAACTCATCTGATATTTCCCATCGCAGCTTGTGCTCTGCAGTTATGTGGGCAGTACCCTGTCCAGAGGAACAATAAACTACCCAGCTACACATCATTACTCTGACTCTGTGACTTCAATCATAATTATTGCTATCATGTGTCCTATTCTTTAGTACCAAGAGCGTGACTGTCCCGATTGTTGCCACTGCTAACCTACAGCAGACTTTTCTTCACAGCACAAATATTTCTGATTCAATATGTGCATTAAAGCGGATCTTTATGCAAACAGATACAAACATTTTAAATTTATGGTTGCTGTTTTACAAAAGAATTTGCATTTCTGTCCATTCAGTTGTAAAATGTAAACAGCCCAATAGCAAGGCAGGTGACTTGGCTTTTCCCTGCCGCAGTTCAACAATAAAGTTAGGAAGTAAACTCTCCCACTCTGATGCTTCTTTGCGTTTAGTCCATTATAATAAGTAATTATCAAACTATAGCCACTGTAATCCAGCCCAAATTGCAAATTACTTACTGTTTAAAGAAACTTTAAAAAACTTGTTTCCAGGGGTAAGGCAGCGCCATCTTAAGTATTGTTTTCTGAGTCCACAGTAGAGTGTATTTCTGCCCTTTCATTGAGCACTTCCTGTACTGTTAACCAAGCCTCCTTCTCAATCCAACGTTTCTATGGCAACCCTGCTTCCCTGCTCATAGCTGACTTGTTTTATTTCATAGTATTTACTTGTGCCGATTATCTAGTGTTTGCCTATGTCAGTCTTATCAGCTTCAGCTGATAAGACTGAAGTAATGCTGTCCGATGCCTTTTTTTCCACTCCATGTGATGTCACATGGTGTCATGGGGAGTAGTAGGAAGCTCTGGGTGATTTTGCAGTCTCGTGGGATTTCAGTGTTGTGCCATAGGAAGTCCTGATAATAGATAGACAAGCAAAACAGAGTGCGCCGTAAATCATGGGAGATATGGGCATTCTCAGTGACGTAATTCTAAAGAACAAAAAGGATTACAACAATACTATGCAAGTAAGGAGATATCTACAAGCAGTGTTCATTAGTGTTTTTTATGCTGATTCATGCTGGGACAAAGTTGTGGGGGAGAGTTTACAACCACTTTAAGTTACTTCTCTGCCTTCAGCCTGTAACTGGACTGTGATTGAGCAGCAGCAGACTGATGAGCTCATCACTCTGCTCACCCTGTTTTCTCCTGTCCCCATGTTCCTTGTGAGCACACAGTGCATGAAGAACAGATGATTGGTTCCTCTCTCTCCCTCTCCTAGTTACCTGTACAAAGATATACTATATACATACACCTATCAGCAAAAGTATGCAGGCATAGGACACACCCCTGCCACGCCCCCTTAAAGGAGAATTGTACAAAAAAAACAAGATTGGTTAAACCCACAAGTGCTTTTTTACCACTACTATTCCTTTATATTGGCTTTTGGAATTTACAAACACAGCAATTTAGAAATCAGATGAAAGGTTTAGTGCTGGAAAACACTTTTTGATAGATAAAAAGTGCATTTTATATGCATCGGACCAAAATGAGGGACAAATGAGGAGGAATGAGGGACAGAGGAACATTGCTCTAAATCAGGGACAGTCCCTCGAAATCAGGGACAGTTGGGAGCTATGCATAGAGAGGGGTGAGATTTCTGAAGAGTATCTTGGGACAAGAGTCTCTCTATCAGATCAGCTTGGAGTACAAGTGAATGTGAAAACTGAGATCAAGCAGCATTGCATGAAAATAGCAGAACATCATCCAGCCAGGTAACTGAAATTTTGAATATAGATCCTGAATGAAAAACAATGTACCATGGGGCATGACATCTTGAAAAGTTTTCTTTACCAAAACATGGCCATAGCTGAGGATCCGGAATAGTTCTAAACTGAGACAGGGAGGAGGGATTCCCCCACAGAGGCTACAAAGGAGACCAGTGATTGACTCCACCTAGCTATGTCCCCCACTCAAAGAATGGTCATAGTAGAAGTTATTTAAATTCTTATACAAATAAACTTTTAATAATTTCTTTAATGCTGTAAAGAAATGCCCTTTCATATGTGCAGTGTTAAATATTAAATATAGACTTGCGTCTAAAATATGTTTGTGCCACATCTAATTCCATATATTGCACTAAATCTAAACAAAAGCTGGACTTATTTTCCTCCAAAAGCAACTCCAGACACCCAAACCTCTCCTCATCAGCAGAGTCCAAATCTACCTGGACTTCCGTATTACCCACTGCCCCCACGTTATTGTTAACTTTTCTAAAGCAATACCTACTTAAGCATGAGTGATGGAGTGTGTTATATCCTGGAAGCAGCGGTCTGCACAGGGGCAGTCAGTGTCAGCTGTGTTACCCATTTCATCCTGTTGAGGTTTTGGCTGGAGTGCATGGCTGCCTGGGTGATATTCTGGACACATGATCCCCAAACGCTGGCTGTCAGTGAGAGCTGAGATGTAAAAAAAGGTGAAAATTGTATTCTATAGTATAAAAAATAAGGGACCTGTTTATGATTCACAGGGCTTTAGCAAACTAATCCAGTTAGTGTTTACATCTACTTTAAGTTAGATGTTTTCCACCTTTCCCTTAGGAAGGTGATTATGCATGTTTTTCTTGCTGACATTATGCAAAAGCCAGTAGTTTAGCTTTCTGCCAGAAAAACAGATTAGATTATTAACTCATGTGACAGCCAGCAAGGGCTGGGAAAACACATCTTTGATATACTCATTTTATATTATGAGTGGAAGAAAATCTAAAGTTAGGAAAGAAGGATATGTATGCAGTCATTTTTACCAGTCATTCCAGAAACTGGGATTGACAGGGAAAGTAAGATAAAGGGTAGCAAGCGATGGATCTAGAGATGGGTGAGACATAAGTAGCCCTGATTTGTATCATTAATGTAGATTTTAAGGTGAAATTAAAATCCAGGGCCCATAATCAGTAGGCAAGAGGCCAGTATTCAGTCCCCTCCAAAAGCCTCTGTCCCGGGTTAGTCCATCACATTAATCATTCAGAGTATGGGGGGGGGGGGGGGGGGGGGGTCTTTGTTAGAAATCCTGGAGATTGGTTTGGATTTGTACATGGAGCACTCCAAAGCTGCAGCTTTTATTAGTGACAAACACTGACAAATAAAGACTGGCAAGAAGCACGGTGGGTATAAAAGAAGGAACTAGGCAAAAGCAGACCAGAAGCAACAAGGAGCATAAAGACTTAATGGAAAGAGCATGAAAATTAAAAGTTGGTGGAGCACAGGCAACAACTGAGAAAGCAATGTTCAGTGGAATGCTTATGGGGTACTCTATGGAACATTGAGTAAAGTTGACAAAAGCTAATGCATTGCCTTGTTACTAACTACAGATGATCCAGCTTGGACCAATGTAATTATATAGTACATATTCCATACCTGGCTGATTCCTGCAGAAGCTCCCACTACTACAGTGATCGTCGCTGTCTTCCAGGTCCTGTGCCAAGTGTCTGCCCTGGGGTCACCCACTCAACAAAGGCACCATTCAGAGAAAGCCTTGAATTTTTGTCAGAAGGCATTCTCTGATTGGATGTTATTGAGAATTTGATGTCACCATCCCTTCTTGCCACCTGATTCAATCAGAGAAGATTTTGCATTCACGAATCAATGATCGGCAACCACGAGTTAATACAGTGAGGATCACTATAGTAGCGGCGGCTATGACACTGATTCTTCATTTCCATGGGGACCAGTCAGGTATGGAATATGAATATTTACTCTGGTCAAAGCTGGACCAATGTATTCAGATTTAGTAAACCATCAGAGGTATTTTTTTAATACAACTAGTATAACAATGAAAAGGGGGGAGTTTGGGACTTTGAATGAGGCACAATAAATGTACCTCCATCCCTGATTCAGGTAAATAAGAAAGGAGTGTGGGACATTAAATGAGACAATTGACTTGTGGAGGTAGAGTGGTTGGTAAACGTTGTATATTAGTAACAAAAGTATGAAACAAGTAAAAAAGTATTTTCATATATATATATATATATATATATACACATACACATACATATGTACAATGGCATGAGCATGATGGATACAAATGTTTCAGCTTGGCAGCACATGAGAAGTATTTGAATATTGATAAAAAGCTATAAATACAAATATGTAACATGTCATAGAAACGGCATTTGGCAATAAGATGAACAATATCAATCTTGAGCATGATTTATTGTAGATATAATACAGGATATTTCCTATTAACAGGCAATGGTACATCATATGCAACAGAGCTGCTGTAAAAACAAAAAAAGGAAAAAAGAGCTCTGTTGCATATGGTGTACCATTGCCTGTTAATGGGAAATATCCTGTATTATATCTACAATTAATCATGCTCAAGATTGATATTGTTCATCTTATTGCCAAATGCCGTTTCTATGACATGTTACATATTTGTATTTATACCTTTTTATCAATATTCAAATACTTCTCATGTGCTGCCAAGCTGAAACATTTGTATCCATCATGCTCATGTCATTGTGCATGTGTATGTATATATATATATATATATATATATATATATATATATATATATATATATATATATATATATATATAAAGATGTTTTTACTTGTTTGATACTATTGTTACTAATAAACAATGTTTACCAACTACTCTGCCTCCACAAGTCAATTGCCTCATTTAAAGTCCCACACTACTTTCTTATTTACAATTAGTATAAGTATCTTAATTTACCTTTGTATTAGCCACTTACGAGCCCATATGGCAACACTTGAACTGGGAGAGGGAAGGGCAGAACTGTGAGCCAATCAGGTGTGCCATATACAAATGTGTTGGCTAGAAACTGCTTATGGGGGGAGCAGAGTGAGCAGGGGGATGATCTCATCAGTCTGCTGCCTCTCTTTCACTATCCAGTCAGCAGGTAGAGATGGAAAAAGGTTACCAAGGAATCCCTAACTATAAGTGGTATCATTCACCAGGCTGTTGTGTGACAGAGCTCTATAAATCTCAGGAGACATGCAAAGAACACAAGCAAACATGAAAAATTAGAGATAATAACATTTATTATATGCATACAATTTGCTCCAGTAATTGAAGTACCAATTGGTTGATTTATATAAACCTGAATTATAACTAAATCAAAACCTTTTTTGTTGTATTTGATTAGGAAAATGTTAAACCCCGTCTGTTTTCTTTCTGTCTATATTCTATTGAGATTTCACCTCGCTTCCTGTGACAGAGACAAAAAAAAGGGGAAAACTCTGCAAAGTAAGGTGAAAATCCCCTCTTAGAAAGTAAAGTAGTCACTCAAACAGAGGTCTGTTTTGGGAGGTATTCTCTTACCTCCTGTTCTGATAGTAATTGGAAACTTTCTGTCCTAAAAAATCAAGAGAGTAAATACATCTAATGGAGACAACAATAAAACCTGGCAGGGGTCTAACTCCTTTCACACTGTACCACCCAAAACAAGAAACAATGTTTTTTTACTTTGTTTCACATTAAAATGACTTGTCACATTGTGGATAATTTATCTACTGGAACATATCATGTTGACTAATACCACCTGATTTATCTCTCTAGTAAAGGATGGTTGTCAATGAATTTAGAAATGATAGTGATAACATAGATCGTACAAATACAAATCAATTCACTATCTAATTTCTCTAAGCACAAAGAAGAGTACCCATGAAAAGAGTTTTCTAGAATGGAGCAAGAAAAGTTGATGTAAGTAAATACCCCAGATAGCAAGCAATTGTGATACAAATTTTAAAATGACTTGCTAAGTTATTGCTACACTTGCCAGGCTTCACAAGTTTGTTGCACAATTGCAGTAAGTCTGCATTACATGACTCCAGATCAACTTTCTTTGCAAACATTCTGCAAGTCTGCTGCAAGTTCTGGTTCAATTATGTTGTGCAATAGTCATCCCACCACAGGGGGCACTGTGACTTGCAGAGCTCTTGCTGTAGACTCACCACTGCAACTTTGCTCTCGCTACAGACTTGCCATGCAAATTTGCTATAAATTGGAAAAGTGTCAACTAGAAGTTGTGCTTCAAGTGCTATATAAGTGTACAACTTGTCAGTAAAAATGTGCAGCAAGTTAACAAGACTTACAATTCAACACTGCCACAAATTTGTGGCAAGTTATCCTTGCTATCTTTAAATCTTTAAAAATGATTTTCAGATCCCATCACTTCCTGTAGATTCTCTCGGCATTCGTTTCCTGTAGGCCATCTCCCAGAAGCCTTCACTTTCTTGTTGCATCACAGAAGAGGCAGGTCCTTGCACTATATCAGGGGTGTCCCATGGGCTACATGTGGCCCCAGGGAGTTTAGTATGCAGCCCGAAGCCCATCTGAAGGAATGCTGGGGAAGCCAGGCAAATGCACACATGGAGAAATGCTGGGGATGCTGTGAAAAATTAGTTGATGGGTGAAGGGTGTGTGCTGATGAGGTCAGCTGGTAAACTCCTTCCTGTGTCTTACTGGTTTCTCTGTCTGTCTGTATAAAAGGGAGTCTCTGAAGCTTTCTAAGAAATATAGCAAGGGTTATGGTAAGACCTTGTTCTCAAAATCAAAGAAAGCTTGTATTTTTCTGCAACTGAGGTATACTAATGGTATATTGGTACATAGGGGAGCTGGATTAAAAAAAAAAAAAAAGGTGAACTTAGCCTTTAGGAAATTTAACTGGTGTCCTTCAACACACTTCTTCTGAGCCCAAACTGTTATGGGCACACCCCTTAGGGGTGCATCATCATACCACCCTGCCATTGTAAAAACACTGTACAATGCAGGACAAAAGACTACCCATCACCAACCAATGGAGGTTATGTAGAAGGGCCCATGATGATGGGCCTGAGATGTGAAAACGCTTCATTCAAATTTTAAATGAACATGACGTTTAGACTTGTGGAAATGTCCTAATAACACCAGATTCCTTTATTTGGAAATATAGCATAAAAATGGATAAGACACCCGGAGACATCAGCTTTATTTTGGGATTTGGCTGGCTGATCCTTCCAGTAGAGGTGTGTGGGGGGGGGGGGGGTTGATTTCAGTACTGCAAAGCAGAATGGATGTGACTCCATCACACAGAATGTCACATCAATTAGAACTGGAGTTTCTGCAGTGAACTGCTGCAGTCTGGAATTCCTCTGTCCAAAGAAAGAGATTTATTCATAGCACATTGCATAAAGTGTGTTTCAAGTAGTCTGCAATATGCACTTCATTGGCATTGTAACAGCAATATTTTGCTCATATTAGGTTTGGATTTTCCCAGCAACTCTTAGCAATAAGTATTAGGTACAGTAAATCACACCCACCAAAAACCCAAAATGTCAAGGGAACTATATCAACTGCTAGTCAAGATGAATTGTACACGCTGATTTCTGATTCAATAAACTGAGTAATAGAAGTTGAATAACAGAAGGCAGGCAACTCCAGGGGCATTTCTATTACAAGATAAGTGAAAATGTTGCCTCAGACAATCACTCACATCCAGGCCCCTTAATTGCCCCTAAATACTAATGTATTAGTATGGCGGGATGGGGGGCAGCAATTCAGGCCTGTTCCAGTAGGTGGAACAGAAGTGCTCTTGGTTACATCTATACTACTAGAGCTATCAAAAAAAGTCAATGTAATGCAGATAGACTTGTATTTTTTCAGAGATGTCACCCCCATTTTAAAAGTGTACATTTTAAAAGCTTCCGTTTGTGTTCAGGAACTGGCTCCCCCAAACTTTATGGCTGAAAAATGCTAATACAGGTGCTGGTTGAGGAAGGGTCTCAGAAAAAAATACTGGCCGTGCTCTGACCACTCAGTAATACCCACTGCATGGTGTTCACCTTTAAAGTGGTAATAAAACCAAAAGCAAACATTTATTATATTGCAGCTTACCATTTTTTAGATGTGATGGCTGCATTCATTTTTCTTTTTTAGACTTTTTTTCTTTTATTTTCATCTGGTGATCCAGTTCTCCAGCAGAATGTATCAGTTTACATGGGTGAGACAAACCCTTTAATACTGGAAGGGGTTCTTAAATGATCAGCTTTTATTTATTCATGGAAAACTTTTATCCCAGAAGGAAAAAAAAAGCTATCTGCTGATTATAAAGTGTTAGCTGAAGTTTGGCTTCAATTCGTTAGTGTATCTAAATCTGATTTAACACTCCCCTCCTCCCTGGACTGACAATGGTGCTGTCTGCTGTGTCTCCTACGCTCCTTCATCCAGTGTCTTGCTAACACGGGAGGTCTGTTACAGGCCAGATCACCAGGTTAAACAGTGGGAGAAAAAGCCTAAGAAAAGAAACCTGATGCAGCCACCACATCTAATGATTGGTAAGCTACAACAGATTACATTTTTGGTTTTGGGTTTAATACCGCTTTAATTAGAGATTGAAGACTCTGCACAAAGTGGCCATAGACAATCCCCTGCTGCCTTGAATGGGCAAAGTGCAAGACATCTCAAAGATAAATCCTTAAAGTGATTGTAAAGGCTAGTTTTTTGTTTTTTTTTAAATAACAAACATGTTACTGTGTTTCCCCGATAGTAAGACACCCCCGATTGTAAGACGTATCGGGAGTTTCAGAGGGGTCAGCTAATATAAGCCGTACCCCGAAAGTAAGACATATGTCTTACTTTCGGGGAAACACGGGGGGATTTGCCTCCAGTGACGTGCGGTACAAAGAGTGGGGCTGGGGGTGCGGGCCGCTGGGGGTGCGGGTCTCTGTCCCCCTCCGTTCTCCCCCTCCGTTCCGCTTTCCTCCTCTGTGCCTCCCCGCTGTCCCCTCCGTTCCCCCCTCCTTCTCTGTCCCCCTCCGTTCTCCCCCTCCGTTCCGCTTTCCTCCTCTGTGCCTCCCCGCTGTCCCCTCCGTTCCCCCCTCCTTCTCTGTCCCCCTCCGTTCTCCCCCTCCATTCCGCTTTCCTCCTCTGTGCCTCCCCGCTGTCCCCTCCGTTCCCCCCTCCTTCTCTGTCCCCCTCCGTTCTCCCCCTCCGTTCCGCTTTCCTCCTCTGTGCCTCCCCGCTGTCCCCTCCGTTCCCCCCTCCTTCTCTGTCCCCCTCCGTTCTCCCCCTCCGTTCCTCCGTCCTCCCCCTCCTTCCTTTGTGAAAAGACAGAGTCAGCTGACTCTGTCCATTCACATAACTGAAACATTGTAATCTCCTGTGATTACAATGTGTCAGTTTATGAATGGAGAGAAGCCGCTGTCTTCTCTCCTTTCATTCTCAGTGCAGCTGACGCTGCAGAGAAAGGGACTGGGGAATCTCTATCCTCTGTCTCTTTCTCTGTCTCAAGGGGGAGATATCAGAGGTCTGTTAAGACCCCTGATATCTCACCAAAGCCCCCCAACAGGGCTGATTAAAAAAAAAACAAAAAAAACACATATTGCAATAAAGAATAAAAAAAAAATATTTTCCCAATATAAGACATACCCCGAAAGTAAGACATAGTGGGGCTTTTAGGGATAAAAAGAAAGTAAGACACTGTCTTACTTTCGGGGAAACACGGTATACTTACCTCTGTGCAGTTGGTTTTGCACAGAGTAGCCTGGATCCTCCTCTTCTCGGGTCCCTCTTTGCTGCTCCTAGCCCCCGCCTCCTTTGAGTGCCCCTCAGCCAGCAGCTTGCTACAGGGGTAACCCAAGCCGAGTCACAGCTCGGTGTATTCATTCAGACACAGAGCCCTGGCCTGGCCCCACCCCCTCTCTCCCCTGATTGGCTGACTGACTTTGATTGACAACCGTAGGAGCCAATGGCACCGCTGCTGTCTCAGCCAATCAGGAGGAGTGTCCTGGATGGCTGGGGGGATCATGTAGTTTAGCAACCTTGTAATGGGGGAAGTAATGATTGTACAAGTGGGCATGAAGTGTAAAGCGTGGAGGGTATCTGAACAGCAGAGATCTCCTTGCAAAATGTATCAATCTTCTGTTTGAAGTGATTGGCGATCTCCTGGGCAGTGAGTGAGTTAGTGAGTGGAGGCAGTGGAGGGCGAAGTAAAGAGTTAAAGGTAGAGAAGAGTTGATGGGGACGGGATGATAAGTTGTTAATAAGAGTGATAAAATAGGTCTGCTTGGCAGTGAGGCTGGAACTGTAGTTTTTGAGGGCTAATTTATATTGTTTGAAAACTTTCTGAGACTTATGCCCTGTACACACGGTCGGACATTGATCGGACATTCCGACAACAAAATCCATGGATTTTTTCCGACGGATGTTGGCTCAAACTTGTCTTGCATACACACGGTCACACAAAGTTGTCGGAAAATCCGATCATTCTGAACGCGGTGACGTAAAACACGTATGTCAGGACTATAAACGGGGCAGCAGCCAA
Source organism: Lithobates clamitans (assembly GCA_037952925.1). Classification (NCBI taxonomy): domain Eukaryota; kingdom Metazoa; phylum Chordata; class Amphibia; order Anura; family Ranidae; genus Lithobates; species Lithobates clamitans. Next base: position 7,954,494 of record JBBGZY010000300.1, read on the forward strand.
TAGCTTTCGTCTCTTAATTTATTCTGAGCATACGTGGCACTTTGTGCGTCGGATTTGTGTACACACGATCAGAATTTCCGACAACGGATTTTGTTGTCGGAAAATTTTATAGCCTGCTCTCAAACTTTGTGTGTTGGAAATTCCTATGGAAAATGTGTGATGGAGCCTACACACGGTCGGAATTTCCGACAACAAGGTCCTATCACACATTTTCCATCGGAAAATCCTATCGTGTGTACAGGGCATTAGTCCTATGGAAAAAAAGGAAAAAATAATTGCGCTTCAAAATATCTAAAATGTGAAAAAAAGCAGCGAAATCTAAAATGTGACACAAACACATAACATAAGTAGGAAAAATGGAATGATTCGCGTTATATGAATTGGTAAATGTGTGGCTGTTTAGTCACACCAAAAAACGCTAAATGCAACCTGTGTAAATAAATACATAACCATACGTGCAATAGTGTATCTTAATCAATATGAACAAATGTGGAAAATAAAGTCCAAACAAAAATAAACGTATTAAAAAGTCATTTGTGAATGAAAAAAAATTAATAAAAAATAGTCCATAAGAAGAACTCAAAGAAAGTGAAAATAGCAATCACGGGTTTTTCAACCACATGGAGCCTCAGATATGTGGGACCAACCCGACAGTAAGAGCCTGGCCGCATTAGTCCTATGCCACAGGTGCTCATGAGCACGGATATGTTTTTTCAGACTTCTAGCGTCATCAGTTTGCCAGGGTCAGGGCCTGATTCTGTGTGTAGTGAGGGGAGGCAGTGTGTCCAGTAAGGCTAGAAGTGAAGTGTTGTAGAGGGAAGTGGCTAGGTCAGTGCAGGATAGGGGTGAGATTTTGTCATAGAGGTGGTCAGTTGCACAGTAGAAAAGAGAAGAGTTGAGATGGCGTAGGTTTCTATGAGTAACTGTTAAGCGGTTGGAGGGAGAGGAGGTGGAGGAGAGGCATGAATGACGTATTAAGCTGCCCCTCACTATCGGAAACATCATCACCAGCAACTGCCACCACTTCTTTTTCCAGCTGGTTGCTTCCCCTTCTGATGATATTCCTCTCACACTACCACAGGTTAACTTACTATACACTTCTTACTGGTTAACAATGGCTTTGACTCACTATCCCCTTGATTTTTAGATACACCATGAATACACTTATTTAAATTTTAAGAAAGTGGGACCAGGCAACTTCTTCTTTAAATAAGAATGCCCTTTACTGAATAAATGATGATTACAGGTTGAGGTAGAAGATGGTATTTGAAGTTACAGAATTGTCCATCACATAACATTCCCTTTTGCGTTAATTGACCCTTTAAAGTGACCTTGTCCCTGTCAGGGCAAAGTGACAGGTTCCATGAAAAAAGACTTAAAGCGCAGTTCCACCCAAAAATGGAAACTTCCGCTTTAAGGGAGGTGATCCCCTGACATGCCACATTTGGCATGTCATTTTTTTGGGGGGGAGCTGGTACCCTCTTTTCAGAGGGTTCCAGCTCCCACTTCCTCCCGGCGCACCGCGGCACAGGAAGGGAGATCACCTCTCCCCCTGCCTCTCGGCAATCATCTGGGAAACATCACAGGTGCCAGATGATTGCCCGGCCAGTCACGGCGCGTGGTGCGGCTCGTGCAGGCGCAGTGGGTGCCCGGCTGTGAAGCCACAGCCGGGCGCCCACACTTACAATGCTGGCACCGCAGAGAGGAGGGGGAGACGAGTGGGGCTTCGCTCCCCCACATCACTGGACCCTGGGACAGGTAAGTGTCCGATTATTAAGTCAGCAGCTGCAGTATTTGTAGCTGCTAACTTTTAATTTTTTTTTTTTAGCAGCAGAACTCCGCATTAAAGGAGTTGTAAAGGCAGAAGGTTTTTTATCTGATTGCATTCTATGCATTCAGATAAAAAACCTTCTGTGTGTAGGAGCCTCTCCAGCACCCCCCAATTACCTACCTGAGCTCCTTCTCTCTCCAGCAATGTCCATGATCCCCTCAGCCATCCAGTACACTCCTTCTGATTGGCTGAGAGAGCAGCGGCGCTATTGGCTCCCATGGCTGTCAATCAGCCAATCAAGGGAAAGAGGGGACGGGCCAGGTCGGGGATCCATGTCTGAATAGATACACAGAGCTCTGACTCAGCTTGGGTGACCCCTGTAGAAAGCTGCTGGCTGAGGGGCACTCAAAGGAGGCAGGGACTAGCAGCAGGAAAAAAGGGGTCCGAGAAGAGGATGATCTGGGCTGCTCTTTGCAAAACCAACTACACGTAGGAGGTAAGTATAACACGTTTGTTATTTAAAAAAATAACAAGCCTTTACAATCACTTTAATACCCACTGTTAATTACTTTCCCTATGCCTTGTTCCTCCATCAGAGTCCAAACTCTGGTTAATGGATGGTTAAAAAAATGGTTAATGATTTCCTCCCCTCCCTCCAGCTTGAAGACTCCATCCTTCAGGAATCCTCCATGCTTGGAAGCACCAGGTATTTCCCAACTGCTCCAACAAAAAAAATGGAGTGTCTGGGGGGACAGTTGGGGCATGGTAAAGGTGGGTGGTTGTTGTTTAGGAGAACCTGTGCTGAAAGGGAGTGAGAAGTGAAAGAATATCCTTAAGACATTAGCCTTTTAGATTATAGAGGAGAAAATGTATTACCAGAATTCTGGAAATCCATGTAGAAGCAGCATTAGCGGTTTCCCTCGTTCCCCTGCAGCAACATAGTGGAATCGTAATCCAGAATCCTGTGGATGCAATTAAAATATAAGAAAGAAGTTAAATCTGTGAGAGATTGACTTTTGTCACACCTTTGTCTTTTTTTCCTGAATCTTGTAACGGACCCTTATTAGGTCGATGGGAAAAGGATGTGCATCTGTTTGCATCCCATTACCTACAATCCATCATGTTTAGGTCCAAAAAACCTGAAAAAGATGGCAACCTCTTTGTTGTTTTTTTCGGACCTACTCAGACTCATATGTATCCAGAGGTAAAGGGATGCACATTGAGCTTTTATTTTAGATCCACTTGAAAAACTGACAGGCGGATTTAATCAGAACATTCATCTAAAAGGACCCCAACATAAAACAAAGAACAAAATGGTAAAGAAGGAAGAGTATACAGAACCACGGCAAATTCCCTTTAATTCGATTCTTTGATCTCAGTGGACTGAAAAGGACATCACTTCAGCAAAGCCACAAAGAGTCTGCTGCAGAGAGAAAAAAGAAAAGGGCTAAATGCTTTCCTAGCCACAGTCTTCTCCTTTCTGTGTGTCACTGTTCCCACATGCTGTAAAGAAGAAATGTTCTCCAATATCCAGGAGTCCTCTGGGACTTATTTCTACTAGATATAGGACCAACAGTATTCAGGATTTCCTCTGGCTGTCATGCAGGTCTGGGCACTGCTCACTTCTAGGGCAGATGAGAAGCAGGAGGCATTCTTCATAATGCCCTAACAGCTCTCATATCTATCTATCTATCTATCTATTTATCTATCTATCTATCTATCTATCTATCTATCTATCTATCTATCTATCTATCTATCTATCTATCTATCTATCTATCTATCTATCTATCTATGTGTTTGTACTAGGGCAGTGAATAGGGTACGTAAAGTTGCCCTTGTACAGGTCTCCTTTAGGTGACTTTATCCGACACTGTTCTAGACTGCTTCTGACAGCAGACATCTAAATAAGGATCAGAGAATGGTTTGGACTGAACACGCTCCTCTTTAATCACTTATCTACAGGGCTCTTTCACCCCCTTCCTGCCCAGGCCATTTTTCAGCTTTCAGCATTGTTACACTTTGAATGACAATTGCACGGTCATGCTACAATGTAACCATGTGAAATTGTTAGCATTTTCTCCACACAAATAGAGCTTTCTTTTGGTGGTATTTATTCACTGAAGGAATTTTTATTTTTCCCTTAAAAATTTAAAAAAATACCGAAAATGTTGATTGTTTTTCTTAGTTTCTGTCAGTAAATTTTGTAAATAAGTATTTTTTCTCCTTCACTGATGTGCGCTGATGAGGCAGCACTAATAGGCTGCACTGATGGAAACTGATGAGGTGGCACTTATGGGCACTGATGAGGAGGCACTATTATTCTGCACTTATGGGCACTGATAGATGGCACTGATAGGCGGCACTGATGGGCATTGATAGGTGACACTGGTGGGCACTGAAAGTCAGCACTGACTGGCATCACTAATGGGCACTGATTTCTAGCTGTGGTGGGCACTGATTGTTGGCACTGATGGACATTGATTGCTGGCACTGGTTGCTGGCACTGGTAAGCATGGGTTGCTGGCACTGGTGGCGCTCTAATGTAATCAGGGCACTGATCATGAGTGCCCTGATTACATCTCTCACTGTCCCCTGCGAGGAAATGCCGCTGATCGGCTCTCCTCGCAACACACTCTGTCAGTGTGAGGCCAGGAGAGCTAATTACTGGCACTTCCTTGTTTACTTGTGACTGGCTGTGATTGGATACAGCCGATCACATGATTAAAGAGCCGCGTCATCAGCGCTTTACAGAGATCAGGCTTGCTCCGTGTCCTAGCAACGAGGCGTGACCGCGATCGCCGCGCTGCGATCCCCCGTGGGTGCGCAGGAGCGGACGTTCGGGTGCGCTGTCATATGACGTCCACCCAGAATGAGAGCCGCACCGTCTCACCGTCATTTCACGGTGGGTGGGCGGCAAGTGGTTAAAGCATATGTAAACCCTCACCTTGTAAAACAACCCATTTGGTTTAAAATAGAAATGAAAGGCAAAACATTTGTGTATAGATATAAAAAACATTACAAACACGGTTTTCCCTTTTTTTTAGAAGTGATCACATTCCCTCTGTTCTCAGCTCATAAGAGCTGGGGGAGGAGAAGCAACAATACACTGATCTTCCCAGTGATAGGCTGTGCAGGAGGGGCGTGCCAGGACAAGTCTGATCATTGGAAGAGAGTGGGCTCAGTTCCCAGCACAGAACTACAGAACTGACCACGATGTGCTCTCCTGCTTAGTCTGGTCAGTTTGTAATAGGAAAGCAGAGGGACTGGCAGGTACACCATAAATTTCACACAAAGGAAGCAATACAAAGAGAACAGGATACTTTTTCATACAAGTACATGGTACAGCCGGCACATATCAGGAATATGAAGTGTTGGGTTTACATACTCTTTAATTTTATTAACCATCATCATTACAGCAGTTGTTAAAACATGTATTATCTACATTACACTATGCATTTTTTTTATAAATACACCCCTAAGATTTGCATTATATTCAGTGGTACCCATTTACACCTGAGCATGGTGCTGCTGTGCCTGCTCCTCCTCCTGACTGGCTCTCCAGTGGGCACTGGGGGGGCAGAGTAGAGAGCAGTGACTGACAGTCACCTCTCTTTGCTCCGGGAAGACTGAGAACTGAGCTATCAGCAGTTATGTGATCGCTCAGTTCTTGGGCTTAGGGTCGGGACAGCTACAGCATCACACTGATGTGAGTATGTATGTTTATTTTTTTAGTCACCTCAAACTTCTTCTTTAATTTAAACATGGTGTCTACTGAGGACATTAAAATGCATGGTATACCAGTGCAATTATGCATGTTTATTAATTATTATACAGCAGCCTTTCTCAGCCTTTTTAACAGGAAGGAACTCTTGAAATAATTTTCCAGGCTCAGGGAACCTTTGCTAATAATTACTAAATAAAAGGTTCACAGTACATCAGTGTGATGTAGATGAATGCTCCTTAAATTGGGAAGACCCCCTTCGCCTTACAGATAGCTAAATAGATTATTGTTGATAGTGGTTACTCATCTGAGAGGCGGATGTTGCCCATTACTGGACGACAGTTTGTACGCAATTTATTTGTATGCTAACATCATGTTTCCTGTAGTGAGTTGGTTTATACTCTACATAATCCGAGTACTTTATGTCCTGTTGTATTTGGGCATTTTTGAACCATTATACTTTGTATTATTGTCTTACCTTCTTGGAAAACGAAAACAATTATTGGAAAGAAAGAAGGTCCCCATTGCTCAAAGAACACCTAGAAACCACTGAAGGAACCCTGATTGGGAAAGGTTGTTCTACAAAGTCTAGTGAGTGGTCAACATCACATCAGTTTCTTTTTTTTAGCCTTAAGCAAGAAGGGTGTTGGCTAAAACTTGTCTTGCATACACACGGTCACAGAAATGTTGGCCAACAATTACGAACGTAGTGACATACTAGATGTACTACGTGGTTTTTCAGCTCTTTAGCGCCACCCTTTGGGCTCCTTCTGCTAATTTCGTGTTAGTAGAAGTTTGGTGAGCGTTGATTCGCGCTTTTCTTTTTGCGTTTTTAATTTATCGCTTTTCATTTCGTGCTTTTCGGTTTGTTTCTGAACGGCCATTCGTCAGACATTTTGCAGAATCGGAGGAGATAACGTGTTATTTATTATTGGCCTTGGAGTTATTGCTTTGACATTATTTTTTTGGTTGAATAATGATTCGATTTGGTAAATTTTCTATATTTTTGGATGCATAGAATGCACTTTTTGGTTATTTTCCATTGGCAGATAGCATGTCTTTTTTATTTTTTTTTTATTTTTAATGCACAATAAAAAAATTGTGGAGAATAATACTTGGCTATGTGTTTTACTTCAAATGACAGTTTGGGAGTAGGCAGTTACCTTTTAAAAAATACAATGTAAAATTGACAAGGGACACCAACATAGTTGTATCTTTGTTCTTAAAAGCTACGGGATAATGGTGTTGTGGTAACTTGCACAAATAAAAAAAAACAAAAAAACATAAAAAATATTATTCTTGATATCACAAGAAAAAAAAAGCCTTTGAAAATTAATTTGCAAAAACTCCATCAGTATCACCAGCAATGCAGCTTCATTATTATCCCATTAAAGAAGAAGAGAATGTGCGCTGCATTAGGAGATTTCATAATTTGCCGTGTCACGAATGTTAATTCTCCATTATGAACACTAGTTTACAAGACCGACCGCTTCTGCTTCCAAGCATGCGTGTTTGTACTTTGGACTTTTGTCCAATGGACTTGTGTACACACGATCGGAAAGTCCGACAACACACATTTGTTGGAGGAAAATTTGAAAACATGCTATCCAACACTTGTTGGCTGAAAGTCTGACAGCAAATGTCGGATGGAGCATACACACGGTCGGACTTACTGCCAACAAGCTCACATCCAACATTTCCCGTCAGAAAATCCGATCGCGTGTACGCGGCATAACAATGTCATCTGCTGATGAGATCCAAAATATTCCTACAAAGGGTTTATTTTTAGTACAAGAAAACTCGATCATCTGCCTGCTAGTAATTTTAAATGTAATATGGACAGCATGGTGGTTATTGTTCTTTGATTGCAGCATTGTCGTTGATTCCTGCTGTTGCTTCTACTTTATCTGTACGGACTTTCAATGTTCTTTGTTTCAACATACGTTTTCTTGGGTAGGTTCGTTGACATCCAACAGCCTGGCCTAACCGCTAGTGCATCTGTATGACTGTGGGACAGGACAGTTTGGGGCAAGCACTGATATGAATGGGTTCTGAATTAGAGGAAGATGGCATAATGTAAATTAAGTGCTATGGATGGGATCTCCCAAATAGGCACTGGAGAATTGTAAAGGCCAGAGGGGGACCAAATCCTGGAAATATCTCTTTTTGAGACTTTCCACTAACTTTCAGCTTCAATGAAAATGGATCATTATTATTTTTCGTTACACCATTGCATATTTAAACAACTCAAGTTGCTAGTTATGTCTTTTAATATGGTTCTACCCCAGGAACTCTGAATCTGTTTTATCCCGAAGATGGCTCTGTATAATTTATGGGAACATGATAAAGAGATTAATTCATTCTTTTTACTATATTAAAATGTAGGTCAGATCCCAATTGCGATTCTGAAAGAGTGGGAAGTGGTAGAAGCCTTCAGGCTAAAGTGCTGTGCTTTGAAGTTGGAAGTACATGAGGGAGAAGTGTACATGTGACCTGCATACAAACTGCACTCTGAAAAGCTCTACAGTACAAATTGAGAAGAACTAGAAAAATTAAAATACCCCACATTTTACACTCTCAACATCTGAAAACTAGGGGTGCTTACAGATTCTGAGATTGCGGATAATGAAGGGCACCCCCTGATGGTGACATCAGGTAATTGCATATTAAAGCATTGGTAAACTCAAAAACAAAAAAAAGTATTATAATGAAAGCTTACCAATCGTTAAAAGTGGCAGCTGCATTGATTTTCTTTTTTTTAGGCTTATTTTTACTAATTTTCACCAACTGATCCAGTCTTATGCCCCGTACACACGATCGGACATTGATCGGACATTCCGACAACAAAATCCATGGATTTTTTCCGACGGATGTTGGCTCAATCTTGTCTTGCAAACACGGTCACACAAAGTTGTTGGAAAATCCGATCGCTCTGAACGCGGTGACGTAAAACATATACGTCGGGACTATAAACAGGGCACTAGCCAATAGCTTTCGTCTCTTAATTTATTCTGAGATAAGGCTACCCGAAATAAAAGTGCATACACTAAAGAAGCGCCAGACCAAACGGTAAAAGGGTCCAATTTAATTTATTGGTATCGTGCTAAAAGACAGCCAACCTGTTTTGGGGGTCAAAGAAATTCCCCCTTCATCAGGGCTTCAGTTAAAAATGATAATCTTGAATGGAGGTCTTATCTTGAGTGTTCATGCAGATGCTGACGAGTAACGCTTCTAATCCAGCAATCAGCTTCCTGCAAAGATTCACACAGGAATGCCTTACTTTGAGTCCATTCGAGGTTCTCATTTTTAACTGAAGTCCTGATAAAGGAAGAGTTTCTTAGACCCCGAAGCACGTTGGCTGTCTTTTAGCACAATACCAAGAAGTAAAATTGGACTCTTATCTTTTGGTCTGGCGCTCCTTTCATGTAGGCACATTTTTAACTACCTCAGCTCCGGAGGGTTTTACTCTCTTCGTGACCAGGTCATTTTTTGCTATTTAGCACTACTAATTTAACCGGTAATTGCACGGTCAAGCAATGGTGTGCCCAAACAGTATTTGTATCTATTTTTTTTACACAAATAGAGCTTTCCTTTGCTGGTATTTGATCACCACTGGGTTTTGTATTTTTTATTATATGAATGATAAAATGGCAAATTTTGATAAAAAAAACAAAAGTATTTAATATAAATATTTAAAAAAATCGAATTTCTTCATAAATTTAGGTCAAGATGTAATCTGCTACATGTCTTTGGTAAAAAAATCCAAGTAAGTGTATATTGTTTGATATGCATTAATGTTATAGTGTCTACAAACTATGGTATATATACTGGATTTTTTTTATACTACTAATGGCGGTGATCAGCAACTTATAGTGGGACTGTGATGGTGCGGCAGACAATCCGACACTAACTTACACTGGGTGGGACTGACTAACTACCACTGACATCACCAGTGACACTAATACAGTGATCGGTGATAATACTATACACTGTCACTGTACCAATGACACTGGCTGGAAAGGGGTTAAATGTTTTGCTAACAAGTGTTAATTTGCATAATGTGTGCTGCTTTTTACTAAATATCTCTTTGTTTTTTATCCTTGGTGGCATAATTTCCGGCCGGTGAGACACAGGTTGTTGTAGACTTCCGGTTTCGGTTTTATGCCTATTGTTTTCCTATACCATGTGAGTGGATATATATTAAACTATTTGATTTTATAATAAAACAGAATTACGCTATGTGGACTTTCTTTGCCATTTATTTACATCATGTACAAGCATCCCATTGCCCAATAATTAGGGAGTGACAAAGGAGGACTACAAAGCTCAGCAGATTCAGGATATCTGCACAAGTGCATCTCACTCCTGTCATTGGGAGTTCATAGCAGCTGGAGTGATGAAGGAGGACTACAAAATTCAGCAGACCTAGGATATTTGCAAAAGCACATATGACTCCTGTCATTGGAAGGCAGCTGGTGAGTGAGTGGGCACACAGGAGGGGAGCATGATTTGCACCACATTTGAGTTTACAGCACTTGGCACTTTAGCACGATGGATCTTTATTTCACTATTAAGAAGATTTGAGATAATGGACTTTATGTGAATTGTATTTGATTTGTATTAATCATTTATGGTTGATTGATATTTTTTTGTTTATATCCAAACACGAGGTAATAGAAAGAACCCATATAGGGTAGTGCTTTTTATATACACTTTATCACTATTTAAAGGCGCAGCACCTTCTAGAGCAGCAACCCACATTAATATATATTTTTTTTCACTTACACCATAAGCACAGGAATATATATGAAAGTGGTTTACACACAGGCATGTACAGTGCCTTGAAAAAGTTTTCATACCCCTTTACATTTTGTCATGTTACAACCAAAAACGTAAATGTATTTTATTGGGATTTTAAGTAATAGACCAACACAAAGTGGAACATAATTTTGAAGTGGAAGGAAAATGATAAATGTTTTTAAATTTTTTTTACAAATAAATATGTGAAAAGTGTGGCTTGCATTTGTATTCAGCCCCCTTTACTCTGATACCCCTAACTAAAACCTAGTGGAACCAATTGCCTTCAGAAGTCACCTAATTAGTAAATAGAGTCCACCTGTGTGTAATTTAATCTCAGTATAAATACAGCTGTTTTGTGAAGTCCTCAGAAGTTTGTTAGAGAACCTTAGTGAACAAACAGCATTGCGAAGGCCAAGGAACACACCAAACAGGACAGGGATAAAGTTGTGGAGAAGTTTAAAACAGGGTAAGGTTATAAAAAAAATCCTATCCTAAGCTTTGAACAGCTCATGGAGCACTGTTCAATCCATCATCCGAATATGGAAAGAGTATGGCACAGCTGCAAACCTACCAAGACATGACCGTCCACCTAAACTGACAGGCTGGGCAAGGAGAGCATTCATCAGAGAAGTAGCCAAGAGGCCCATGATAACTCTGGAGGAGCTGCAGAGATCCACAGCTAAGGTGGGGGAATCTGTCCACAGAACAACTATTAGTCGTGCATGCCACAAATCTGGGCTTCATGAAAGAGTGGAAATAAGAAAGCCATTGTTGAAAGAAAGCCATAAGAAGTCCTGTTTGCAGTTTGCAAGAATCCATGTGGATCTAACATGGAAGAAAGTGCTCTGGTCAAATGAGAACAAAATGGAACTTTTTGGCCTAAAAGCAAAACGCTATGTTTGTCGAAAAACGAATGCCCTGTACACACAGTCGGATTTTCCGAAGGAAAATGCTCGATGGGAGCTTGTTGTCAGAAATTCCGGCCATGTGTAGGCCCCATTGGACATTTTCCATCTGAATATCCGTCACACAAAATTTGAGATCTGGATCTCAAATTTTCCGACAACAAAATCCATTCTTGTAAATTACGATCATGTGCACACAATTCCAACGCACAAAGTTCCACGTATGCTCTCAATCAAGTACGAGATGGAAGCGCTCGTTCTGGTAAAACTAGCGTTTGTAATAGAGATAGCACATTCGTCACGCTGCAAATTTAAAATCTTTTAATGCAGCATTCTCTTCTTCTTTATAATGCTAGAATAATGAAGTTGCTTTGCTGCTGATATTCACACAGAGTTCTAACAAACTGATTTCTTTAGTATTTTTCGTAATCTCATCAATACTTTTTTTTCGTCAGATCTCCATAATAATGTTTTTTGAATTTTGTTTTGTTTTTTATCCAGATCTCCTATTTTTATTTAGTTTTTTTATAGTGATCTCCATAATTTTTTCTTTTGTTTTGTGTCAAGTTACCATAACACCATTATTATCTTGTATTTTTTAACCTCAAGTCGGTTGGTGTTGGTGTCCCTTGTTAATTTGACATTGTATTTTTGAAATGTAACTGCCTACTCACAAACAAACTGTCCTTTTTTAAGTAAAACACATAGGCAAGTATTTGTGAAAAATAAATAGCTATTTATTCTAGATCATAACAAAATGAAGAGGAAGACAATGCTTGAGAAACTTGTGAAAGAAAATTTGCGAAGCCTTTGTACCCCAGGGCAGACATCAATTATTTTACAGTCAAAATTGGTGGCCTGAGGAGTCCTTATAATAGTGAGCACAATCCGGTCCAGGACTACAAGAGATCAGGAACAGCAGCAGATGACATATCTGTCCCCAGGCTGTGGTCTTACCACAGCCTGCGTCTTTTGTCAGGCCAGACAGAACCCAGGCCATCACTTTCTTGTCTTCCTTCCACACTTCCTTCCACGCGTGCTTCCAGGCGGTGGCTCTGGTGTTGTAGTTGTGGCAGGAGGTGGAGGAGGAGGACCATTGTTGAGCTCACAAACGTGGCTTTGGCTTGTGAGTTCGCCCCTTAACCCCTTATTTAGGGCTTGTAAGCTAACTTCCCCACATAAGAAGCTTTGGCCCTCCTCCATTTCCTGCATTTTGCAGGCTGCCATGTAGGCATAGTCCTCTTGAATATTGGGGGGGGGGTTCTGATGGCCGCAGTAGCCTTCTGAAATAGGCCAAGTGCTGCCTCCTCCAAGTTACTCCTCTTCCTGGGCCTTTCTTTTTGAAAGGCGGAGGGGAGGGACCTGGGATTCGGGCAGGCTACTGGGTCTGGCCACCTCCCGACTGCCACTTACCCCGCCACCTTCTGGCTTCCACTTACCCCCACCACCTCCTGGCTGCCATTTTCCACAGCCTCCTCCTGGCTGAGACTTTCCTGTGTATGAAAGGGACATAGTTTTAATTTTTGGTTCATCAATCACACACAATTTTCTGCTCATGACTGTTGCAAATTGAATGTTAATAAATAGAAATGACTATCATTCTGACCCCAGCATTTTTCATTCTTATCACAATCATTTGTGGCCACTACTGTCTATTGATATGTAAAATCAGAAATTACTGCTCAATAACAACATCTATTTAACATCATTAATTATTTGACAGGAAATATGTTGAACAATGCTATACCTTGCTTAAGCTGGGCTCCTTCACATCTTCCTGGCTGGAAGGCCCAGGTTGGACGTCAGAAGCCTCAGCTGAGGTGGAAGGAAGCCTTGAGGGAAGACTGGAGAGTGCTGGCCTGGGTTCAGTCTGGCCTGCCAGAAAATGCAGCCTGTCATAGTACAACAGCATGGGTACATAAATGTCATCTACTGCAGCTCCTGATCTCTGGGAATCCTGGACCTTCTTGCGTTCCCTATTATAAGTGCTCCTCATGCCACCAATTAGGGCCTTCAAATAGGGGATGTCTGCCGTGGGGATCACTGGCTTCACAAATTCCAGAAATTGATCCAGCGCTGCCTTCCTCTTTGTTTGATTGTTATAAAAGGGGTGGTTTACCTGCCACAGACAGGGCATCTCCATGTACATATCAATGAATATGGGGATAAAGTCCTGATCATTGAATAGATTTTATAGATATTTTCTCTGCAACACAAGACAAACCCTAATGTCAGGCTAAACTCTCCTAATCTTGTCCCAATATAGGTCTCAATTTATAAGCAGTATAGGCCACTGATGCACCAAGTTAAAATTGTACCTTCGTTCAAACGATCGGCGCTTCCGATACACCTTCCTCCTCTCACAGATCGTACGTACGACGCATGTGTGTTATGCTTTATAATCACTGCGCATGCGTGAAACTCCGCCCCCCTGACGTTCTTTCTAGTCTATTCCCCGCCCCTTCTCTTTAGGCGCAGTGGGAGAGAACATGGTGGAGAAAGAGCAAGTGCATGCAGAGGAGAGCAGCAACGACGAAAGCCCAGAGCCACGAACGTCCCGATCCCTGAGGAGATTTAAGACCTCAAATATGTCCTTTATAGAGATGGTGGAGATGGTGGACATCTTGAAGAGGGCCGACTATGATGGGAAGCATGGACCTTACCCAAACCCAAATGTCAGAAAGGCCAAGATCATGGCTAAAGTTATGAAAAGTCTGCACAGGAATTTTGGGGTACGTTGATCCAAGGATCAATTGAGGAAACACTGGTCAGACCTGAAATTGAGGGAGCACGATCAGTACAGAAACATAAGAGAGTTCTTCAAAAAAGTAAGTAGTTGTCATGTGTTCCTATTATTATTATTATTTGCATGCTGCTCCATGTACTTTTCTTTACTGTTGTACAGTTTAAAATGGCAACTTTTAGGTTCGTAGGCACAGTAATCGTTCGTAGTAAACATCGTTCGTTCGCCCACTAATACAATGTTTTTGGCAGACACAGGTTAACTCCATTTGTTCAGGCCTATTTGTATTAAAAGAAGTTTAGTACATTGTTGTCTTGATGGGTTTGTACTAGAATGAAATGCAAACTTGATTCAGTGTAATGTAAGGAGAGGACACTCAGCAGCTGTTTACACATCTGGATGCAGGAGCACTAGTGTGGGACACCAGAACAAACTTTTTAAGGTGTCCCACACAGGTGCTCCAGTGGATACTAGGGGTGTCTCCATGTGTGAAAATTTTACAAAAAAAGGTAAGTATTCCAGCTTTAGAAAGGGAAAAAAATGTCTTCAGCTTGGAACTCTGCCAAAAAAGACAATTGTACGACACTTCCAAGCAATGTTTCTTGGGACATCTGAGGACACCAGGCACCCCCCCACCTCTGAAAGAAATGCAAACCCCCACACCACAACCAGAAGATGTGGAGGAAAGAGAGGTTTATGAAGTGGGTGAAATAGTGACCACAACAGGTGAGTGTCTGAGACCACAGCTTTAGGTAATTGATGTATGCCTGCATATTTATAATACATGGTGTGTTTTTTAATTTTACGTGATGTGGATCTTGTGGAAGAAGATTTGCATTTCACAAGTGCACACATCCTCATCGGGGAGATCGTGTGCAATCGTGATTTACAAAAGATCAATTTTGACTCTCAATTTCTGTGCATCTTCAAAATTTGGCTTTCACAGGGGTAACGTCACCCCATCTGATGAAGGCAAGATCAACACAGTTTGGACATACTAATGTCTGATCTTGCCTTCATTTTTTCAAAGTTGAACTTTGTAAGTTCCTGAGTTGGGTATTGTTTTATGGTTTTAAACATACCTATATAACACAAAAAAGGCTATTTGTACTGGTTATAACAAAAATGTTATTCCTAAAATGCTTTGTTTAAAAACCCTTTTCTAACGCACATGTGAATGTGCACAGAGTAAAAATTTTAAGATTCAACAATGTGTGGCTTCTTCTTTCAATGCTCAATAGCAGTTTTTGAAGTAAGTTTTTGTTTACAGTGACAATGGGGGTTATTTCCTAAAGGCAAATTCACTTTGCACTACAAGTGCACTTGTAGTGCAAAGTGGATTTTCCTTTATTAAATAACTCCCACAGTGCTTTATAATTTGCCACAATCATGACATTTTTGTGACTCTGCAAAATTCATTCATGGTGCTGAAAATGATGCATATTTTTAACTGTAATGCATTACATACATTAACAACAAAAACAAGGTGTGTGTGTAGCAGACCCACAACATAATAATAGTTCGCTGAAGAAGAGATTGTCACTTCATGTATCGAATAAATTACGTTTGCACTATTGAAGAAGATGTTAAAAAATAAAAGCACATTGGAGAACCTAGGAGACAGCTAAAAGAAACACAAGCAATAAATCAAAAGGAAATATTATTTCAGTTTAAATAAAAAAATGTGTTTTTAAAATTACTCCATATATTTCATACGGACCTCGCGTGCGCTTTGGGAGAGCAAGCACTGAAAAACAGATACAAACCCACAATCACAAACTGAAGAGCAGTAACGATCGGAAAAGCATGAGGCTGAAAAGCATGAATCGTCTCTCACCAAACTTCTACTAACACGAGATTAGCAAAAGGAGCCCAAAGGGTGGTGCACTTGGTATTGAACTTCCCTTTTCTAGTGCCGTCATACATGTTGTACGTCACCGCGTTCTTGACGTTTGGAATTTCTGACAAGATTTGTGTGACCGTGTGTATGCAAGACAAGTTTGAGCCAACATCCGTTGGAAAAAAAACATGGATTTTGTTGTCGGAATGTCCGATCGTGTGTATGGGGTATTACGCTGCACATCACTCTGAACACACCATCCCCACCGTGAAACATGGTGGTGGCAGCATCATGTTGTGGTGATGCTTTTCTTCAGCAGTAAAAAGGAAGATGGTCAGGGTTGAAAGAAAGATGGATGATGCCAAATACAGGGCAATCTTAAAAGAAAAGCTGTTAGAGTTTGCAAAAGTCTTGAGACTGGGGTGGAGGTTCACCTTCCATCAGGACAACGACCCTAAACATACAGCCAGAGCTACAATGAAATGGTTTAGATCAAAGCATATTCATGTGTTAGAATGGCCCAGTCAAAGTCCAGATCTAGATCCAACTGAGAATCTGTAGCAAGACTTGAAAATTGCTGTTCACAGACGCTCTCCATCCAATATGACAGAGCTTGAGCTATTTTGCGATGAAGGATGGGAAAAATTTAATTCTCTAGATGTGCAAAGCTGGTAGAGACATACCCAAAAAGACTTGCAGCAGTAATTGCAGTGAAAGGTGGTGTGACAGACTCACCCGGGATAGAGGCTTTTGGAGGGGACTGAATTCAAGCCTCTTGCCGACTGATTATGGGCCCTGGCATTTGGGGGAATGGTGCTCTTTGTGAGCTGTATGCCTGGGGACTCTTGAGGTGGTATTACTGTGGATTCGGGTCCTGGTCCCCCAGGACACACAGACTCTGGGGACCTTGTGTATGCCATATGGGAAATGGTGACTTGGAGGGTATGTCTTGGATTGCTTAAAATGGGACAGTAATATTTATCCCCAATATCTCCCAGGATATATATGTAAAGACTATTATTGGTTTGTTTGATTCTGAACTCAACATGTTAATGGAGTGAGCTGATCACATTAGCCTCCAGGACTGGCTAGGAGACGAACAGTCTTCTCCTACTATAGTTGTTGATGACTAGGCTGAGGAGGGGGTGAGAACACTGTTTGTATTGTTAATTGTAATTAGCTCCTGCTATTGTGAAAATGTCCTGTAGTTGTACTTATGATAATGTAAAATGTACTGTGTGAAGCTCGGTGACCTGTGTCTGGGCAAAGGGTCATGTTAGATAATTAGCTCATGTTAATTAGGTTAGGTTTTAGTCACTCTGCTGTATATATTTGTGTGAGATCTCAAATAAAGAGTTAGTCCATGTTAGCAGTGAAATAAGAGTCGCCTTGTTTTGTGCTTATGAGCGGTTGGAATATCTGATATCTGTATCCAGACTGGGAGGAAGTGATATTATGATGGAACCACTCAAGCGGAGTGTGGGACGTTCCGTTACAGGTGGTTCTACAAAGTATTGACTCAGAGGGCCTGAGAAAAAATGCACACCACCCTTTTCACATATTTTTTGTAAAACATTTTGAAAACCATTTATCATTTTCCTTCCACTTTACAATTATGTGCCACTTTGTTTTGGTCTATCACATAAAATCCCTATAAAATACATGTTTTTGGTTGTAATAAAATACTGTGTGAATACTTTTTCAAGGCACTGTATAAATATATATTGTGGAGAGTCAGCCTGGGGCAGGGTCAGGAAGGGTTAATTGAGGAGGGCAGGTACTTCCCCTTCAGACCTGCTTATTAATCAGGTGCTCTAAAAATGTCAGTGGAGCAGTGTGCTTGGAGTGAGA
The DNA here is from genome assembly GCA_037952925.1 of Lithobates clamitans. Taxonomy (NCBI): domain Eukaryota; kingdom Metazoa; phylum Chordata; class Amphibia; order Anura; family Ranidae; genus Lithobates; species Lithobates clamitans. Next base: position 7,972,125 of record JBBGZY010000300.1, read on the forward strand.
GAGACATCAGCACGTTGAGAGGAGAGCTCCATTGCTGGATTGTGGCCTGCTGGGGTGAGCTAAATCTAATTAAAGACTGTAGCTCTAGGTAGAGCTGTGAACTGTGCACATAAACCTGTTTGCTACCAAGACTGAACTTTACCTGTGTGTGCAACTGTGTTACAAGACAAGCCTGTCGTTTTTCTGTTTGACTTACCTTTTGCTGAATAAAGCTTACTTTAATTTTATTGGACTGTCTCTGAGATGGCTGTTCAACCCTCTGGTCCCTTACACTTTGCCCGCATCCTCCACCAAGTGTAAGGGATCAGAGGGGTGAACAGCCGGCTCAGAGACAGTCCAGTAAAATTAAAGTAAGCTTTATTCAGCAAAAGCTAAGTCAAATAGAAAAACGTCAGGCTTGTCTTCGGGACCTGCTGACAAACTTTCACTGTGTGATATCAGAGCAGGTGTCGGTGGGGGGCGCGTATGTACGCACCCTAAACCCGGAAATAGCAGCGAATGTACCAGTAGATCTTTGTGCCTGTACTGGCCACAATGCATTGCAGGTGGGTAGCCTGCCTCCAGAATGATCTTTATTGCGAGTTTTTAATTTTAATTAGCTTGCTTTTCCACATGCTTGGATTCCGGGCCAATCACAGCATGAATGTAAGTAGAGTGAAGAGTTAATCCACTGTGCTTTTATATGCTTTACATTAACATATTTTCTGTATTGTTTACCAATTTGTTGTTAATATTATTTGATTTATTTATTTGAAGTATAAGCAGCAGAGACCTGCAGCACTGTTACTTAGCAACAAGGAGCTGCAGGTCCATGTATTCGAAGCCTACCCATCATCTGGTCTGACCCATTATGACCTCTCTAGACAACAGTCAGGAAGCTTTAAAGTATAAGTCCACCCCAACACTAAAATCTGTAAATCTACAGACATCCACAATCTAACACTAACCTCGTAAAGAAGAAAAACATATACATACCTTTTTTGAAGCCGCTCCGGTCTCCAGCGGCGGAAGCTCTGCAGAGGACACAGCCGACAATGGCTGTGAAATGAATAGAAAGTCATATCATCCATAGAGTTACAATGGGGCTTCCGATATCAGCTGCCTCCTCTGCATCCGCCTCCACAATGCCTCCACAATGAAGCCGCCGCTGACAGCTCAGCGTGGGACTGGACCGGAGTGGCTTCAGAAAAGGTATGTATAGCGATTTCTTTTTTTACAGGGTTAGATAGGTTAGTGTTAGATTGTGAATTCCTGTAGATTTAGAGACTTTAGTGTTAGGGTGGACTTCTACTTTAACCACTTGCCTACTGGGCACTTTCCCCCCATTTCCTGCCCAGGCCAATTTTCAGCTTTCAGCGCTGTCGCAATTTGAATGACAATTGTGTAGTCATGCAACACTGTACCCTAACAATTTTTATAATTTTTTTTCACACAAATAGAGCTTTCTTTTGGTGGTATTTAATCACCACTGGGTTTTGATTTTTTGATAAACGAAAAAAGTCCAAAAATTTTGAAAAAAAACACAAAAAACTTTTTCATAGTTTGTTATAAAATTTTGCAAACAGGTAATTTTTCTCCTTCACTGATGTGCGCTGATGAGGCTGCACTGATGGGCACTGATGAGGCGGCACTGATAGGCTGCACTGATGCAGTGGCACTGGTGAGCACTGATCAGGAGGAACTGATGAGGCTGCACTGATAGTCGGCAATGATAGGTGACACTAATGCCGCGTACACACGAGCGGACTTTACGGCGGACTTTGCCCGGCGGACTTTTCGACGTACTTTCCGACGGACTTTCTGAATGAACGGACTTGCCTACACACAATCCACCAAAGTCCGTCTAATTCGTACGTGATGACGTACGACCGGACTAAAACAAGGAAGTTCATAGCCAGTAGCCAATAGCTGCCCTAGCGTGGCTTTTTTGTCCGTCGAACTAGCATACAGACGGCGGACTTTTCGACCGGACTCGATTTCAATGGATAAATTTGAAACAAGTTTCAAATTTAAGTCCGTCCAACTTTTGAGAAAACAAAGTCCGCTGGAGCCCACACACATCGAATTGTCCGTCGAAATCCAGTCCGCCGGGCAAAGTCCGCCGTAAAGTCCGCTCGTGTGTACGCGGCATAATGGGCACTGACAGGCGGCACTAATGGGCACAGATTGGCAACAGGCGGTGACACTGAGGAGGCACTGATGGGCACAGATTGGCAGCACTGATGGACACAGATTGGCATCACTGGTGGGCACAGCTTGGCAGCACTGGTGGGCACTGTTGGTACTAAATTGATAATCAGGACACTGATAATCAGTACCCTGATTATCAGTGTACGTGTTCCTTTTAAAGAAGCCGGTTATCGGCTCCTTTGCTGTCAGCATGAGGAAAGGAGTGCCGATAACCGGCTTCTGTTTACATCGTGCTCAGCTGTTATTGGACACAGATGGTAAAGAGACGCTGATTGGCTCTTTACCTCAATCTGTGATCTGCAGTGTCCAGAGGACACTACGATCAGAGAGCACGCCACCTGCGCCCTGCAGCATGCGAGCGTGATTACGGGAGGACATCATATGACGACCTCTCAGAACTAGCCAGCCATGCTGTAGCCGTCATTCAGCTATAGCGCGGTAAGCAAGTGCTTAAAGTGTATCTATAGTCAAAATGTAAAGTCATATATTCATTTCCACATTGTATTCTAAAGAGTAACCCCACTTTTGTTGGGAAAAAAACATTCCCTTCTGGGTGATCTATGTACATTGCAAGGATTTTACCAAACTTTGTTGCAGATTCCTACCTTTCGTTATTCTGAAGAAATCCCTGTGTGTTTGTCTGTGCCCATGTCGGAAAGGGAGTCTAATGGGAGCGGTTTCATAATTATCAATCAGCTGCAGCACCTAGAGAGCACTAATGAGGAAAGCTGCTGGGCCTGCATTCCTTTAGCTGTGATTTCCTATTGGAAGTATCTCACCAAAAATTTAATTTTTATTGCAGGGGATGCCTAAAATCTTATTTGTATCTTAGTGCAGATTTCTGGGAAAATTGGTGTGCCAATCACACAAGCACAAAATTATGTTTTTCTGGGGGGTGCTCTGTACACACTCTGTGTAAAGAACACCTCTAGGTAGCTATATTGCATTGCATTTTCAGAAAATTAGAGCTGCAGATTGAAAAGGAAAGGTAATTTTTATTAACATTCAATTACAATACGACTTGTGTCGCAATTGTATACGCTATAATATTTTTTTATTTATTTGCAATTTTTTTCCCAACGAAAGTGGAGATATCCTTTAATTATTTCTAGCCTGCTCCAATTAATCTGAACGTCTGATTATTCTGAAAGTTTGTAAATGTAGTTTTTGAAGATCCCTACAAATTTACCCTGATGCTGGGAAACATGGAAGGAAAAAGGAGAAGAGGATGGCAGAAAATAAGAAAACAGAAAACAAGATGGATAGATAGCATCATCGAAACAATGAACATGAAGTTAAGTAAGCCCAGGGAGGCAGTGGAGGACAGAAAAGCCTGGTGCGCTATGGTTCATGAGGTCACGAAGAGTCGAACATGACTAAACGACTGAATAACAACATATTGACTTCCTTAAATTCTGTGTCACTATGCCCTGTGAGCAGGGCAGGACTTAGGGTAGTGGGGGCCCCTGGGCTTGAGTCACTTTTGGGCCCTACCTTCTATACATTACTTTAAATCTTTAGTTTTCTTTTAAGCGCGCCACTCTAAAACCGTTTGTCCGCCATTACATCACTGTCTAATGCAGACAGGTTTTCTCAACGGCAGTAAACAAGGCACTATGTAGCTGCCAATAACCAATCAGCAAACCTCAAACTAAGAGTTTAAGGAATTTTAAGGAAAAAAAACAATTTAAGGAAAACTTACATTTAAATGCTCATCACTGCAGCCTTGCACAGCGTCCACCTGTATGCTTGTCCAGTGTCATTTGCAGCCTTGTCAGTGTCATTTGCAGCCTTGCCCAGTGACATTGCAGGCTTGTCAGTGTCATTTGCAGCCTTGTCAGTGTCATTTGCAGCCTTGTCAGTGTCATTTGCAGCCTTGCCCAGTGACATTGCAGGCTTGTCAGTGTCATTTGCAGCCTTGTCAGTGTCATTTGCAGCCTTGTCAGTGTCATTTGCAGCCTTGTCAGTGTCATTTGCAGCCTTACCCAGTGACATTGCAGCCTTATCGGTGTCATTTGCAGCCTTGCAGCCTTATCAGTGTCATTTGCAGCCATGTAGCCTTATCAGTGTCATTTGCAGCCATGTAGCCTTATCAGTGTCATTTGCAGCCTTGTAGCCTTATCAGTGTTATTTGCAGCCTTGTAGCCTTATCAGTGTTATTTGCAGCCTTGTAGCCTTATCAGTGTCATTTGCAGCCTTGTAGCCTTATCAGTGTCATTTGCAGCCTTGCAGCCTCCATCTGCAGCCTTATCACTGTCCATCTTCTGCTTTGTCCGTGTCATTTGCAGCCTTGCCCAGGCTGCAGTGAAACTGCAGTGACTTGTCTTGACTTGAGTGTACTCGGCTAGCTCCGTTTAAAGTCACGCCCAGTCCCTGTGTTATGTCCATCATAGGGCAGGACTAGGCGTGACTGTGAGCGGAACTAACCGAGTATAGCCGAGTACACTCGGCTGGGGCCCGTGGGGCCCCCTATTGGGCAGAGCCCATGGGCTTGAGCCCAGTCAAGCCCAATGGTAGGTCCGGCCCTGCCTGTGATTACGCACTGCTGTGTCACATATTTCACAGAGCCTGCCTTTTGAAATTCAGAGGTGCTGAGAGGAGGAGTTTCAGGAGGCGGAGTCAGTACAGGAATCACAGCTTGCATGCATTAAGATACCATGGGATATGTAGTCCTTAGAAATTGAAAGTAAACAGAGGGGAAGCCACAAAGCATGCAGGGAATCCAGGACGTTGTGTAAAAAGAGGCCCAAGAGACAGGCAACATGTAAGGAGATTTTTCAAGAAAGATTATATTGGGCTGTCAAATATCACTATTGATCGCATTGTTATTACAGTGCTGATGTTATCAAATGAAAGTGTATGCTGTGACCATAGTACTCCTTTAACCTCCCTGGCGGTATTCCCGAGTCTGGCTCGGGTTGGATTTTTCCATACCAAAAGCGGTATCCCCGAGCCAGACTCGGGCTTGCATCGCAGGATCCAGGAAGAGTATACTTACCTTGTCCCCTGGATCCTGTGATGTCTCCCCGCTGTGATCGGCGAGCCGCTGTGTCTCGCTCGATTCACAGTGCCGAGCTCCGTTCCCTGCGAGCGGTGCGACGCACAGGGACGGAGTTCGGCGGTAAATTCAAAAGTGAAACACATAGTATAGATACAGCATACTGTAATCTTACAGATTACAGTACTGTATCAAATAACTACACATCCCCTTTGTCCCTAGTGGTCTGTCCAGTGTCCTGCATGCAGTTTTATATATATAAAACTGTTCTTTCTGCCAGGAAACTGGAGATTGTCCATAGCAACCAAAACTGTCTCTTTACATCAAAAGTGCTTTTAGACCAGCTAGAAAAAAGCGATAATAAATTAGAATCACTCGCAGAATTGAGTGATAGTGATTTGTGGGGAAATCCGTCACCAAACACTAAAAGTAACAAAAGCGACAATTCTGCAACTGAGCAAATTTCAGTGTTTTTGATTTTATTACATTATTATATAATTTTTATTATTATTATATTATTATTTGTTATAATTATATTTCGTTTATTTCGTTTTTCAAACTTTATCATACCCGGGATGTCTACTAGACTCTTGTTTGGACAGATTTAAGTGAACTATTCCTAAGATATACAGGCCTACAATATAAAACGCCAAATTTCTGTGCAAAATAATTGTACCGCTTTCAGCACCTAAAATCAGAAATAATCATACCGCCAGGGAGGTTAAGAAAAAAAAAACCCTCATAATATGATAACAAGGTAGAGTCTCAGGCCAACCATCATGACCTGCTTCATAAGGTACTACATCTAAATAAACTCTATGAAAGAGTTTACAGAGCGATGTTCAGAAGTAGAGAGTTTGTTACCATAAGGAGTGCGTCATATCGGGGTATGGAGTTTGTTTATGATGGATACTAGGTAAAGAGATTTCCCGGACTGAGTGATAGTAGCTGATTGCTCTCAGGGTGCAAGAAACTCCGGAGTTAAAATTAATGAGAGCATGTCGTTGGTCGGAAAAAGCTGGATGAGCAATTGTTTTAGAGTTGGCAGCGTGACAATGAGACAGAGACAGTAGGGAATTTGTATCTGGTCAGATCCTCATCAAAATAGGGGCCGTATTGCCAGCTCACGTATGGGAATGTTTGCAAATAATATCTGCAATTGGAAAACAAGAGCTTGTAGAACTACTAGCGATCAATTTATTATTTGTTTTTTTGTAAAAAAAAAACCTGTCATAGTAAGAAGTAAGCTCTTATAGTAGGCAGATCTTTTTAGGTGGGTTGCTCTTCTGCCCAAGAATGTCAGAAAAAAAACAACAACTTTTTGTTATTTCATAATAATTGCCCTTTCATTCTCAGCCCTATTACATTTAGTGCCAGCAAACCTGACGATCTTCTGTTGCCATAGAAACCACAACCAATGATACATCCGTCACCATACAGGGAATAAACCCTATGGGAGCCATCAAAGCCAGCCTCCCAAGTTTGATATCTATAATATCTCTCTGGGTGGAAAGGTTGAGAAATACCACCAACTGTACTGAATTTCTCAGTCCTTCCAAATAGATTTGGCACTACTGTCATGAGTGAGAGAGATGCCCAGAATGATTTGGCATATGACTAGAAACATGTTCACCCTTAGATAAAATAACGCTGACCTTGGAGTGCATTTATGGTGACATCACTCCAGATGGGGGATGTGGACAAGTACCAACAAGGTTACCTTATGAAGCCTGCTTTACAGCAGCTGTGTTACATGACTTAGCTGACATGCATTACAGGCTTCTTTTAAGTGATCTATTGCTCTTACTATATCTATGCAAAGGTGCAAGAAATTAAAACTTATTTTTTTCATAGTCATTGTTTGATTACTTTACTTGATTAACCACTTCAATACCAGGCACTTAGACACCTTCCTGCCCAAGCTAATTTTCAGCTTTCAGCGCTGTCGCAATTTGAATGACAATTGCGCGGTCATGCAACACTGTACCAAAACAAATTTTTTATCATTTTGTTCCCACAAATAGAGATTTCTTTTGGTGGTATTTGATCAGCTCTGTGGTTTTTATTTTTTGCGCAACAAATAAAAAAAAGACCGAAAATTTTGAAAAAAAACAAGTTTTTCTTTGTTTCTGTTAAAAATTTTTTGTAAATAAGTACGTTTTCTTCTTCAATGATGGGCACTGATACGGCGGCACTGATGGGCACTGATGAGGTGGCACTGATGAGCGGCAATCATAGGTGGCATTGATGGGTACTTATGGGTGGCACTGATAGGTTTCACGGATGGGCGCTGATGGGCACTGACAGGTGGCACCGATGGACATGGATTGGTGGCACTGATGACACTAATGGGTGGCATTGCTGGGCATCACTGAAATATAATGGTGCCAGTCAGTGCCCATTTGTGGGCACTGATTGGCATAGATCTGGCATAATTTGCACATGTGGATGGCCATGGGGTAAATACCTGGCCATCCACATGTTGCCTGCCTCCCTGGTCGTCCTGGCGGCTTCCCTGGTGGTCTAGTGCGGGCATCCGAGGGCGGGCTGCACTTATAAACATTCAGCGCAGACCCCCCTGTCAGGAGAGCCGCCAATCGTCTCTCCTCTACTCGTGTCTGTCGGACGCGAGTGAGGAAAAGCCGATCAAAGGCTTTTCCTGTTGACATCATGATCAGCTGTGATTGGACACAGCCGGAGGCTCTTTACCAAGATAGGTGGAGCGGTGTGTCAGACTGACACACCACTCCACCAATCGCCGCAATGCGCGCCCCCACGGGGGCGCTCGGTGGCATGTTATCTGCTAGATGTCATTTGACGCCCAGTCAGGATAACTGAACCACCGCACGGCCATCAATCTGCTATAGGCCGGACGGGAAGTGGTTAAGCAGGTTATTTTCTATCCTAATATATACATATTTAGTGCATGGGGCATGCAAATGAAATTAAATAAAACCCTCCTATCCTTTACAGTGAAGGAAGCTACCATTTTAGCTTTGCAAACCTTTAGATGTCATAATTGATCACATGTGTAGCACCATGGAAACTGCAGAGCAAGAAGAGGCCAAGATGGCAACTTCCTCACCTGTAAAAAATAGGAGGGATCAGTTGTGCTTTAAATGTAAGCTTGATGTTTTTTATTGCAGTGCACCATATTTCATCATTCTAATTACTCTATAGGAGTGGTCCCCAAGCCTTGTCCATTGCCTGCCAGCTGGCCCTCCTGTAACTGGCCCCATCAGTTGAAAAGGGGTCCCGGGCACCCGCTGAGCAGGGGGGTGTCAGCTGCACTGCCTTATTGCTGACATCAATGCCTCCGGGCCTCCCTCTACAGCACTGCCAGCTATTGCTCTTCTTTCTTCCTCCAGCTGCGCTGCAGGGGGATCTGTTCTAGTATCTGCGCCCTACCCACCTGCTGTTCAGGTCCCCATTGTGCCCCCCTTCAATCCTGCTGTCCAGGGTCCACTGTGTGCCCCTTTGCCCCCACAGCACTTCCGGCTTCCCTCCTCTCATCTCCCACTGGCAGCAGCTGTGGGTACACAGGAGGATGTTTTAGGATGGAGAGTGGGGGAAGGGGTCAGTAAATATGTCATATTTACAAGCCTCTTCTTTTCCTGCATGAACACGGTGAGTGATCAGTACTGATCACTCCTGTGTCCATTCATCACTGAAGCATGGTAAAGTATATTTACTATGCTTCAGTTTGTAAATATACAGGAAGCCTCAGAGTTCTTCCTATTCATTCATCTGTACAGCTGGGGCTGCAGAAAAAGGGAATTGATGAATTTCACACAGAAAACTCTGGCCATGTGAATGAGTGGATTGTTCATGCAGCTGGAGCCGCCTGTCACTCCAAGGAGATGTAGCGGCTGTATGAACACAGATCCTAATTCGGCAAATGTGCAGGCAATGGGCGAGTGGCCCTGAATGCACACTGTACATCTGCACGCACATGCCTGTTCAATTAGGACCGTGTCTGTGTGCGTGCAGCTGCTGCATTCCTGTTTAGTAAGATAGGCTGCCTGCACACAGTTCCAGAGGGCTCCAGCCACATAAACATACCACTGATTCACATTGTGTGAATGAGCCTAATACCTCATTCACACACAGAGTTGTTAGCAGGAATCTTGTGTTTGTTGCACTAATAATGATTCTAGTGTATTTTTAGCAAAATTATAATTTGATATTCTCGGGGGCAGTGGTATCAGGTAGCCCATATGTGGCTCCATGATTTCTAACAGCAGCCCTGCTTGTAGCATTATTGATCTTCCCACTAACATTGGTGCATTATTCCAAGTGGTGCACTTACACCAATGACAGGGCACAATATTCCTCCTACTGACACTCATAACCAACCCTGTGGCTTTCCTTACTCCCACTAAAAACTGATTCTTGGGCATTGTTTACTCCCACTAACACCAGGGCAATTTCTGTTCTCAAGGCAGAATACATCCATGCAGCATTACAAGCAATGATATACTGTACCTGCCTTAAAACTAGCATTACCTCAGGGAGTCAGATCATGACAGCAACCAACAATTTAAGGTTGCCACCTTTTCTTCAAGTCAAACCCGAACACTTTAGCGACGCACAGCAATGTTTTTATTTTTTTGTATAAACTATACATATATTTTGCTAATAAATAACATTTCTAATCATATGACGTTAATAACAAGAGCCCCCCTTTACATCAGTCCACAGAGTTACACTTTTACATCTGAACTTGCAGAGTTCCTTTTCACTGTAAGGGAGGACTCTGCAGACTCTGATTTAAGGGAGAACTCTGGGGACCCCATTATAAGGGATGCTCTGGGAACCCTGATTTAAGGAGGGAGAACACTGAGGCCTCTGGTGTAAAGAGGAACTCTAAAGTAAGGGGTGCTCTGAGAACCCCATATTGCCTTAGTGTACTCATTCAGAAGTAGGAGAGAGAAGGGGGAGACTTCAGTCACAGACAGGGATGGATGGTGAGCTCACTCACCCCTTGGGAGTCAGCACCTCTCATCCAGATGTATCTGAGACTGCTGGACTTCAAATTTCCAGCCCCCACTTTTCTTTTCTGAGGCACAGCCCCAGGGATTGGAGCGTGGGCAGACACAGAGGGGTAGGGGCCAGAAGAAGAGGTGCAGATCGAGCCCTCTCTTCTCTCCCTTCTGGGGGGGTTGTTGATGCTGGCTTTGGGCAGCATGAAAGAGTGTAACAGACACTCTCAGCTTAGACAACTGCAGCCAGCAACCCTGCTGGGAGGCCAGAGTCCAGTCTGAATAATGTGTCCAGGTTTCAGGCAGTCTGAAACCCAGACACATGATTCCAATCCCGAACTGTCCGGGTGAATCCTGGACAGGTGGCAACTTTACCAACAATGGACATATGCCTTGCCTGTAACAGGTCACATTCAGTGTGACAGGTCACAGCTAGTTTGACATTTGCATGTAAAGTATATACTGTAAAAGATGTAATAAAAATGTATGCTTCAAAATGCAATTATAGATAGCAATACTAAGACTGATTTCAATTTTTGAAACATAAGCTTCAGCTACTAGCATAAGAACAGGTTACAATTTGTAGACAGGATTTCACAGAATCAATATAATTTGGTTCCTGTAATTTGCTTACCTTTCTCTTGCAGTGCTGTGCACAGTATTTTGAGTCGGCAGTTCATATCTGAATTATTACATTTTCAGCATCTCCTTCGAAAGTCCCAGTGTAGTAACACATTTCCAAGTCTCCTAATGTGATTTTTTTTTTTTTTTGCCTAAGCAAAATATCTTATGGCAGGACTAGCTTAAGGGCTACTGATGCCGTAAGCGCAGCCCAGTGATGGTATCCCTTAAGACCTTCCATTAATAACTGACAAGACATGAAAGTAGAACTTTACTTACCTGTTCCCCAGCACTGCGATGTTCTGGAGATCCATGCCGGCCGCTGACATCTTCAGCCCAGTGGGAATCCAGGTATCGATCCCAACCATTTCCATTGGCTGGGCTGAGATGTCCTAGCATTGCTGAAATTCATACACTGGGCTGCGCATGAATCACTCAGTGTACAGTGCAGACTGGCAGGCAAGTAACTTTAATGTGGTTGTAAAGGTTGAAGGTTTTTTACCTGCATGCATTCTATGCATGCAGGTAAAACACCTTCTGTGTGCTGCTCCCTCTACAGCCCCCCCAATACTCACCTGAGCCCCCTCTTGATCCAGCAATGTATACAAGAGCCTCGGCTGTTCTGGGACTCTCTCCCTTCATTGGCTGAGACAGCAGTGGAAGCCATTGGCTCCCACTGCTGTCAATCACAGCCAGTGAGCCAATGAGGAAAGAGCGGGGGGAGGGGGCGGGCCGGGTCTAATGGACACATATAGCAGGGCTCGGGTGTGAGCATGCACCAGTGCCCCCATAGCAAGTTGCTTGCTATTGGGGGAACTGGTCAAGGGGGAGGAGCCAGGAACCCTGGCAGGGGACCCCAGAAGAAGAGGATTGGGGCTGCTCTGTGGAAAACCATTGCACAGAACAGGTAAGTATAGCATGTTTGTTTTTTGTTTTTTAAATGCTGAAGCTTTAATACCTCTTTAACCAGTTGCCGACTGCCTCACACCGATATACATCGGCACAATGGTGGGCAAATGGGCGTACCTGTACATCCCTTTTAAGAGCCGGGAATAGCAGGCGGACTCGATGTCCGCCGGTCTCCCGGCAATCGTGTCATGGAGCCACAGAACTATGTAAACAAGGCATTTCCCCGTTCTGGCTTGTGTCATGACAGAGATCCTTTTCATCGTGAGTGGTGATTGCTGTCATGAGACTTGAAGCCCATCCCCCCCCCACAGTTAGAATTACTCATTAGGACACACTTAACCCCTTCATCGCCCCTAGTGGTTAACCCCTTCACTGCCAGTGTCATTGTAGTAAAAAATAATGCGTTTTTTTTTTTCAAAATTGTCGCTCTTGTTTTGTAAATAGCAGAAAAAATAAAAACTGCAGAGGTGATCAAATACCACCAAAAGAAAGCTCTATTTGTGGGGAAAAAAAGGACGTCAATTTTGTTTGGGTGCAACGTTGCACGACTGCGCAATTGTCAGTTAAAGCAACGCAGTGCCGAATCGCAAAAAGTGCTCCAATCAGGAAGGGGATAAAATCTTCCGGGGCTGAAGCGGTTAATGCAGAAGAGGTATAGCCTGTCTCTTCTGCATTAAGATTCTGCCTGTTTCCATTTTTTTGGTAAAGTTTCACTGTAAAACTTATTCTGTTGATTTCCATAAAGCGGTAACAGTTTTCCAGTGGTAGTTCCATTTAAAACTAACAATATGCACATTCTGAAACCAGTACTGGCCTCTGGCACCAACAATTTCGATGAGGAGGCCCAAAAGAAATCTATGCAAATCATTTATTAAAGAGGTAAATACAAAGACAAAATCAGTTACAGATTATGTCGTATAGTGGTTCCAACAATTTACCATTCTAGAAGGCTGTAGAATGAAAAAGTGGGCATTAAGTGCCCGCGGCATGGGGACTGTGGCTGGCAAAAGAAATAATTTAAAAAAAAAAAAAAAATATATATATTTAATTTATTGGTTACTGTTCCTTTAAGAAACAGAATATGAGAGGCAAAAAAATCAACGTGATCTACGGGCGGGAAAAACACGTGTACTGTGGAATAGTACACGTGTTCCGGGGGCTATATAAGACCCCCGCACTCAGGTTTCCAGTCACTTGACCCCACAGCGGCTTGACGAGCTCCCCATCCCTCCCACCCTTGTCGCAGCACCTTTTATGTGGTTTGTCACCCTTGGATCAAGGGGGGACTTTGAAGAAGGTTTTATTTATGGTACTCGCTCGAGTTCTATAACTGAGTGAGATATTGATATATGTTTTATTGAAAATATTAATTAAATGAATAAATAAATAAATAAATATAAGAAAAAGAAAATTTAAAAGAATTTATTTATGTTTTAATTATAAAGTTTATTTATACCAATAAAGGTGCCGCGGCCATTTATCACCATTATATAAGTCTGAGTGTGGTTTATTCTTTATTTAAGATTCTTTTGTACAGCCTACATTCCCATGCAAATTACATAGCCTTGAGACTATTGTTATTAAATTATTATACAGGATTTATATAGCGCTAACAGTTTACACAGCGCTTTGCAACATAAGGGCAGACAGTACAATTACAATACCATTTTAATACAGTAGGAATGAGTAGGACTACACAAATGAAGCGGCAAATGGTAGTCACAAATAAGGCAGAAGCTGGACAGATTGCTTTTTCAAGGTACCTGCATGATTTTAAAGAAGGTCCAACAGAATCCCAAAGAATATCTAGGACACCGTTTATAAATTTTCCCCTAAATAAGTGCTGAAAGTGAAAAAAAAAGTTTGAACATTTGTAAACCTTCTTCACTTTTCTTTCAGGCCAGCCCCAGGCCCTGCAACTTAAATAAAGCCCTACTCCGGGATAAAAACATGGATCAAAACCAAGCAACTGACTGAGGTTTTTTATTTAAGGATAATAAGGGAAATAACTTCTTTGATAAATGATAATTAAAAATAATTATTGTTTTCTGGTCCGAAGTAAGAAGGCTAGCCCTACACTACAGATAGACACAACCCAACCATTGACATAAAAAAGTGAATCACAAAATATTGGTAAATCAAATTAAATAAATCTACAAACCATAATAACTCAAAAATTATACAAAAGATTATAATATTACCACTTGTGATATGTATCATATAAGTGACTAGAAGCTAAATAAAAAAGTTTGTGCCAATAATTGAATAAATAAATAAATAAGTCCGTGAAGTTGTTAGAAATCCACAATGTGCAATAGATGATTGAAGATCCACAGTGTATAGTAAATAAATAGGAGGTTCCGATCACCGCATAGGCATCCAGTATGGTGGATGAAAACTGAAAACACCAGTGTAATTAAGCCACCACCGAGGTAGATGTAAGCTTACCAGATGGTTTGAACTCAGAAGAACATACGTTCTGTGAGTCAAACAGGCTTATGTTGTCAACCGACAACCAGGGTGGAGTCTTAGGAGTCCTCTGTGGTTGGAACCCAGAATATCCTGGAACCTCATGAGAAATTGTTCTCCATGCAAGATGGTTGTACATCAGAGGATGTGGTCAATTGAATGGGGGAAATGGAAAAAGATGGCCACATAGCATATGAACTTTGGCTTTTTCTGTCTTCTTTAACCTCCGTACATTGAGATCATTCACATTGACATACCCATCGTCCACATAAGATTGTCCTGCACCATACTTGAGTTCCCGATTCTAAAAAAACAGCTGTGCCCAGTTAGCCTGTTTGACTCACAGAACGTATGTTCTTCTGAGTTCAAACCATCCGGTAAGCTTACATCTACCTCGGTGGTGGCTTAACTACATTGGTGTTTTCAGTTTTTATCCACCATATTGGATGCCTATGCGGTGATCAGGACCCCCTATTTTTTGACTATACACTGTGGATCTTCAATCATCTATTGCACATTGTGGATTTCTAACAACTTCACGACTTATTTATTTATTCAATTTTTGGCAAAAACTTTTTTATTTCGCTTTTAGTCACTTATATGATACATATTACATGTGGTAAGTGTATAATATTTTGTATAATTTTTGAGTTATTATGGTTTGTAGATTTATTTAATTTGATTTACCAATATTTTGTTATTCGCTTTTTTATGTCAATGGTTGGGTTGTGTCTATCAACCCAAACACTTTAGCGCTACACATATACACCTCTGTGATTTAAACAAAAATATCTGTTTGTTGTGTTAGCTGCTACCACTAGTTTAGGCAGCGCGGGGTACTTCTTTACACTATAGCCCTGGACTAGGCAGACTTTGGGACTGTTATGCACTTGCATGGTCAGAAGAGAGAGGGCAGGCTATGGTATGTAAAAAAAAAATCAACGGAGGCAGCAGCCGTCAAATCTCAGTAGGTATACATCTTTGGATGGGGAAGATTAGATCAGTTAGCTAAGGAAAGATTGGCAAAAAATTAATTGGTACTTGTACTTTTGTTTAAAAGTGCACTTATCCTTTAGGGACATGAAAGCTAGGGGAAAAAACTCTGTGATGCCCCCCTTCCTTGGGGCTCTAAGCACATGCCTATTTTGCTTAATGGTTAATTTAACCCTGTCTCAAGTCCAGAACTAGTTAAGAAATTGGAATGAAACTTTATAAAGGCATTGCACTATGTACAGTAGTACACCTAAGCCAGAGCCGAATTAACACCACTTTGGGCCAAAGGCAGGTAAAATCCCTGGCCCCAAGCTCTCATAAATAGCTTTTCATAAGTACCATTAGGTTCTATATACCAGAATAACTGACTGTAAGTTTAAAGCCTACTGTATGGTCCCTTAGGTGGTGGATTCCCTTTAAAGCTACAGTTATTCCTTTGATATGTAAACTGTTTAACATCAGTGTGCACTGGAATCATGAATCATGTCCTTTTACTGATGGATGGTGGTTCTTTATCTTTGTCTTTTAAGGCTAAGATAGGAGTTCATATTCTTATCTGCAACCCAGTAGCTAAAAAGAAGACACTCTAATGCAGCGGTTCTCAACCTGGGGGTCGCGACCCCCTGGGGGGTCGATTGCCCATTCTCCAGGGGGTCGCGAATGCTGGCCGAGATGCTGGCCGAGACGGACCCGAAGTTACTGCCTGAGTCCGTCCGTCTCGGCCAGCGAGATGTCACTTCCTGGAGAGGAGGGACTGCCGGAAGTGACGTTCCGTCGCCGCCATCTTGGTACTCTCGTCCGCAGTAAGGCTTAGACCAGCGGTTCTCAACCTGGGGGTCGCGACCCCCTGGGGGGTCGATTGCCCATTCTCCAGGGGGTCGCGAATGCTGGCCGAGATGCTGGCCGAGACGGACCCGAAGTTACTGCCTGAGTCCGTCCGTCTCGGCCAGCGAGATGTCACTTCCTGGAGAGGAGGGACTGCCGGAAGTGACGTTCCGTCGCCGCCATCTTGGTACTCTCGTCCGCAGTAAGGCTTAGACTTAGAAGTCGGCAAGCGGACATCTTTGTACACCCACCGAAATCTGCTTGCTGCGGACGAGTGTACCAAGAGGGAGGCAACGAAACACGACATGCTGAAGAAGAAGAACACCTGTGACTTCTGGTAAGTCAGACACACAGGAAAAGCTGACAAGACAACATTTTTTAAATTATGGTCCTATATATATATATATATATATATATATATATATATATATATATATATATATATATATATATATATATATATATATATATATATATAAACGTCCCAGTTGGTTCCTCAAAAGTAGTTATTCCGTGCCAGTGCTAGATACATGTTTGGAAGCTATACACTTTGTGTATCTAGCACTGGCACGGAATAACCACTTTTGAGGAATCAACCGCAACATTTATATATAAATCAGTGGTGGGGGCGCAAGCAAACTGAAACAATCAGAAAAAAACCCCCATTAAAACGCTGCAACTGTGCCATCAAATGTCGCCACTGTGCCAGCAAACACTACCACTGTGCCATCAAACGCAGGAACTGTGCCCTTTAATTGTTGCCACTGTACCAAACGCAGCCACTGTGCCCATTAATTGTCGCCACTGTACCAGCAAACGTCGCCACTGTGCCATCAAACGCAGCCACTGTGCCATCAGACGCAGCCACTGTGCCCTTTAATTGTTGCCACTGTACCAAACGCAGCCACTGTGCCCATCAATTGTCGCCATTGTGCTAGCAAACGTCGCCACTGTGCAGCCACTGTGCCCATCAATTGTCGCCACTGTGCCATCAAATGCAGCCACTGTGCCCATCAATTGTCGCCACTGTGCCAGCAAACGCTGCCACTGTGCCATCAAACGCAGGAACTGCGCCCTTTAATTGTTGCCACTGTGCCAAACGCAGCCACTGTGCCCATTAATTGTCGCCACTGTGCCAGCAAACGTCGCCACTGTGCCATCAAACGTCGCCACTGTGCCATCAAACGTCGCCACTGTGCCATCAAACGCAGCCACTGTGCCCTTTAATTGTTGCCACTGTGCCAAGGGCAGCCACTGTGCCCATCAATTGTCGCCACTGTGCCAGCAAACGTTGCCACTGTGCCATCAAACGCAGCCACTGTGCCATCAAACGCAGGAACTGCGCCCTTTAATTGTTGCCACTGTGCCAAACGCAGCCACTGTGCCCATTAATTGTCGCCACTGTGCCAGCAAACGTCGCCACTGTGCCATCAAACGCAGCCACTGTGCCCTTTAATTGTTGCCACTGTGCCAAGGGCAGCCACTGTGCCCATCAATTGTCGCCACTGTGCCAGTAAACGTTGCCACTGTGCCAGTAAACGTTGCCACTGTGCCAGCAAACGTTGCCACTGTGCCATCAAACGCAGCCACTGTGCCATCAAATGCAGCCACTGTTCCCTTTAATTGTTGCCACTGTGCCAAACGCAGCCACTGTGCCCATAAATTGTCGCCACTGTGCCAGCAAACGTCGCCACCTGTGCCATCAAACGCAGCCACTGTGCCCTTTAATTGTTACCACTGTGCCAAACGCAGCCACTGTGCCAGCAAACGTCCCACTGTGCAGCCACTGTGCCCATCAATTGTTGCCACTGTGCCAGCAAACGCCGCCACTGTGCCAGCAAACGCGACTAGCAAAAATAATTTTACTCTTAGGGGTCCCCACAACTTGGGAAATTTTATCAAGGGGTCACGGCACTAGGAAGGTTGAGAACCACTGCTCTAATGCCAGTGCTCAATGATGAAAGATGTCTGCAATTTCATGACTCAGCAAACTTCCTCTGGCTGCCTAGTATTTGCATTATCTTTTTTGCTGGATTCTCCATGGGAATACAAGTGAGAACCTTATGGTTATAGCAGTTTTGGGTCTTACTAAGCAGTCAGCTGTTAGGTGCATATGGGATACCACCAGGGCAGGACTTGGGGTAGTGGGGGCCCCTGGACTTGAGTCACTTTTGGCCCCTACCTTCTATACATTACTTTAAACCTTTAGTTTTCTTTTAAGCGCGCCACTCTAAAACCGTTTGTCCGCCATTACATCACTGTCTAATGCAGACATTTTTTCTCAACGGCAGTAAACAAGGCACTACGTAGCTGCCAATAACCAATCAGCAAACCTCAAGCTAAGAGTTTAAGGAATTTTAAGGAAAAAAAACAATTTAAGGAAAAAAACTTACATTTAAATGCTCATCACTGCAGCCTTGCACAGCGTCCACCTGTATGCTTGTCCAGTGTCATTTGCAGCCTTGTCAGTGTCATTTGAAGCCTTACCCAGTGACATTGCAGCCTTATCGGTGTCATTTGCAGCCTTGCAGCCTTATCAGTGTCATTTGCAGCCTTGTAGCCTTATCAGTGCCATTTGCAGCCTTGTAGCCTTATCAGTGTCATTTGCAGCCTTGCAGCCTCCATCTGCAGCCTTATCACTGTCCATCTTCAGCTTTGTCTGTGTCATTTGCAGCCTTGCCCAGGCTGCAGTTAAACTGCAGTGACTTGTCAGTGTCACTATAGTTTAAATATGGCGCCGCCGAGATACACAGAGCCAGTCCTGTGTATCTAGGCTCCTGTCTGCTTTTCTCGGCTCCTCTCACAGTCCCGCCCAGTCCCGCCCTATGATGGACATAACACAGGTCCAATGGCAGGACTGGGCGTGACCGTGAGCAGAGCCAAGCAGAGCCGATATACATACATAGCCAAATGTACTCGGCTAGCTCAGTTTAAAGTCACGCCCAATCCCTGTGTTATGTCCATCATAGGGCGGGACTAGGCGTGACTGTGAGCGGAACTAACCAAGTATAGCCGAGTACACTCGGGTGGGGCCCCCTATTGGGCGGGGCCCATGGGCTTGAGCCCAGTCAAGCCCAATGGTAAGTCCGGCCCTGGATACCACATATATAATTTCAGAACACCTTCTTGTTCATGCCCCATTTGGAGGTTCTTCAATGAACATTTGATACCATCTGTGTGGGCAGCAGAGTGGCTTAGTTGTTACCTTATCTGTCTTGCAGGACTAGGGTAATTGGCTGAAATCTCAATCACAGCACTACCTGCTTGGAGTTTGAGTATTCTCCGTCTGATTCATGGATTTCTCACACTCAAAAGGCCATTCTGGAGGCTAATTGACTCCTGTCTAAAGTGACCCTTGTATGTATGTGAGGTAGGCAACCTTGGATTGTGTAAGCTCCTTGAGGGCATACCTTCATGGGAATGTATGATATAATGTATATGTAAATAGTTTTTTAAAATCATCTGCTCTATGTAAATGCCTGTAGTAATAAATATCACTGTGGGTTCTGCATTATATGCTGCTCAGATTTTTACTGGAACTAGGTTTGGTTTAGGCTCTGTGAAATAAATATTTAAATTCATTTTCTTAAGCAAAACTAAATCCACATTGAAGAAAAAAAACACTACACATGTAGGGATCTACTGCACTCTGCTGTTAATTGCTAATATCACAATGTTATGTATAATTATTTATTAACACTTCCTTTCTCAGGGAGAAGCTTTGAAAACCCCAGAAGGAGGAGGTAAAGAGGGAGGGACAGAGAACTGAGCCACATGGCCTATACACACACACAAGCTGCTACTGCTAATGTATTTTCACCCAGATCAGAAGCAGAGACTATTGGGCAAGTATTTCTATGTTCTAGTGTTCTAGTTTTACTGCTGCTCCCCATATGTAGCGTCTTAAGTGACATACGTTTTTCTTTCCTATTGTTATTATCTCATATGCACAGCGCCAGATAACTAGGTCTGTGCTACTGTATGTATGTAGTGGTCACCTTGCTGTATGTTAGCAAGTGAACCTGTTTATTGAAAAACAGTGTTTATGCAGCTCCTGTTATTTTAGTTAACCTTGTCCCCTCTGGTCTGTGATTCCATAGCTAGTTTTAGCTCAGGGCTTAATAACTAGCATAGGCTAGGGCCAGGTAGTTAGAGGTCCAGTTGCATGTCAGATTAGAAACTATCAGGGAGAGACTAACGTGCAGAGTAGAAAGTACAACTCTGCATTCCAGTGCCACACCATGGTTTCTGCTTGTGAGAAGCTGTGTTCCAGGCCGGTTGGACAACAGTTGGGGAATCTACCCACTGATCATGTCTATAGGTCCCTGACACAAAGACAGACACGGCATCACAATCATCTTCAGGGGCCCTGCAACTGGATTTTGCTTAAACTGAACTTTGCTGCAACATTCATCTGGAGGTATCTTTATCAATAAATAATTATACCCAGGAATATGTGCACAATTCCACCAGGACTCCTATCGGGCTCTTTGCTGATAATACCTGTATGTACATTGGACGTATGTAACATTGTTAATCTTTTCCTATATAAAGCTTGTATTATTTCCATACTGGTGTGCATCTTTATACTTATGGTTAATGTTATATGTGAGTTGCAGTAGTTCCTCTTCTCCCAATTACTCAGATTACTGGTTCATTTTCCAGGAAGGGAACCACCTCTGTTCACAGAGGCCCTGTCCAGGGTGGTGGCACTGCCAACTTTATTACCAAACCCACTCTTCCACTTAGCAAAGGTTCTGGTTCTGTTATTTACCTACAGCTTTAGTGCAATATCCTGTTTGGGGAGGGCTGTTTGTCATAATTCCCCAAAAGAGGGCTACACAAGCTTTGGTTAAATATAAAGATTTAGGTTTAGTTTTCTGGTAAAGGTAATCTTGACTAAAGTTAGCTCTGCATGGAAAATTCATGTTTGGGACTGATTCTTGACACAAAAGAACAAAAAAATAAGCATACCTTTTGCAATAAAGCACTGGTAAACTCGAAATAAGACAAAAAATCTCTCTGAAAGTTAAAAGCACAATGTGCTAGTATGCATTGCATACTAGCAAATTATGAAAGACCTGCCTGAAAACAGGTACACATTTAGGAGATATTTACTCTATCTACAGGTAAGCTTTATTATAGGCTTACCTGTAGGTATAACTTATTAAAATGCCTTTACTGGAGGGGCATGTCCTAGCAATGGAGAAGTGAGGACATGTGTCTCCACAGCTCCGTACCACCGCCGCACTTAACCACTGCTACGAGGGATATTTTCACCCCAGACACCTCCTGCTATGTCCCAGAGGAACTGGCCGTCCTCGCAACCACGAGGACCGACCACACGAGACAGGGGCAGCTGGATTCCTTTTTCCCCGGGACTCGCGGGCAGAGCCATGAAGCTGCCACGATGGCGCCAGCCACGAAGGCCCAGAAGGCAGCTAAAGCCTCGCAGAACACCGCCGCCCGGCTCCTGCAGCCTGAAACTTCCCCGATTCCCTCCCCAGGGTTGGTGAGTGGATCGGTCCCCCCTACCCCCTGAGCTCCCCTGCTTCCCCAGACAGGGGCTCTGAAGCCCTAGACCCCCTGGGAGATGAAGAGATCAGGCACCATATTTGGTCGCTCCCTACCAGGGTAGGTAGTGGGCATATTTAAAGAAATATTAGAACTGCCTGCCACAGCCACAATAGAGATTGATCGCACCTACAGGGCTCTTAGGTCTCCTTCTCAGGAGGTGGACAATTCAAGGGACATCATATGTAAGCTACATAAATACGCGCTTAAGGACCGCATTATGCAAAAAATGCGGGGCAAGCCTTACATTGATTTTGATGGCGCACATTTATCCTTATCAAGATATTTCTAGGTGCACCCTCATGCAGTGCAGGGCACTTCGCCCCCTCGTGGCAGCCATCCAAGACGCAGGTCTACCATAACGGTGGGCTTCCCCTTTTTTTCTCCAAGTGACCAAAGGCAAACCTGTGACCCTATGCACCAAAGATGACCTTCCGAATTTCTTATCCTCTCTTGGACTGGATCCTGTGGACTTTCTGGATTGGAGGGGATCAACGGATTTTCCATCCACCCGACCACCTCAACCATGGCTACCTGCTAAATGCAGAAGTGGCAGAAGGTATCGGCGATGTCACCCTTCTGACTCCTCACCAGGCCCAGCTACTTCTAGAGACTGATGGAGCAAGTCTTCCTGTCCTCTGTGCATGACCCTTCTCTGTCAAGAGGTGTCCCCCCTGTTGTTCCTTAGACATCTCTGGGGCACCCAAGCTGGGTCTTAAATGACTACACGTATTGTGCCAATTGGCATAGATTTCCTTTATGTTCCCCAGATTGGTTGAGTAGGTCTGGGATCCAAATGCCCTAAGCTGCATCTTGACCACCTTTATCTTACCTAGTTTAATCCGCAACCCACGAGCAGTTATTAGGGTAAATAACCCCCCCTCCCTTACCTGTAGCACATCGTTAGATGTGGTGGAGGGAGAGGGAAACTCCTTACCCCCCCCCCATGTTGGCACACGTTCCCCACGTAGGCTACCCTTCCTTGTGTATTGATCCTCATTGGGATCCTGAGTCAGGGCTTGGGACCTCCCCCCCTATAGAACGGAGCCCAGGGCATGACTCACAGAAGTCTAGACCATTACAATGGCTTCTGCCATCTTGTTTTGTTTGTTATGTTTTTGATGCTCAATTTACATGTTTGTTCTTTTTCTTCCTCCTTTTCTCTTTCTCTCCCTCTCCTTCCTCCTCTTATTCTTACAAGAACGACCTACTACATCATCGCCCACACCGAGCACACAAACGTTTTTGGCACTCCAACCATCACCTAGATCCTCCGTGGCTGCTCTGACGGTAAGCTCCTATAATGTCCGGGGCCTCTGCTCCCCAAACAAGCGTAGTAAGTTGTGGTGGGAGCTAAAAAGGCTTGGGGCACAGGCAGGGCTTTTTTTCTCAAACAATAGGTGCTGGAACTTAACCACGGCCCAACAAAACCCCTCCCCCTACACACACCCTCCAAATCACATCAAATAGTGGGTGTGGTCAGTCAAATTTCATGAAAATAGTAGGAGGGTCTTAAAGGGGCATTAAATACCAGGATTGCATTACATACAGAGTGCAGAGCGGTCACTTGTAAACAGAGAAACCAGACTTCTGTGTTTACAAGTGATTGTGGTGAGCAGGCATCAAAGGGTCTGAGCCAGAGGTGGTGGAACTGAGTTCCACCAAGTTCCCCCTAAAAAACAGCCCTGGGCACAGGTGATCTTCTTACAGGAAACCCATTTTACACCTCAGTCAACCCCTAAGCTTCCCACTCACCTCTTCAACCAGTGGTTCCTTAGCACCTCCCCGGTATCCAAATCTAGGGGGACAGCTATCTCAATCCACAAATCCTGCCCCCTCACATTTCTATGTGTTCCTCAAACACTTTCGTAAGATCCTCCAGTCACACCTTTTGATGGACAGCTGGAGAGTACTAGACCCCTCGGACCGGAATCTTAGCTACTACTCCAAGGTACACAATGTATACTCCCGCATAGACCATATATACCTAAACCACACTACCCTTGCATTCCTGCAGTCAGCATCCATTGGCAATATCACTATCTCAGATCATGCCCCGGTCACGATTACCTTTACCCTGTCATCATGCACCCACAGGGCCTGGACATGGAGGATGAATGAAAATTTGCTGGACGAGTACTTGAAGCCCTTCAAAAGGCAAAGCTCCAATATAACTTAGCGGAGACCCTGAGGCACTGAAGAAACTGACCGCATTGAGGGAGTTGTTCCTGCGCTTGCTAGACTGCCATACCCTTAAACAGTTCAGATACATGTCTCATACACTTTATGAACATGGAAATAAATGCGGTCGTATACTCGCAAGGGCACTCCAGAAAAAATATGCCCAGGCATACATAAAAAAAAGCTCCATTCCTCCTCCGGAGAACTGATGGCACAGTCCTCTAAAATTGCCTCAGGGTTCCGAGACTACTACGCCAAATTATATAGCTTAGATTCTGGGCTACCCCCTGATGAACAAGCGACTAGACAGAATGCTGTTCAGGAGTACTTGGCCTCGGCCGGTGACCCCCTCAACTGAAGATCAGTGCTCCACTTTGGAGCTGCCGATCACACTAGTTGAGCTTAGGGAAACAGTGAAGTGCTTGCCCAATGGGAAAAGCCCTGGCCCTGATGGGTTAACCAAAACATACTATAGGACTTTCTTCTCCCTTCTGGCGACACCTATGTGCAAGTACTTTAACTCCATAGCAGGGGGCAATGCTATCCCCCCAGAGGCACTCTTAGCTCACATCACTGTGATTCCGAAGGGGGGCAAGGACCCCACTGTCCCCCAGATCTACCGCCCCATCTCCCTCTTGAATGTAGACATTAAAATTCTGGCAAAAATCTTAGCTAATAGGCCTAAACACCTTATGAATTAAAGAAAAAGTGTGTCACCAGCGCAAAAAATAGTGTGTGATTAAGTATAGAATATTTAAAATTAGATCTGCTGTGGTTAAGAGTCCCCTATTAACATTAGGGGGTAAATAGTATTATAGGAAATGTAACTGTGCTGAACCTAAAGTGTATATACAATTATTTACCAGAAAAACAGTGTCTACAAAATGTGCACAAATAAACACAGTCATCAAAACTATATAACTATATAGTGCAAAGTATCAATGTATCATTATATCTAGTGCAAAATATCAAACACCATAACACAGGGTTTTTTTTGTAGGTAGAGAGGCTAAAGACAATTCCCTTAAAGCAGATCCACTGGGCTCGCACCCGCCAACATCCTCGACCGTATATAATATTATCGACAGATGCTGAAAAAGCTTTCGATCGTGTCGACTGGTCCTACCTGAAAGTAGTACTAGAGACCCTGGGGCTGGGACCGCGTATGTTGACATTGACCATGGCCCTTTATTCCAATCCCTGCGTGCAGGTTAAAGTAAACGGAATCTTCCCCTCGCGATTCCCGATCAGGAACGGCACAAGACAGGGGTGACCCCTCTCGTGCCTCCTATTCGCCCTGGTGCTGGAGCCACTACTACGCACTGTACGAGCTAGCAAGGACATTAAGGGCCCGCAGGTTGGCAACATGGAACATAAGCTGTCGGCTTATGCTCACGATGTATTATTCCACCTCTCGGACGCCCTGATCTCATTGCCCAACCTGATGAAAGAACTCAAACATTTTGGTTCGCTTTTCAACTTTAAGATTAATTACGCAAAGTCAGAAGTCCTACCCATCCATTTGACTTCCCCTTTAATTATTTTATATTTGGGCATACAACTCACGGACCGCTTTGACGCTCTTTACGCTGCCAATTACCCTCCGTTACTCAATGCGGTTAAAAGAGACCTCTCACAATGGACACAGAATGCCTTCACATGGTTTGGACAGGTAAACATCATAAAAATGAACATTTTGCCACGTATGCTCTTCTTCCCACAGATGATACCGATACCCCTACCTAGACACTTCTTTGACCATTTGTCCAGCATGCTGTCCAGGTTTGTGTGGAATGCATGGAAACTCAGAATAGCCCTAAGGGTGCTGAGATGCTCAAAACATGAAGGTGGTTTGGGAATCCCAGACATACAGTGCTACTATCAGGCCATTGTCCTCCAGGAGGATACTCAATTGGCACTTCCATACTCACTCCATGCTATGGGATTCCCTGGAGAAATGCTTGGCGGGCAGGAACTTATCCTATGCACTATGGTTACCCCGGGAACACAGGGGGCTGTCTGATACAACCTCCCCGTTGACAGCCCATGTGCTTTTAGTCTGGGACCGGATCAACCCGGTTCTGAAAGTGGCCCCTCCTGTGTCCCTACTGGCTCCGCTGGGTGGGTTCCTATGGTTTCCCCCTGATTGGCAAATAGCCCTCTTTGGGCCCTGGGTAGATGATGGCAATGCCAGTTATGGTAAACTCATTAAAGATGGTAAGCTCTTGAGCTTTGACGCCCTGCAGGCTAGACACAAGGGCTCACAAATGGACTTTTGGAGGTATAAACAACTTCACCATTTTTATGAGATGCACGGCCACTCAGAGGCCTCTATCATCTGTGGGAAGAAGAGCCTCTCCTCCCTTTCACCGTTTGAACACCTATTCGTAGATGAAGAAGGAATACCTCATATGGTATCTGAACTATACTGACTACTGAGCCCTGCCACACACGAGTCTAAGCCTGCTTATATTCGGGTGTGGGAAAGAGACTTGGGGTGCGAACTTACCGAGACCCAGTTAACCCACTTATATCAGCTCACCCACTCATGCTCTATGGACTCTAAAACCCAGGAAACAAACTATAAGATAATGTCCCGCTGTTACCAGGTGCCAACAGACTTGGCACATATTTATGCCTCCAGGTTCGAGCTATGCTGGCGGGGTTGTGGACACAGGGGTACACTTATCCATGTATGGTGGGAATGTCCCTTAATTAAACCCTTTTGGGAAGATATCAAGGACCAAATAAAAGACATACTAGGGCTCAACGTTCCTTTCTCCCCGACTCACTTCCTCCTGCACATCCCTCCAATTCCAATTAGCTAATACAAACAAATCACATTGCCTCACTTGCTGAATGTGGCACGGCGCCTGCTTCCAACTTACTGGAAACAGTCCAGAATCCCTACCCGGGAAGAATGGATCAGCAGGGTTAGTGACATCCGGGAGGCGGAAGACTGGATAGTGACTTGTCGAGGTTCTCGAGACTGATTTGTCGGTATCTGGACACCCTGGATAGAATACGTTTCTGACCCTGGACACGTGCCCTCTAACCTAGAGAGGGCTCGGTTGAAACTGGCAGAACCATCTCTTAAAGCCCATGTGCCACTAAGAACCTAGGG
The DNA here is from genome assembly GCA_037952925.1 of Lithobates clamitans. Taxonomy (NCBI): domain Eukaryota; kingdom Metazoa; phylum Chordata; class Amphibia; order Anura; family Ranidae; genus Lithobates; species Lithobates clamitans. The sequence goes on from JBBGZY010000300.1 coordinate 7,998,991, forward strand.
GGCAGGGAGACATCCCTTGCTGCACGGCAGCTTTTGGAGTCCTGATGGGCCACCTACTCCAATCAAGAGCGGGGTTCTCGGTGTGGGCATGAAAAATGCTTCTCGCAAGACCTCACGTATGATCTTGTCATTTCCTCTTCCCTCTTTTCTCCTATACCTTTCAAAAATTTTATATATCCCCCATTACAGGGATGGTAGTTTATGTATTACACACCATGATATTGATGGACATAATGCCTAATGCCTCTTCGCTGGATGGGAGGGCCCCTTCCTCAAAGGTGTTACTGTTTACCCCCCCCGAGCATTTATCACCAACCTCAGGTACACCTGGCTCGCGTGGAGGGCAGCGGGAGGTTAGTTGGAGGCTTTTTTGCCCCCCCCCTCCCCCCGTGCCAGGCGCTGACTAGGTGACCATATTTCCACTAAGAAATTAATGATAGCACCCGCGGGCTTAGCGCCTACGGTAAGGCTATCACGAAGAGGCTCTTCTATACCAATTGTTTTATATGCATACTAAAGATGTCCACTGTGATTATTACTTCCAATGAGACTTCCATAAACCCCTAAAGGGGATAGCCCTTCGGCTACCTCGCAAAATATTCACCTGTTATTTCCTTTCCTTTTTTATTTTTACTTTCCTATTCAGCCTGATTGTATGTAATGTCTATGTGCTATGAGCCAGTGTGGGTTTGAGACTTTATTCAGATACAAATGTTGGACATGACATGTTATTTGTCTTCTACAAAATAAAAATTTTACAAAAAAAAAGGCCTTTACTACTACTTTAAAAAGTGGTGACTTGTCCTCATGTATGACCTTTGCAAAACAGCAGTGGTATCTAATATTTAGTATAGAAGTACAATTGAAATGTCCTAAAATTAAACAATATAAGATGTCATGAACATAGGTGTGCACAGCCTATTGCATTAGGGTGTGCACCCTAAAGCTCAAAAACACGTGTGTGTCTACATATTTATGGCCCTAGCACATCGATCTCCCTGCCAGCACAGTTAAGTGCGTAAGCACTTCTCTTATGGCAGAGCCGGTCAGAAGGAGATCTTTCCTATCTTCTCGCTGGCACACAGAGTGATAATGCTAATGCACATGGGGTGATTAGGGTGTGCCCAGGCACATCCAGAACACCCTGTGCGCACACCTATGGTCATGACTTATAACCTGCTCTTTTATTTCATTGCACAGTTACTCCTGTGGCAACCATATGTGAAGTGTAGCATGACACTTCAATGGTGTCTGACCTACACTACTCAACAACCAAGACATGTCATAATAGAGCTATCTTCCTGAGCATTTTTGACTGATAAGTGACATTTCTTGTCTTGTTATAGCAATATAAATCCCTTCTCCTTTAAGCTCCGTCCTTATTGGTCATGCTTCTTGTTAAAAAGTCATCATTTAGTTATTAGAAGTGTTGTTATACGACTTCACTTTTTTAACAACACACACAAAATACCTAGTTTACTTATACAAGTAAATATATACTCATGCATTCCTAGAAAACCCTAAAATAAAGTGCAGATGATATCCAATAATTCGGTCCACTGCCCAAGATACATTCCTATTTTTGCAGCCAGATTAAAATGCCAGCTGTAACTCTCTTTGCCATATTTTATCTCTGTTTGGCAAAAGAATTATGCACACACTTTATGTATAGGCAGAATATATAGCATTAAACTCTCTATGCATAAGTGCTATGGCAGCAAACAATACGCTATGTAATAACAAACAGATAACCTTGAAAAATGAGATGTATTTACTAAAAGCCACTATACAAAACCATATCATGCCTTCTAATAATTACCTTCAAGTGCTTAATCATTTTATGGGTTCTAGATCCCACTTGTGATGCCAATTGAACGGATAATTACTATTAGGTGCAGTAATTGCCTCAATGAAAAGGCTAGCTGCATGTTTACACTCAACTTGGCAGTAAGAATTGTTATTCTACTAACGTGGCATGGAACACACAGCGAAAGAAGGTGACCTGCAAAACTGCTACGTGCTCAGAGGAGAGGAGGAAAATATCACACTATACAAAGAGAACGAGAGAGACAATGAAATGGGCAACACATTCGTAATGATAGAAATGTCCCTTTTTTGGGAAGGTCAGCAAACTGTGACCATTTACTATGTTTGGAGTTAAACTCTTTAAAACTGCCTAAGTGTGATTTTGGATAAAAATACATTTTTTTGAAAAAAAAAAAAATCATATCTTAACAGCAAGGCACAGACAAACAGAGAATAATCATTGCAGTGCCATGTACAGATGATATGCAAAAATGCACATGGTCATTTGACAGCAAGGATGCTGGATAATCCCACCAGGAGGACCGAGTCATTGTTATGTGGAGGGAAGGAGTACCAAACACAAAGTAACACACATCCAATTCTCTATGTGTATTGACTTTAGAGACACAAGCCACATCTCTCATACAATGATCTGCAATTACTACAGAGGGAGTGAATGACAAACATGCCAGAGCAGATTCCTGAATGACGGATGGACCTATTATTAAAACAAGGCAATAGCTAATAGTCTTTCGATAGTATATCAGGACCTAATTATGCGAAGTAGTGGGTTATTTTATACCCAAGATGAAGCCGTGTTTTGATGGGTTTTGTATTCTAAATCACAAGCGATGGTAATTGGAAAGCAGTATTAAATATACATGCATTAAATGATATTTATATTGGAGTCTATTAACTATTAATCACCGTTATCGCTGCAGAAAAAATGGTTTAATATATCAGTGCTATGTAGATTAATTACAGAGCTTTCATTATCAGTTATGGTCTGCTCTGCAGAATATACTATAATAATTGATAGTGTGTCTGATAGTGTATATCAGCAGCTGATAATATGTGAGAACACTGGAATACACGCTAGATCTAGATCCAACTGTGTGTCTGCAGGATCCATCCAGCTTGCCTAGAGAAGTGAGAATTAATTGCTGCCATGCTGAATCCAAGTTTGAAGTTTCTCCAGTGTTTTCTAGGTATTAGAATGGGGGGGGAGTGAGAATAATTCAGCATGTCATTTAAAGGCTGCTGGCAGAAGGGAAAGAATTGGTAAAAGTTGGTTAGTCCATGACAATGGCATTACCTTGATCCGCACATAGCAGTGGGTGCCTAGGAAAGGGTCATTTAGGCAGCTCGGGGTGACCTCTCTGGGGGTCTTCTTAAAGGTCCTCTTTGGCCTGATTAGAATGCTGCAGAAAAGTTTGACGAACGCAGTGCAAGCGCAGAGCAGGCAATAGAAGTACACCAACGTCCAGAACGCTGCAGCACGCAGACAGCCCGGCAGGCTGTCCACAAACAGCGCCATACTGTGCCCAGGCATCCAGCTTAGAGAGGACACCCTCAAGTGGCAAGGAGAGCTGTGCGAGAAGTCATGGAAACAAGGGGAAGAAAAGAGAGGAGGAGGCGATGAGGGAGAGCGAGGGAGTGACTAGAGCTTAGTGCTGTGACTGATGCTGCTGCCTCTTAAAGGGAACAAATGAAAATAGGATGCAGGCTTGACTGCATGTTCTGTTTCCAGCGTAAGGCTCCATGCACACTAGACGTTAAAATAACGTTATAAAAAAACGCCAGTAGCTTTGCAGTGAGTCTTTCAACAGTTTTGCAATAGCGTTTATTAGCGTTTTTTAAAATTTTTTATTTTTTTTTATTTCATTTTTTTCAATGGATTAAAAATGTTAAAAAAAAGCTGGTGAGCCACGTTATTGAGCGTTTATCGACGTTTAGCAGCGTTTGGCGTTTTTTGTGGTCATAAAAAACGACCCGTGAACACAATTTTATGGCGTTCAGGAAACAGCCCATAAACTCCACTGTTAATAAAAGTTAAAAAAACGTCCATGTGTGCATGGACACATAGGATAACAGAGTGGAGTTTATGGGCTCCAGTGTGCATCTATACATCTATATGTCCTGAATACACAATAATATTCTGTCCTGGTATATAGAATTTTTTTTTTTAGTAGTAGTTTTATCATCAGCGGTAAATATAATAAAGTGCGCGTTTCGGTACTATCCATGGACTTTTTGTGGCTGATTTACTAAAGGCAAAAAGGCAGTTCAATTTGTAAGGGAATTTTCCCTTAGCTTAGGGAATGTGGTGAAAAGTCACTATGCAAAGAGCACTCAATCACTTACGAACAAATAAAAAAAAAGGATAAACAGACCCCTGATGTTTCACTTTTGAGACAGAGAAAGGGACTGAGGACAGAGCATCCCCAGCCTCTTTCTCTGCAGCCTCAGCTGCACTGGACGGTGAACTAATGGGAAGTGCTCTTTGCCGAGTGGCTTTCTGTTCATTCATAAACTGAAGCATAGTAAACAGTTTACTGTGCTTCAGTTAAGAATGAACACAGGAGTGACCAGGACAGATCCATTCATAAAAGGAAGGGGCCGGTAAATGAAATAGTTACCATGCCCTTCCCCCACTCTTCATCCTGAACCATCCCGCGCAGCAGCCGGAGGGAGAAGAGAGGAGGGAAACTGGCAGCACTGCAAGGGGGCACCAGGAAGCAGGGGAAATTCAGCACTGCACAGGGTGATTAGGGTGTACCCAGGCACATCCAACACACTCTGTGTGCATGCCTATGAGTGCAATGTCAGGATACTGCACACCCCTCCTCCAGCTATCTGCCTGTACCTCTGTACAGGCTTTTAGTTTAAAATCTGTTGGGAGTGTGAACGAACTACAAGTGCACTGATCAGCACACTTGTTGTCTATTGAAAACTGCAAGTCTGCCTGAAGTTCATTCATTCACGGATCTCTGTGAATGAATGACGCAGCTGTATGGGTGAAGCCCCGCGCAGCCGCGCCAATTTTAAATGTGACTCAGTAGCTGCGGAAGGGGGGGGGGCGACGACTCCTGGCCGCTGTCACAGGGAAGGGGTGGACTAAGAGGGAGAGGGGGGTCTGCTTGAATATGTTACATGTCATACTCTAAATACGGATGTAATATGTAACATGTTCAAAAAGTGGACCTATCCTTTAATTTTCTTTGCGGCTGATTTAACAGCAGGGTTCACTTTTAGCTGCTGTCCCATCCATAACAATCTCAGAGGGTGGTATTTGGGGTTTTAAATTCTATTAGGTGTATGTTTTTTATTTTATGTTGAGAGGGCCATTTCTTAAGCTTTTGGGTGCAGCAGTTTTTGGAGAAGCATTAACTTATTTCTGACCAAAAGAAAGTGTAGCCGTGTGCTTAGCTGGCAGTTAAGAAGCAACTACAGAGATACTTTGGTCCAGCAAAGGATTTCTATGCTGATCTAGCCAGTGCCATTCTGCTTCCATTCACTAGAGGGAGCTTGTGGGAAACAAAGTACTAGAGCAGGGGTGCCCAACTGCTGGCCAATGGGCCACATGTGGCCCTCTGATGTGGCCCGCCACCTCCTGGTCTGGGATGGCGGGCCGGCAAGCCCAGGTCGTGAGTTCCTGACCCGCCATCCCTGAGCATCAGTGTGAAGAAAAGCAGAGTGATATCAAATGTACACCGTCTGTGACAGGAAAGATGCAGGAAGCATCGGCTCTGCTCTTTACTGCAGCCGCATGCTTCTTCCAGAGCCGGTTCCATTCACACTGATGCTCGTTAATGGCAGGTCGGGAACCCGCGATCTGTGACAGCAGCCACCAGGGATACCCACCACCAGTGCCAGCAGTACCCACCAACTGTACCAGCAGTACCCACCAACAGTGCCAGCAGTACCCACTAGCCATATCATCCACCAGGGATACCCACCAGCCATACCATCCACCAGGGATACCCGCCAGCAGGGTCGTAGCAGTACCCACCAGCAGGACTGCAGCACTACCCACCAGCAGGACCTGCAGCAGTACCAGCCAACAGTACGCACAAGCAGCACCTTCCAGCAGTACCAACCAGCAGGACCCGCAGCAGTACCCACCAGCAACAATACCAGCCAGCAGTACCCACCAGCAGTACCAGCCAGCAGTACCCGCAGCAATACCAGCCAGCAGACACCACCAGCAGTACCAGCCCTGGAGGACAGCCAGCAGCAGCCGCCAGCCATACCTGCCCTAGGGACAACAGCAGCCGCCAGCCATACCCGCCTGGGGGACAGCAGCAGCCAGCGATACCTGCAGGAATGCTGAGGAAGAAGCGACGATTGAGGTCAGTTGAGGTGCAGGTAAACCACAGTGCATCAATGTGAAAGCAGCCTTAGGCCCTCTTCACATGATCGGTCTAATCGGGGCTGCCTGTCTGTTCTTTGGGCGGATCCAATCAGACCCTCCATTCACTAATATAGAGCCGCAGATGTAGATGGATTTGTGTCCATTTAAACACACCTACCTCCAATCTAATCTGCTTAAAAAAAACAGAAGGGGATCCATCCCTTTCTGTCTGGGTGGATCGGGTTGAAGGGCCCATAGAGTAGAGCGGGCTGTGTCTGTGTCTGCTCTGCATATGCAGAGTGGACACGGACCTGTCATCTGCCTGCTATGCTCATTGTGGCCTGCGACCGGTTACCTAGTTGCTAAAGTGGCCCTCACTCTTCCAAAGGTTGGGCACCCTGTACTAGAGAGACTCTGATGCTTACATCTGTGCATGCATAGGTGTGTGCAGCTGTCTTTTGCTTGACCAGGTTTGTTAGAGTCATGGCACAAGAACAGAGGACCCGATACATCAAGAGGCTACTTTGGGGTTAAGTGCAAGGATTCTCTCTGATTCTTCAGCAAGTTGATCAAAAATTGATTGTTAATTGATTGGCAAATTATAGATTATAGAGTCCAGCACTCCAGGTCAGAGCGAGCAGGTGAACTGTGATCCTTTTGTTTGCTCAACAGAAAGTGAATACTGTGCCCCTGCATTGTTTAAAAAAAACAAAAAGGAAGTTCAAAGCACCTAAACCACTTCACAATATATTACTTACATTCACATGTACATAACAGCATATAAAAGGAAATCTTTCTGGTTTTCCGGTAAGATAAATCCCCTCTTAACCTTGGTTCACATCTATACAGCTGCGGTTGATGCATTTCTCCAACACGTTTTGTGTTTTTAAACCCGTGTTTTTGATGCATTTTTGCATGCAGACCTTTATCCGAGCTTGCAGCCCGGCGGGTGAGGAAAGACAGGGGATGAGTAAGAGCCCCCAATCCGAACCATACCAGGCCACATGTTCTCAACATGGGGGGTGCGGAACTGCGGGTGGGGGACTTATAGGAATTTGGAAGCCCCCTTTAACAAGGGAGCCCCCAGATCCTGCCCCCCATGTGAATGAGTATGGGGTACATAGTACTCCTCCTACCCATTCACCAAAAAATTGAGTAAAGACACAACTCGAGTTTTTGACAAGTCCTTTATTAACAAATAAAAAATGTAAAAAAAAAAAGTCCCTGATGTAGATCCTTAGTCAATCACGCTGCCCTCCCCTACCGCCGAACCCAAAAAAAGAAAAAAAAAAAAAAAGCTTTGCTTGCACCATAGGCTCCAGCCATCTGCCAGTTCCTTAATAGCTAAGGGGCCAGTCACCTGGTGGCTCTGCCCCCTTGTGACGTCGGTGGTCCAGCATGCACCAGTCAATGGCATCACAGGGGGCAGTGCCACCAGGTGATGTTGCCGGGTGGCCCTGCCCCTTAGCTTTTTTAAGAACGGTCAGGCGGTTAGGCAGACAATGGGAGCCCTCAGCATGAGCAGAGCCTTTTTTTTCTTTCCTAATTTGGTTGGTTTGGCAGTGATGGCGGGCGTCGTGATCGACGATGAATCTACACACTTTTTTTTATTAATAAAGTACTTGTCTAAAACTCGTGTTGTGTCTTTACTCACTTTTTACGCTTTTTTGGTGAATGGGTAGGGGTATTATATACCCCATACTCATTCACATAGGAGTAGCTGGGATCTGAGGACCCCCTTGTTAAAGGGGGCTTCCCGATTCCAATAACCCCCCCGCCCGCAGATCCCCACAGCCACCGGCCAGGGCTGTGGGGAAGAGGCCCTTGTCCCCATCAACATGATTTCAAAGTTCACTCGTCCTGTCCCTTTCCTGTCCTGCATGCTCGGATAAGGGTTTGGTATAGATTTTGAGGAGGAGCTCACGCCATTTTTTTACCGATTTTTTTTTTTTTTTTATTGCATTTAGCTGTCAGCAAGGAAGCTCGCTGACAGCTGATGTCTCATTGATTGTTTAGGACGTGGCCGCCAGTTTCCCAGCTCGCTCCTTAACAGCCAGCTATACACAGTTTGTTATGAAGAAAAAAAAATGCCTGTAAAAACACATCAAAAATGAAACACTCTCGTTTTTGGTGCGGGTCCGTTGAAGTCTATTAAACGCAAAACGCAATCTGCTGCAGGAAAAAAGTCCCTGACCCTTTCCAAAAATGCACCGGCTAAAAAATGCATAGATGTGAATGTGTACCATAGGAAACCATGTTAAATGGACTGTAGTGCGTTTTTGCCAACTGCAAAATGCACTAAAAAATGCATAGTTGGGAATCTAGACCTAAGATGTTTGTTTACACAACAAGTGTCTTAATTGGAAGCTTACCCCTTTTACTCGTTTTCAGTGACAACTCAAATTTTGGATTTTAATGGTCGCCAGGACAAATAGAATGAATCTCTTTAGAGGGGACACAGACATCAATCAAAATCTGGTAGGGGTTCTCCTCTTTCCCTGCTCTATTCAAAACTATAAAAAAAAAATCTGGTTTTACATACATTTTAAAGTGAACCTGTGCCCAAATCATGCACACTAAAATATTTACAGATTCTGAACAAGCAGTGAAATCACTTTAAACAAGCCTTACATTCATCTTTGTATCTATAAGTATCGTTGCCAAAATACATTTTTAATATTCGAAACACAAGCAGTAAAATCTACCAACCCTCTACTGTAAACATCCAGCAGATGTTTCTAAGATGTAGGGGTGTTTTGCACCTGCATTGCTCTCTGAAGAGTGATTTACAGGGGATGACTTTTCAGAGAGCAGTACAGGCAGGGCTGTCTCCTCCTCAATGTCAGTTTTTTGTTTTTTTATTGACAGCCGCACAGGATTTTTGATTGGAAATACTGCACTCCAAAAAAAGACAAAAACAGAACATTCCATAGCTCAACTCACCAACCAGTCTGCCAACTGACCAAAAAAACCTGTCCAACGGTCTGCGTTAAAAACAGGGGTTTAGTTAGCACACATTTGCAAACACATGCATAAGCTGCAAGGCCTCTTCACGGCACCCTGTGTATGCTTGCAGTCCTAACGCTACTGAATTTATAAGCATCTCCACAATGGAAGCACATGCATTGCCTTTAAGATGGATTGGGCTGCCTCCAGGCCCACCTGCCCCTCATCTATCCATTTAATGCATGTGCTTCCATTGTGGAGACCATAGGCGTAGCCAGGGGGTGGCTATCGAGGCTGGAGCCCCGAATGTGGAGCCCATAGCCCCGAGTCTCAGCGGGTGTGGAAGAGAGACGAGCGGGCGGGCCGCGGCTATGGCGGTCGGCATTGGAGGTGGAGGAGAGACGAGCAGGCATATACTTTCACTGAGCCATCAGACCGCCACACCCCTCCGCTCCTCTGACCCCCCCCCCCCCGCAGCGCTCACCTCGTTCTTCTCCCTGCTTAGTTATGCAGCGCGGCTGCATACAGACATGTTCCTTAGGAGTGGACACTGAGCAGCTCATTGTACGATCCAGAAGACATGCAGCCGCACACAGCTGTGACAAACTTCCTCGGCACTCGTCCTCTTGTTCTTTCCTTCCCCCGCTCTCCGTCCTGTCTGCTGCCGCGGAGAATCTAGATGAGAGCGGGGGGAAGAAAGAACAAGAAGACGAGTGCCGAGGAAGTTGGCTTCTCAGTGTCCACTCATGTTTGTATGCCTGTCTGTGTACTGTCATGTCTGTATGCCGTGCTGCATATCTAAGCAGGGAGAGGAGGTGAGCACGGGGGGGGGGGGGGGGTGTGTGTGTGTGTGTGTGTGTAGAGCAGCATGGGGGGACCAGAGCAGCACATGGGGGACCAGCGCAGCACGCGGGGCACCAGAGCAGCACGCGGGGCACCAGAGCAGCACGCGGGGCACCAGAGCAGCACGCGGGGCACCAGAGCAGCACGCAGGGGACAAGAGGAGCACAGGGGCACCACAAGAGCAAGGGGGACCAGAAGATCAGGAGAGGAATACAGATGCATGTGGGGGAACAGAGAAGCAGGGGGGGACCAGAAAAACACAAGGGTATATAGGAGCATGGGGGGGGGGACAAAGGAGCAGGAGAGGAACGCATAAGCATGTGGGGGAACAGAAAAGCAGGGGGAGGACCAGAGGAGCATGGGGGGGACAGAGGAGCATGGGGGGGACAGAGGAGCATGGGGAGGACCAGAAGGAGCACGGGGGAGGGGACAGACAGCTGACTTAACAGCTATGGCCTGTCCCATTACGGGGAGGGCACCGAACTGATTCTTTGCCCCGGGTGAAATAATGTCTAGCTTCCCCACTGGTACTGCCTATAAGAGTACCAGTACCAGCCGTTCAACGCTAATAAAGTAGAACGGCTAATGGCTAGTGAAGGGGGGGGGCTTGGGTGGCCATCGGGGTTGGCCGGCTGGGGGGGGGGCAGGTTTGGCCGGCATGGGTGAGACCTGTCAAAGTTGGCCGGTCTGGATGATGTCCAGGGCCAAATTTTTCTCCCAGTCCAGCCCTGGAGACGAGCGGGCGGATGAGCAGAGATGACATCATCTCTCTCCGCCCACCCGTCACCACTCTTCCGCCCTCACAGCCGGGACTTCAACGTGGGAGCGATGTGCGGCAGGGAGCAGAGAGATGACGTCATCTTTCACTGCCTGCCACACATCAGCACTCTTCTGCCCTCACAGCGCGGGCCTTTTAAATGTCGGAGGTGCGGCAGGAGCAGAGAGATTACATCATCTCTCACTGCCCGCTTCACATCTCCGCTCTCCTGCCCTCACTAAATGGGCCAGTGCTGCCAGCCTGCCACCAATGCAGCAAGAATTCACATTTGGTGGCAATGGCTGGCATGGCAAGTGACAATCTGCTAATAGTGGCAAGTGACATGGCAAGTGACAATCTGCTAATGGTTGTAAGTGATGTGGCAAGTGACAATCTGCAAATAGTGGCAAGTGAGAATCTGCAAATGGTGGCAAGTGACGTGGCAAGTGACAATCTGCAAATGGTGGCAAGTGACAATCTGCAAATGGTGGCAAGTGACGTGGCAAGTGACAATCTGCAAATGGTGGCAAGTGACGTGGCAAGTGACAATCTGCTAATTGTGGCAGGTGACGTGGCAAGTGACAATCTGCAAATGGTGGCAGGTGACGTGGCAAGTGACAATCTGCAAATAGTGGCAAGTGACGTGGCAAGTGACAATCTGCAAATGGTGGCAAGTGACAATCTGCAAATGGTGGCAAGTGACGTGGCAAGTGACAATCTGCAAATGGTGGCAGGTGACGTGGCAAGTGAAAATCTGCTAATGGTGGCAGGTGACGTGGCAATTGACAATCTGCAAATGGTGACAAGTGACGTGGCAAGTGATAATCTGCTAATGGTGGCAGGTGATGTGGCAAGTGACAATCTGCAAATGGTGGCAAGTGACGTGGCAAGTGACAATCTGCAAATGGTGGCAAGTGACGTGGCAAATGACAATCTGCTAATGGTGGCAGGTGACGTGGCAAGTGACAATCTGCAAATGGTGGCAAGTGATGTGGCAAGTGACAATCTGCAAATGGTGGCAAGTGACAATCTGCAAATGGTGGCAAGTGACGTGGCAAGTGACACGCCCAGGGCTCACACTGATTCTGCATTATGGTGAGTTGAACCACTTCATTATATATTACAATATAGCAATAGAAACAATACACTTCGATCACCATGACACCATATCAACCATGGTGCCATGATGATTGAAACGCCAACACCAGCCTTCCTTTCCCCGCAAAAAATTGCTTACCACAGGCGTGCCCCCCCCCCCCCCCCCTCGGTTGGTGACCGCCACTATGTGCTCTGGCCCCAGATCTTTTGCAGACCTAGTAACGCCCCTGGTGGAGACGCTTATAAATTCAGTAGCATTAGGACTACAAGCATACACAGGGTGCCGTGAAGAGGCCTTGCAGCTTATGCATGTGTTTGCAAATGTGTGCTAACTAAACCCCTGTTTTTAACGCAGACTGTTGGACAGGTTTATTTGTTCATTTGGCAGACTGGTTGGAGAGTTGAGCTATGGAATGTTCTGTTTTTGTCTTTCATGTGTTTGCCCTTCCATGTGCTCCTTGCAGTGAAGGCCAGTTATAGGTGGGGGCAGGGGCCATTTGTTTAATACTGCACTCCAGCCTTGGGCCTCACTTTTGGATCTCGGTTGCAGTGCGGTCCAATTCATTTGAATAGGTCATGTTCAGGGGCGGGTCCTGCCCGCCAAACATGACAGGGGGAATCATGTTTGCTGTGAAGCAAAGCATTGCAGCCCCAGCAAGTGTACAACCCTGTTAGCCTGCTTAGCAGTTTAAGGTGGGGGGGTGGTTCGGGGTGGTAAAACCACGGCTCAACCACCTATTTATTACTGCCTAATGCCGCGTACACACAAGCAAACTTTTCGACCGGACTTGTCCGACGGACAATTCGACCGCGTGTGGGCTTCATCAGACCTGCAGCGGAATTTTTCGGTCAAAAATCTGAGAGACTTTAGATTTGGAACAAATGTTTCAGACGGACTTGAGTCCGGTCGAAAAGTCCGCTCATCTGTATGCTAGACCAACGGACGAAAACCGACGCTAGGGCAGCTATTGGCTACTGGCTATCAACTTCCTTATTTTAGCCCTGGCGTACGTCATCACGTACGAATCCGCCAGACTTTGGTGTGATCGTGTGTAAGCAAGGCCATTTGTTCGGAAAGTCCATCAGAAGTCCGCCGAAAGTCCGTCGGACCAGTCCGGTCGAAAAGTCCGCTCGTGTGTACGCGGCATTAGAAAACCAACTGAAACCCAGCTTTGGAGTCTTTGTTGTAATCTTTGAGAATAAATAACCTCACATCTTTAGCTAGCTAGAGAGGTCAGAGATGAATTTTTGCTGCTTGTTAAAGCCATAAAAAGTTTTCAGGCATTAAATATGCCTAGAGTCAAATTCCTGGCTTTTTCCTGAGTCTGGGGTGTCGTAGGTCAGGCAAATAGTCAGATATAGCAGTGAATGGCTGAACTCCCTTGTACTCATGTAAGAGGCGATGTTTCTGTGTATGGATGTTTTGTGTTCGGAAAATATGTGGAATTTGCATGTACAGGTGAACACTGATGCACAGAAGCACAAGTATATGGGTGTACAGGCATTCACTTCCATGGTTGGCTTTTTCCGCCCCACTTGCAGCACCTTCAGCGTGGGAAAGTGCACAAGGCCTAATAATATGTACAATTAGGGCTAGGTCAAGGTGGGGGAGGGGCAGGAGGGGCAAATGCCCTGGGAGCAGTGTTCTGAGGTGGAAGGGGTGTGAGCAGGGTGCAAACTGCTCATTATAGCTGACGAGGCAGGGCCGCTCCAGGCTTTGGAAGGATCTCGACAATATTGTCAGGATCCACCTAGATGCCTGAATAAATGCTGGCCCTGTCTCTCAGTATATGACCAGCTATGCCTGTCCCTTCCTCAGTGAACACTGGAGGAGCAGAGCTCTTGAACTACATGGAGTGATCAGCAGTCATGTAATCTCTTAGGTTAATGGCCTTAGTGCCAATGTGGGACAGCTGCAGCATCACACCAGACCATAGAGGTAAGTATGGAGGTTTTTTTTTTTTCCGAACCCCATACTTCATTTTTTTGCAAAGGAGGTAAGGTTCTATTAGAATCGAATTTCCAAAGTTGAAAAAAAGACACCAGTCCATCCAGTTCAACCTGTGTATTGTGTGTGTTTAAGTCACAACCATTTCCCATATCCATGTACTGCATATTGCGTTTGCTAAGAAGCCCATCTAAAAGGTTTTTGAAAATATCAATACTCCCTGCTGATATCACCAGCTATGTAAGAGAGTTCCACATCCTTACTGCTTCAACAGTAAAGAACCGCCTATGCAGTTTGTGATTAAATTAATTCTCATCCAACCTCATTGCATGGCCGTGTCTCCATTTAAGCGACCTGAGATTGAATAGTTTTCTTCCTTTGCTAGAATCACCATTTAGATATTTGTATATTAAGAGTTCCTCTCCAAGGAGAATACATTTAATGATTGTAGTCGCTCCTCATCAATGAGATCATAAATAATAAATTAGGTCCTCCAGTCCCCTTATTAACTTTGTTGCCCTAATCTGGACTCATTCCAGTACAAGCACATCCTTCCTGAAGATTGGGGACCAGAACTAGATGACATACTCAAGATGTTTCGAATTATAGTCTTGTCTCTTGAGTAAAAACCTTTTTTAATGCATGCTAATAGTCGGCTAGCTTTGCATTGCCTTGCAGACACAAGACAGCTGCATTATAGGCCCAATACAGTGAATCTACATTTAATCGCCCGTCACCGGCCGCTACATACATTGCCTTGTGCTGCATAGCCTCTTGTGGCGCGGTACCAGTGCGCCGAAGCTGTGCGCGTTCCTCCCCCTGGAGTCCAACACACTTCCCTGTCGGGTGAAGCTTAACGTCCTGGCCAGCGTGACTTCATCCAGAGGCCAGCCTGGGAGGCCCAATGGGGAAAGAGTGCGGGCAGCGCCGCTGCGAGCAAGGAGGAAGCGCTGTACAATTGCAAATATGCTTTGAATGGGGCTGGGCAAGTCAGGCAGATGATAAGTTGCTATCCTATTGTGCAGCTCAGTGTGTACTGGCTGAAGCGGGTTAACTCTTGGGGGGGGGGGCTATCAGTGGTGCCCATCAGTGCCCATTAGTGCTGCCTATCAGTGCAGCTCATCAGTGCCGCCTATCAGAGCCCATCCCTGCCACATATCAGTGCCCATCAGTGCAGCCCATCAGAGCTGCATATTAGTGTTGCCTCATCAGTACCGCCTATCAATGCAGCTCATCAGTACCCATCAGTGCTGCCTATCAGTGCAGCTCATCAGTGCTGCATATCAGTGCAGCCTCATCAGTGCCCATAAGTGCTGCTTATCAGTGCTGTCTATCAATGCAGCTCATTAGTGCAGCATATCAGTGCTGCCTCATCAGTGCCGTCCGGTGCCCATCAGTACCTGTCAGTGCTGCCTATCAGTGTAGCATCATCAGTGCAGAAAAAAAATTACTTATGTGCAAAATGTTATTACAAACTAAGAAAAACATTTTTTTTCAAAAATGTTTTTTTTTTATGTTTAGCAAAAGATAAAAAACTCAGTGGTGTTTAAATACCACCAAAAGACAGGTCTATTTGTGTGAACAAAATGATAAAAATGTAATACGGGTAAAGTGCTGCATGACTGCACAATTGTCATTCAAAGTGTGACAGTGCTGAAAATTGGTCTGGGAAGGAAGGGGGTTAAAGTGCCTGGTAGGCAAGTGGTTAAAGGATAAGTTCACCTTTGGGAACATGTAACATGTTCCCACTTCCCACTGCAGCGTCTCCCCTATCCACTGGATCTAGTGACAGAAAGCGAAGAATCTTCTCCCTGGACTCGCTGTCACTATTTAAAAAAATATATAGTGTAGTTCCTGTGCACCACCACTTAAGTTAGTGGAAATAATTGGATATGAGGAAATGTTAATCCATGGGGGTAGCTGCTCACGTCCAACATGTGTCCCCACATGGAAATCTTATAAATAGGTGAATGCAGCGCTCACTCCTGTATTAGTTCACTGTGTCATCCTACTGCTGTTAATAAATGAATTGACATACTGATTAAGTGGATTAGGTGGAATAAAAAAACTAATAATAAAATATTTTCCACCTACTGGGTATTGTGCCCAATACAGCACTGCATTTTTGGACACAATACCCAGTAGGGGTAAAATATTTATTAGGTTTTCTGTTGCACATAATCAGTATGTCAATTAATTAGTTAACAGTAAGATGACCCAGTGAACTATTTAAAAAAAAAAAAAACACGGTCGTGTGGGGCTCCACCTGCCCAGCCACATCATTCATTCACAGGGTTCTGTGAATGTGAAACTACAAACACCGACAGTCTTTACATAGTTCTCAATGAATCAGGGCACTGTTGAGCACTTTAGACAGATACACTGACAAGTCTGCAGGAGTCTTGCATGGCACCCGCAATCTGCTGATTGTGGGTGCAATGCTTCCCAGGCTACTAGTAAAAAAAAAAAAAACATTTTATTTATTTCCATAAAAAGGCCCACCGAAATCCTCAGCACCATGATGCTCTTAATCCGGCCCTGGTCTGGTAAGAACGATCCTTCATGAATCCATGCCGATTACTACTAATGATAACCTTTTCATCAGCAACAGCTTGGATATGTTCCATTATCATCCCCTCCAATAGTTTACATACTATTGATGTTAGACTGACTGGTCTGTAGTTTCCAGGTATATATATATATATATATATATATATATATATATATATATATATATATATATAGTGGCCCCTCTTTGAATATTGGTACCGTGGAAGCTTTTTGCCAATCAGCCAGTACCATTCCAGTTTCCGAGCTTTCCTTAAAGATTATTAACAATGGTTTGGCTCAAACATGGCTAAGTTCTTTGAGGACTCTCAGCTGCACGCCATCTGGTCCTGGTGATTTCTTCACATTAAGTTTTTCAAGTCTTTTTTGAACATTGCCTTCTGCTAGCCACAAGAGTGCATTCTTTGTTGTGTTACTAACCATATCGTTTTGTTTGTTATATACCTCCCCTTCCTTTGTGAAAACTGAGGAACCAGAGTACACCAGACCAGAGTACATCATAAACAGTCTTTCTGGTTGCCATCACACCAGTCACAATATCATCAGACCAGTGTACAGCAGCAACAGTGTTCTTGATCACCACCACACAAGTCCCAGTGTCACCAGATCAATGTAAGCCAGCAACAGTTTTTCTGCTTGCTGCCAAACCAGTGCCAGTGTCTCCACAGCCAGTGAGGCAAGCAACAGTGTTCCTGATAGCTACCCCACCAGTCCTGGGGTCGTCAGACCAGAGTAAGGAAGTGACAGTGTTCCTGATCACTGCCACACCAGTCTCAGTGTCACCAATCCAGTGTAAGTCAGAAACAGTGTTCTTGATTGCTAGACACACCAGTCTGAGTATCACCGGACCAGTGTCAGCCAGCAACAGTATTTCTGATCACCGCCACACCAGTGCCAGTGTCACCAGATCAGTGCAGCCAGAAACAGTGTTCCTGATCACCATCACACCAGTCTTAGTGTCCCTAGACCAGTGTACTGTAAGTTATCAACAGTGTTCCTGATCGTTGCCACATCAATGACATTGTCGCCAGACCAGTGCAGCCAGCAACAATGTTCCTGATTTCTAGCCACACCAGTGTCAGGGTCACCAGAGCCAGTGCAGCCATCAACAGTGTCCCTGATCACCACTACATCAGTACAATGTCACCAGAGCCAGCGCAGCTAGCAGGTGTTCCTGATCACACCAGTGCTGCCTCTGGCTCCCACCTGTACTGACCACTTTTTATTGACCACATTTCTGTGTGCTGCCTGCACCAATCCTTTTCCTGTTTGAAGACCATGTCTCTGCCTGCCGCCTGAGTTGACCTATTTGCACATCCCACTGACTACATTTCTGTGAGACAGCAGTCATTGGCATCCCCTGTGGACAACCCCACTCCTGGAACCACTGGAACTCATTTGCACAGCCTTTGTTCAGCCTCCTGTACCTCCTGACCAGTGAACTTGGCATTCCTGGTGGAAACCATGTACCAGTAGGCTAGGCTTGCTTGGCTTATAGGAATGGGGACGGCTATATGTGATCCTACACTAAGCTATATTCCCTGACCCCTCATACAGAAGTGACCATTACAATACACTGTTTTTGATACAATTGGTTGATTTTTGTGATACACAAGATGCAATGTCCGCTACATAATCAGTCTAAACATTAAAAAAAGTCTAATACACATGTGATATCCCCATATTCAGGAGAAGTAGCACCGTGGTATTTTAGGGTAAAATTCTGAGTGTGCCCATGCTGTGTGTGATATTTTATTAAATTGACAACTTTGAAAAAAAATGCTTTTCATTTTCTTTCTGCATTTATGGCACTTATGGCAAAAAGGATGAAGTCATCAAAAGACTCACTATGCCTCTTAAAAAAATACCTTGGGGTGTTTACCCTCCAAAATGTGGTAATTTTGTGGCCGTTTTTTTTCCTGTCCTGGTGCTCCAGGGCCTCCATAAATATATTGGATAATCAGGAAATTAGATACCCCAAGACTGACCAAACACTATAGCTTTCCTTTAACTATTTGCTGCCCAAGGATGTCCATGGAGGTCCATGAGTTGCAGTGGTTATACCAGGATGATGCCTGCACTACAGATATTATCCCAGTATCTTTGTTTTAGCCTGCGATTCTCTGTTTTTTAAAAGCGAACACTTTTACAGGCGGCGGGTGGGGGGAACCTGGGATCGCAGGTTCCCCCCACCCAACATTTTTTTTATTAGTCTTATCAATATTACTATCACACACGTTCCTGGCAAATAAGGCTCATATAACAGTGGGTGCTGCAGCGATTACCAGCTGGGACCTGGAAATATCAAGCAAGTGTACATATTCACCAGCACAGTGCAACGTTTCGGAGCCGCGCAGGGCCCCTTCGTCAGGCATGTGATGTGATCTCTCCACAATAAAAAAAACTTTGGACAGTGATTGTTGATCCATGGTGTGCTGGTGAATATGTACACTTTTTTTTTTTTTTAACAGTGAAGTTTATTGAGTATTTCTTACAAATCTGTTACAAAACAGTAACAGTAAAACTGTATTGGCACAAGGGGGGAGGAAGGACAAGGGGGACAATAAATTCCAGGACACAATCCATGCAGGTCGACATTAACATCACAACTGATCATAAATACAGGTCAGAGTACCCAAAATGTTACATCAGTGATATAGCAGGGTCTGTCACGACATTCCATACAATGAACCGTTACACTAATTGGTAACAAGACATCCAGTAAAATGCAAGGTTATACCCAATAATTAGTTTTAACTAATACTATATAGCAGGGGTGTCCAAACTTTTTTCAAAGAGGGCCGGATTTAATGAAGTGAACATGTGTGAGGGCTGACCATTTTGCCTGACATTCTTTGAACCATTAAAATTCGGTCTAAGTGTGTTTGTCCGAGCACCAATACATTGCCCAACAAGAATTCTCTTGCCTTTGTGGCTGTGTTGAAGAGATGAGCTCGGGCGTGATATTTGGAGATATAGATATATATATATATATATATATATATATATATATATATATATATATATATATATAAATCTTTTTTGGCCCCCAACGAATCCCCGAGCACCGCTCAGGACTAAGGATGACCTCGGGCGTGTTATTTGGATATACCATATTTATCAGCATATAACACGCACCTTCACATTAAGAGGGAATTTTCAGGAAAAAAATACAATTTTAGATAAAGAACTGTGAAGCAAAATAAGGGTCAGTGCCCATCAATGCAGCCTAATCAGTGCCCATCTGCAGCCTCACTATTGCCTTGAATGCAGCCTCACCATTGCCATGAATGCAGCCTTTACAAGAGCCACGAATGCAGCTTCACCATTGCCCGAATGCAGCCTCGGCATTGCCATGAATGCAGCCTCGCCATTGCCATGAATGCAGCCTCCCCATTGCCATGAATGCAGCCTCACCATTTCCATAAATGCAGCCTTACCATTGCCATGAATGCAGCCTCACCATTGCCATCAGTGCAGCCTGATCCATGCCCATCTGCAGCCTTGGAGGAGACAGGGAGGGGGCGGGACAAGCGCCGACAGACAGGACAGGATTCTCTCATACAGGAGAATCTCCTGTTTACTCAACGGAAACAAAAGAAAGAGGAACGCCTCTAAGTAAAGTGCTTTATTTCATAAAATAAATTAAACAGTTCATGTCGATATGAAATAAAGCACTTTATTTTATGAAATAAAGCACTTTACTTAGAGGCGCTCCTCTTTCTGGTGGCCTGCCCCCTCCGAGGCACCAATAAATACGGGTATATATCTTATGTGGCCCCCACGGTGCTTGGGGCATCGTTGGGGGCCACGAAAGATATATATATATATATATACAAATTACCAGTGGGGCCGTTTGAAACCGGAACGCGTCCACAACATGCCTGTTCTATAGTATAATGAGCAAGGGGGCACAACCCACCAGAAAGGAGGACATGATGTGAAGTGGGAAATAGGTGTAGTATGGGGGAAGGAAAGGGAGAAGAAAAAAGAAATCAGGGAGGATAAAGAAAGGAGAAGAGGGTAGGCGGGAGAGGGTGAGACAGAAGCATATGGAAGACAAAGCATGAGGTCAAGAGCCTTAACTTCCATACCTTGTGGAATTTTTTGGGGCAGTTACAACCCAGGTAGAGTTTGTACAGTGAGAGGACATTGTTGAGCTATACAGTGATATATGGAGGAGAGAGGTTTGTCCAATTGCTCTGTTCGCAGAAGCGATTTCACCTGATGTGAAAGCTCAACTCCGGAGGGAAGGTCAATTGTGATAATGCCCGAGTTTTATGCAAAGAAAAAACATTTCATTGGGCAACCGATGAAGAGCCTTAAGGCTATTAAAGGACAGTAAGTGGCCCCCTGAAATGATATTCTAAAATGTTTTCACCCCATACCGTGCCCAGATAGCAGGGTCTGGGATAGACTGGAAATGTGGCAGTGTAGCATTATCCAATGAAGGACCACTTACCAGAAGCTCCCAAAAAGATCTCCACCTGCCTCCACACTCTTAAGGTAGTCTTCATAAATTGGGATTAGAATGGTGCCCTCTAAACACCAAATTGCTCAATTCGGAGTAGGAACCAAGCAGGGCAGCCTCCAAATCCACAGCTGGGTTATTTGGCATCTGTGAAGAACACCACTACAACCTTACTGATACGAAGACAGCAGCCCAGTAAAATTTCTGAAAACAAGGAAGTGCGAGACCACCCAGAGAAGGGGGCAACTAGTGGGTAGCCCTAGATATGTAAGGAACAAACAGCGCCATTTTTAAAGCATCTGATCACACCGATATTGGTGTGATCAGATGCTTGTAAGGGCAGAGGAGACATCTAGGGTCTACTAGATCCCAGATCTCTACATACAGAGTACCTGTCCCTGCCTATTGCTGTCACTTATATTTAAATTGGTAATAAACAGCGTGTGTATCATCAAAAGCAAACAGGTCAGTTTCCAACACTAAAGATGGCAGAACAATGATCGCAAATGTGCTGTAGCGGGACTGCCTGGCACTGTCCTATGTGTTTCGTCAGAGGTAACGTCATTAGGGGCAAACTGACCTGTTTGCCTTTGATGGTACAAAAGCTGTTTACTACCCATTTAAATGTAAATGCAATACTTTTTAGATAAATAGGGTTGCTTTTACAATACTGTACTATGTGGAGCCTTTGTCTTGCATATAGATGGCCTTGTGGTCTGGGTGAGGACCCGGTGGATTGGCCTTCTGAAGTCACTTGATTGGCCATATCTGTAAATTGGGTGCCTGGAGTACCCGGAGCTAATGCTTAAGTTCCTGCCATTGGATCTATTTAATAAAGTGCTCACTGACAACCCTGAGTAAGGGGGTGGGGGGGGGGTCACTGGCTGTCTGGTAAGCCCCTTGTGTGGATATCGCCTCACATTCGCTATTCTTGGATACCTTTCTCACCTGGCACAGAATTCCATATGGGACTTTTTTCATTTGATTATATTTGTGCACTATCACAATTGCTTTTTAGAGTACTTCGTTGATTTAATTCACCAATTTAAAATGGTGCTTAAAGCGGATCTTCACCCATTTTTGAATCAGCATCTCGGTAGCTTCTAAAAGCAACACCGAGTGCCATATGGAGCTTTTTTTTTTTTTTTTTTTTACTTACCTTACGTTATCTGTGTTTCTTTTCTTCTGTCCCTGCGGCTGTGGGCGTGGACTTTGCGGGTATTGTCGTCATATCCTTCGTTACCCGCAATGTCTCCTGGGATCTCATTGTCTTTCATCCCAGGAGACATTGCGGATAACCTCCGCCAAATCTCGTGAGACTTGCCATCACAACGGGGCGGGACTTCCTACGATGACGCCGGTTGTGATGGCAACCTGAGCTCTTGACGGCGCTACATTTTGTCTTCACTGCGCATGCGCGAGATCGGGGCTAGAACGGGCGGTGCATGCTGGTCGAGCTGCATCACCGTATCCCGGAAGAGGATGCCTGTGGGATTCACATGCCCACAGGCAAGATGAAAACCAACTACAGGAAGTTTTAAAAGTTATCTTTACTAAAGGAAAATGAGAGCAGAAAGCTGCAGAAACGGAAAAAGTAAGTTAAAGATTTAAATGGATTAAACAGTGTCAGTGGTAAAAAAAAAAAAATTATGTGTAGACAGTGAAACACCGCTTTAATTGACTGACAGAAAAAACAGATAAGAGATCATGAAACAAGTTTATTTTAATAAAAATATTACTGAATATAAATTTTATTACTGAGCCCATTCATTTTACACATCACGATCCCTTTGCCTTTTGTAAAACAGATTTAAAGTGCAAAAAAAGTAAATTCGATATAAATTCACCAAGTGTACTATCTATACTAATGCATTATCTCATTTCCTGCCTAACATATTATGCTTTGGTAACAGATTAAACATTGTAAACACCCAATTATTTTTCTCTCAGAGAATAGGTGCAGGAACTCCCCCCTTCTAAGTCACTTCGTGTCTTCGCCCTCTACCCACCTCTGACCCTTTGTTCCGCCGCCCATACCCACCTCTGAGCATACTTGTTTCCACCCGCTAACCAGCTCCCAGTAGGGCTCCTTTTAGAGAATATAGAGCCAAGTATAATTTTGTAGTGCTAAGTAATTTCAATGGAATTTGGTAATAACAAGAAAAGCAATAAAACAGATCCCCCGCAGCCAGCAACAATAGATCCCCCCAGCAACAATAGACCCCCAGCAGCGACAAAAGATCTCCCAGCAGCCAGCATCAGTAGACCCCTCCCTAAACAGTAGATCCCTTCAAGCAATAATTGATCCCCCAGTAACAAAAGATCTTTCACCAGCAACAATAGCTTGCCAAACAAAAATAGATCTCCTCCAGCAACAATAGATACCCCAGCAGCCAGCATCAGTAGACCCTCCATCACACCCCAGCACCCCTTGCAATTGAATTCATTCAGTGCTGGAGGTGCTGCGTTCCCCCGTGTCCCCCTGAAAAAAAGCCCTGTAAACACCTTAGAATCTTAAAAGGAGATGCTAAAATACCGAAACTTGAATGCATTCTGCTGGAAACTAGTGTAGTGATTTACTGGTATCAAGCAGCTTGGTGATCCCAGTTGTCTCTTGCTCATAGCCCCCTGCTATATTGTAAATGTACCTGTACTGGAGGACTTAATGGAAGAAACTGGTTGCTATAGGCAGCGTACACCTTTAAGGGCTTGGCCCAGATTTCGGCTTCTTTTATCTGCAGATGGTTGTTTCACAGTAAATTCTTTAAATTATAGACAAAATACACTTCTTGTCTAATAAATGAAAAATGTACTTGTTCACATCCCCACCGTGCAGTTGGCATTGGGTGCCATGTCTGGTTGGATAACACATGAGTCATCCAATCATATTCTCTTTATAAGCACACATTTCAAGCTGCTAGAAGAGATCAGATCTACCTGCTAACATTCCCTTTTTATTCAATGCAATGAAGCAATATCGCTGTATTTAATGCAGACCTTCACTTAAAAATGTAAGTACCGCCCCACACCCCCACAGAGGCTTTCTTGGGGGTTACCTTTTCTTCAACTTCCTCAGTTCGTGTTTAGACAAGAATGATGTTGTTTATCCTGCTCCCATTCCAGACCGCAGCTTCCTGGGACATGTCACACGCCCCAAGAGGCTGCAGGACCAGTCTAAATGCACTGAGCAATCTTGCACATGTGCAGTGGGAGCCGGTTGAGATTCATCAGGAAATCAGACCGCCTCCCAAATCCAAGATAGTGGCATCAGGGACCCGCAACAGTGAGAAGAATCGGCTGCAGAAAGAAAGCACTGAACTCCATGGACTGGTAAGTAGCTGATTTTTTTAACAGTATTTGTGGGTGAAGTTCTACTTTAACAAATTACGCAGGGAGACCTATTAATTATGTAACCTATGCTAGGTATTTATTGTTTTTTTGCCTTACTGGGGAGGTTTCCCAATAAGGGCCAATTCACACTATACAGGGTGGCAAATCGCAAAGCAGCTGGAGTGATCACTGCCCCAGTTGTTCTGCGTTGCTGGCTGCTTTAGGGGGCAGTGTGATGTGTGATTCATCGCATTGCGCTGCTCCCTTTTTGTTTTTCTTTTTGTTTTGCACAAGCTTTTTTTAAAGTGCCCAAAACGTACACTTCATTCACCTAAATGTCAGATGGTGCACTGTGCTGCCTGACATTGTAGTGCGTTTCAGACCGGTGCACTGCGATAAAATGATTCAGACCGGTGCACTGCGATAAAATGATTCAGACCGGTGCACTGTGATAAAATGATTCAGACCGGTGCACCGCGATAAAATGCCGCATGTCTACATTTTATTGCAGCAGAGCACTAGGCTGCGTTGCAGTGTGAATGGGACACATGGGAAACAATAGTTTCCTTGTGTCCCTGCGGTAACAGACGTTTTGCCATGCGGTAAAATGTCTGTCACTGCACATAGTTAGAATTGGTCCTAAAATATATCCCTGGAGATGCATAACAGGAAGTTTGATGAAATCTCTTCAAAGCGAGGGGTTAAAACCCATTGGGCAGATTTTCCTTCACTTCCTGTTCTGTAGACACCAGGAAATAAGAGAAAATATTACTAAAGCAAGGGAATCCCCTCTCAGACAGTTGTTAGTGGAACAGATCTCCTTATTGGCAGATTCCCCCTCTACTCTGGTTCCATTGACATCTCTAAAATGTTAGATTTCCCCTCACCTTAGTCCTGGTGACAATGCTTTCCAGGATAGCAAGTGACAGAGTGATAGTTTTCAAGTGGGCCCATTCAATTTACAGTAAATGGGTAACTCTTCTCTTTCATGTTTCTTTCTTTTTTTTTTCTTCACGGGACCAATAGTATAAATATCTTAACAACCCTGCTTCAATGCAAGGGAAGTATCAGTTTGCACTGAAACATAAAGGGGAACTCTACTCGCCTCCACTCCAGCAAAGAGGTCCCTTGCCAGATGCTGACATGTTTGGTCAGTATTCTTGGTTCTGATCTTTGGCCATTTTGATTGGCTGGGACATGATGACATCCTCCCACACACAACTCAACAAATGCCCAAAAGTGTACACTAAAGGCCCATATACACACAATCAGAAAATTGTATGAAAAATACAGTTTTCAAAGCAATCATGATAATCTGATCGTTAATACATAGCTTTCGAGAGGCAATTACGACAGTTCATCTGATATAATCTGATCGGACAAGCACGAAAAATTCTCATATGATACCAGATTGTACGATTTTTGCTTTTCCAGTACAGCTGTCATCCGAAAATACAATACAAATACACTAGATGTAGATAATGATCAGTGCAGCGCTGGACAGAAAACGAAGTGAATAGCAATAAAATTAATATTACTAAAAATTGATGTGGAAAATAAAATAAAAATGATTATAGACAATCCATATTATGAATAAACCATCGATGTGTAAATATTTGTCAGTACATGACCGTGCTCAAAAAATCCATTATAATAATAACAATTAAATGGTGAAAAAAAAGGAAGTGAAAAAAAGTCCAGTATAATAATAAATATATAGTGAAAAAAAGTTCCAAATGTGTAATTAGTGCAGAATCAATCCAGCGATGTTAATCGATAGTGACACCCACCACCGGAGAGGAGTAAAGGCTTACCAGAAAGCCTGCGACCGCCCTTACTCAGGGGGGTCAAAACAGGCTCAGTAGATCAACGTTGGTATCTTGTTGAAACCGCAACCGATGTCCTATGGATTACCCTCAATGTTGGCTTCTCATCAACAGTAGGAGATGCTCCAGGGAAAGGGAAATGGTCCCAGGAAGGACCAGGTGAACAATATTCAGGTAAGGATGAACCAAAAAAAGAGAGAAGGGACTCCAGTAGTGCAGATAACCAGGGACGTTTAATAAAAAATTAAATAAAAATACATTGCGCCAGATTGCGCATAAAATGCATATAGATGTAAATTGCATATAAATGACAAGTGCACTACAAGTCATCCAAATATAAATGCACAGGATCAAACTTGATCAAAGGTATATGCAAAAGAAGTGCCACTAGGCACCAGCAGTGAGACTGTCACGTCCAGCGAGACAGAAATCTCCACCGCCGTTGAAGTTAAAAACGCGCATGCGCAATGCGAGCTCACGTTGTGACCCTACGGCCGTTTCGTCACAACTGACGTCATCAGGGGTACCCCTACTACAACACATTACATCACTTCCAAATTTTTATTCTGTTGTACGAGAATTTTCATACTTTTAGTAACCTATGCATTTTTTTATATGAGATTAGCATACAAAAAAACCCTCTGCGGGTTATTTACTAAAGGCAAATCCACTTTGCATTACAAGTGCTCCTGGAAGTGCAGTTGCTGTAGATCTGAGGGGGACATGCAAGAAAAATAAAAAAACAGCATTTTTGCTTGCACATGATTGGATGACAAAACCAGTAGAGCTTCCCCTCATTTCAGAGCTTCCTCTCAGATCTACAGCGATCTACAGCAACTGCACATCCAAGTGGAGTGGATTTGCCTTTAGTAAATCAATCCCAGTGTATACCAGGCATTAGTTGCATTATGTCTCTTCTGCATTAAAAATCCTGCCTGTTCACACTTTTTCATTCAGTGAGTAAAGTTCCACTTCAACAGCAGGAAAAATAATTTTATTAGATGAGGATTCAAATTCTTTGGATTACTTTTTTGAGGTCATTGGACTATCTACATCAGTTACTGCCTCTGGCTGAGCTTAAAGTGGTACACTTACCTGACTTCTCCACCGATTCTGTGCTGTCCCCGTCTGCAGCCCCGCCGCTTCATCTTCATAGGCTCCTTCTGCTGTTAGTCAATTACTATTAAGAGGGAGCAGGGGGCATGGCCGACGCAGTGTGTGTGTCTATGGATGCACACAGCTCAGCTTAGGGGGGCATGCGCACTGGTGCCCCCTTAGCAGCTGGCTTAGGATGGAGGAGCAGAGAGCGCCGGTAGGGGACTTCCAAGACAGAGGTGTGGAACCGATCTGTGCAATACTATTTCACAGAGTAGGTGAGTACCACAACCAAAAATAGCCTTTGATATCATTTTAAAGTGTAAGTCCACTTTTAGAAGGCTGCAGTGACCCTCCCTCATGAGCCCAGCCCTAATGGTAGGTAATCCATGAGATGTAGACTCATACCAATATGGGAGGAACATAAATCATGCAGATACAGTGCCTTGAAAAAGTATTCATACCCCTTGAAATGTTCCACATTTTGCATGTTACAAGCAAAAACGTAAATGTATTTTATTGCGATTTTATGTTATAGACCAGCACAAAGTGGCACATAATTGTGAAGTGGAAGGAAAATGATAAATGTTTTCAATTTTTTTTACAAATAAATATGTGAAAAGTGTGGCGTGCATTTGTATTCAGCCCCCCAGAATCAATACTTTGTAGAACCACCTTTTGTCTTTTTTAAGTCTTTTTGGGGATGTCTTTTCACATCTAGAGAGTGAAATTTTTGCCCATTCTTCTTTGGAAAATAGCTCAAGCTCTGTCAGATTGGATGGAGAGCGTCTGTGAACAGCAATTTTCATGTCTTGCCACAGATTCTCAATTGGATTGAGGTCTGGACTTTGACTGGGCCATTCGAACACATGAATATGCTTTGCTCTAAACCATTCCATTGTAGCTCTGGCTGTATGTTTAGGGTCGTTGTCCTGCTGGAAGGTAAACCCCTGCCCCAGTCTTAAGTCTTATGCAGGCTCTAACAGGTTTTCTTCTAAGATTGTTTGGCTCCAACCATCTTCTCATCAATTCTGACCAGCTTCCCTGTCCCTGCTGAAGAAAAGCAACCCCACAACATGATGCTGCCACCACCATGTTTCACGGTGGGGATGATGTGTTCAGGGTAATGTGCAGCGTTAAGCCTCGTACACACGCTTTGATTTTCGGATGACAGAACATCTGATTTTTGTGGCATGCTAGTCTCATGTCGAATGTGAAGAGGTTACTAACAATACGAGAGTTTCGTTTGACAGACTACAATGTCAGAAGTGACGTAACGTGTTGAATAGTTTTGTATGTATTCTTTCGTTTCTGAGCATGCGTAGTCTTGCTCTTACGATTCTTTTCGTACGAAAACCATACTAATAAAACTAAAATCAGACGTTGAGTTCACATCTGACAAAAATTTTATAGTCTGCACATGCAGCTTTTGTCTGACGAAAAAGTGAAATCGGCTGTTGAAAGCACCATACTAACAGTAATGCCCCGTACACACGGTCGGATTTTGTTCGGACATTCCGACAACAAAATCCTAGGATTTATTCCGACGGATGTTGGCTCAAACTTGTCTTGCATACACACGGTCACACAAAGTTGTTGGAAAATCCGATCGTTCTAAACGCGGTGACGTAAAACACATACGTCGGGACTATAAACGGGCAGTGGCCAATAGCTTTCATCTCTTTATTTATTCTGAGCATGCGTGGCACTTTGTCCGTCGGATTTGTGTACACACGATCAGAATTTCCGACAACGGATTTTGTTGTCGGAAAATTTTATATCCTGCTCTCAAACTTTGTGTGTCGGATTTTCCGATGGAAAATGTGTGATGGAGCCCACACACGGTCGGAATTTCTGACAACAAGGTCCTATCACACATTTTCCGTCGGAAAATCCGACCGTGTGTACGGGGCATAAGATTTGCGTTCAGTCGTCGTAACACAATTGACGTCCGAAAATCAAAGCGTGTGTACGGGTCTTTAGTTTTCTGCCACACATGGCATTTTGCTTTTAGGCCAAAAAGTTCAATTTTGATCTCATCTGACCAGAGCACCTTCTTCCACGTGTTTTCTGTGTCCCCCTCATGGCTTCTCGCAAACTGCAAACGGGACTTCTTATGGCTTTTTTTCAACAATGGCTTTCTTTTTGCCACTTTTCCATAAAGGCCAGATTTGTGGAGTGCACGATATGGTTGTCTTGTAGACAGATTCTCCCACCTGATATGTGGATCTCTGCAGCTCCTCCAGAGTTACCATGGGCCACTCTGCTTTTCTAATTAATGCTCTCCTTGCCCGACCTGTCAGTTTAGGTGGACGGACACGTCTTGGTAGGTTTGCAGTTGTGCCAGCTCTTTCCATTATCAGATGATGTATTGAACAGTGTTCTGTGAGATGTTCAAAGCTTGTGATATTTTTCATAACTTAACCCTGCTATAAACTTTTCCACAACTTTATCCCTGACCTGTCTGGTGTGTTCCTTTGCCTTCACGATACCATTTGTTCACTAACAAACCTCTAAGGACTTCATAGAACAGCTGTATTTATACTGAGATTAAATTACACACAGGTGGACTCTATTTACTAATTGGGTGACTTCTGAAGGCAATTGCTTTCACTAGATTTTAGTTAGGGATATCAGAGGAAAGGGGGCTGAATACAACTGCACGCCACACTTTTTAGATCTTTATTTGTAAAAAAAATTGAAAACCATTTATCATTTTCCTTCCACTTTACAATTATGTGCCACTTTGTGTTGGTCTATCACATAAAATCCCAATAAAATACATTTACGTTTTTGGTTGTAACATGACAAAATGTGGAAAATTTCAAGGGGTATGAATACTTTTTTGGCCTTTGTGGGAGTTTTAGGATTGAAGCACCAGAAAAGTGGGAGAGATCACCTGTTCCCTTGCAGAACACAGTCACTGTGTAAAGCATTTTGAATACACAACCCATGCAGTATTGGTAACGTTTCGTTTTCTGACCTATGATCCACTAACAATGTACCAGATTTGCTAGCAGAGCAAAGAAAGAGCTCAACTGCCTCTATGGGGTAACCCTCTTACTGGCCACACCTCTGCAACTCCCCTGGATACCTTGGGATAGTGTAGCATTTTGGCCAACAGCCCTAAGGAATCAGGTAATTGTTCTGCTTATTTATTAAGCAACAGCGACAAAATCACTATTCTGATATAGCCCCCAAATCTTACCACACACCTTACAATCTGATTGCACAGCCTTCTTTAAATCTACCAACAACTATGTAGTGCAAGGGCATGTCTGATTGGATATAATTTGATTGGATAGATTATGTAGGTCCTCATATTATATAGTTTTGGTAAATTTAAAGGTAATCGTATAGTCAGATTGTAACGTGTATGGTGACCCTTAGAGTAGGGTGACCAGACATCCCCGGTTTCTGGGGACAGTCCCCGGATTGAGGACACTGTCCCCAGACCAAGTCTGTCTCCAGTTTTGTCCCCTGATTGGATTTGAACAGGGGCTGGGGCAATTTCAAAGACAGCCCGTGCAGAATAAAAAGAAAAAAATCAGAATCCCCTCCCCCCCCCCTCCTCTGCCACTCCTACTAGCTTATGGGGGTTTATTTTTTTTCCATTATCTGTGCCCCTTTCTGATGATCATGTGCTGGTCGGAGCGGAGGGACTATTTCTTCAGTTTTTGGCGCATGCCCGTTCAGCTCCACTCGCATGTTCTTCTGCCTTGGCTCAAGTCCCGGCCAGCCGTCTGCCTGCTTATCTCCTTGCCTTCCCTGGTGGAGTGATCTTCCTCTGCTCCCCACCCAGTAGTAGCCGGGGCCCGAAGAGTAAAGCCCCATACACACTATCAGATTTTCTGCTGATTTTTGTCTTCAGATTTACCAAAACCATGTAGTGCAAGGGCCTGCCTAATTGCATACAAATTGAAACTCCTAAGGTTTGACCTCATATTATATGGTTTTGGTAAATCTGAAGGAAAAAATCAGCAGAAAATCTGATAGTGTGTATGGGGCTTTAGACTTGACAGGCTGTGAGGCGGGCAGCGATGGCGGAGACGGGCAAAGAGTCGTCGATTGCTGCCATTACAAGTAAAAAAAAAAAAAATATGTCACCGGATTTCATTTTAAAAATCTGGTCACCTTACCTTAGAGCTCACATCGACAGGCATTCTTTTCAAACAATGTGCTTGCTTTACGAATGGAAAACACGTTTGATAAGAAAAGGCAAAGTACAACCTGCCTCTCCTGAATATTAAGCGCACCTCCATAGGACATGCTGCGTCTAGAGAAATGCAGTGCAAGGCAGGTCAAACACAACCTCTGAACTGCCATGTGTACTTCTAAATTAAAGACAGTGGGATTTTGCTGAGCTGCACTTGTTGCAATCTAAATGCAGTAAAACAATGCTTGTCTACAAAAGCTCCCACCCTTTAATGTGGAAATTTAAAAAAAGGACAAAATCTACCTTTGCTTCAATTTCCTTAAATCAGTTCCCATGTATCTTTTTTTTTTTAACTAGAGGTTATTTTATTCTCTCTTTTGTAAATTTAGGTTGAACTAAAGCCATTTTATAAATTGTTGATAGAGTAAGAAAGAGTTATAACCCCTTTACGGTTTATTTTTGCCATCTGTGTCTCATTGGGGGACTTCCCTTCACTTCCTGTCCCATAGCAAAAACAGAAAATGATAGGAAAGTGAGGGAATCTTTTGATGTCACCAGAACTAGTGTCCCCATTGGAAGGTTCCCCCACTATTCCTGTTCTGGGGACAACCCAAAATTTGGGATTTTCTTTTACTTTCCCTTTCTGTAATAATGGTAAACTTGAAAAATAATGGGATGACTCTCCCTAACGGGGGCACAAACAGCATAGCTCCCAACTGCCCCTGATTTTGAGGGACTGTCCCCGATTTGGAACTAAGTCCCTCTGTCCCTCTTTCCTCCTCATTTGTTCCTCATTTTGGTCTGATTTATTTAGTTGTATATAAAATGCACCCATTTATCTTTCAAAAAGGGAATTCCCAGTGCTAAACCGTTCATCCAAATTCTAAATTGCTGCATTTGTAAATTTTAAAAGCCAGTATAAAGGAATACTAGTGGTAAAAAAGAGCACCTGTCGGTTTTAGAGCGGAGTTAGACCCATTTAAAAGTCAGCAGCTACAAAAAGTCCCATGGTCCAGTGATGCGGCCGCCCGAAGCCTCGTTTCCCTCCCCCTCCTCTCTGTGGCTCCGGCATTGCAAGTGTGGGCGCTCGGCTGTGGCTTCACAGCTGGGTGCGAGCCGCACTGCACGTTATGCCTATACAGTCAGGTCCATAAATATTGGGACATTGACACAATTCTAATCTTTTTGGCTCTATACACCACCACAATGGATTTGAAATGAAACAAACAAGATGTGCTTTAACTGCAGACTTTCAGCTTTAATTTGAAGGTATTTACACCCAAATCAGGTGAATGGTGTAGGAATTACAACAGCTTGTATATGTGCCTCCCACTTTTATAGGGGCCAAAAGGAATGGGACAGATTAACAAGCATACATCAAACTTTTACTTTTTAATACTTGGTTGCAAATCCTTTGCAGTCAATTACAGCCTGAAGTCTGGAGTGCATAGACATCACCAGAAATTGGGTTTCATCCCTGGTGATGCTCTGACAGGCCTCTACTGCAACTGTCTTCAGTTCCTGCTTGTTCTTGGGGCATTTTGCCTTCAGTTTTGTCTTCAGCAAGTGAAATGCATGCTCAATCGGATTCAGGTCAGGTGATTGACTTGGCCATTGCACAACATTCCACTTCTTTCCCTTCTTAGGCACTGGTGTTGTGGCACCAGTGCCTAAGGCCCAATTTTTCTGCCCCTGCTCAACAGGGGCATGTAATTACAATTCTTGATTTAATATTTCACAGCAGAGCCCGTTCCTGCGCTCACCAAGAGTAACTGTGAGGGTTTACAGTGTTGTGGCAACACCAACACCTAAGGCCCCAATTTCTGCTGAGTATATAGGGCAGGCCCCTACTTTCAAATATCCAACTTACAAACGACTCCTATTTGCAAATGGAAGAAGACAACAGGAAGTGAGATGAAATCTACCCCTAGGAAGGGAAATTCTCTCCTGTAAGAGTTAATATGTGAAAAAATGTGTCTCCTCTCCACTGATGCTTTATCACCAATCCTTGTTTCACTAAAAACCCCAAATTGTCAAAAAACATTTATCATTGGGACAGAAAGTGAGGTGAAATCTTCTGAAGAGGTGCACAGACAGCAAAACAAATGTCACAGGGGTGATAACCCCTATGTTCCCAAAAAGCTTAAAAATAGATTTTTTGGCTTGAACTACACTTTAAAAATGTACCAGTTCAAAATTACAAACAGATTCTACTTAACAACAAACCTACAGTCCCTGTCTTGTTTGCACCGCCTGTATACTGCTGTTCAGAGTATATAGGGCCTGGGGGCCCCGCGCCTTTCCTTTTTTTAATTTGGGTGTGGGGTTCCCCTTAATATCCATATAAGACCCAAAGGGCCTGGTAATGTACTGGGGGGGGGGGGTACCCATGCCGTTTGTCTCACTGATTTTCATCCATATTGCCAGGACCCGACATTACATTAAAGCCGCAAGCAGTTTTAAATGACGCTTATTCCTTTAAAAATGTCATTTTGTGCAGGGACTGTTCTAAGCACGGGAAACATGCACCACTTTACAGGCATACTATAGACACCCCCCAGGTACGATATTTAAAGGAATATTTCACTTTAAGCATCATTAAAGTGAAGGGCCACCCTGAAAAAAAAAATTACACCAAAAATCCTAAAAAAAAAAAAAAAAAAAAAAAAACATTTGAAAAAAAATATATTTACCTAAACCCTTCTTGCTAGGCAGTCTTCCTAATCTGCCTCTTCCTTTTCCGCTGCGTCTTCTGATCCTCAGTGAGCAGCCCCGTTGTCTTCTGGCAACTGTGTGTGTTCCCAGAACACCACGGGAACATTCACAGAGCGCTCGCGCGTGTGCAGTGGGAAACTGGCAGTGAAGCCGCAAGGCTCCACTGCCCGTCTCCCTTACCCAGGATGGCGGTGCCGGGCCCCGAGAGCCGAGGGACGGGTCAGCCTCAGGCGGCCGACATCGCGGGCACCCAGGACAGGTAAGTACTTATTTAAAGTCAGCAGCTACAGTGTTTGTAGCTGCTGACTTTTAATTTTTTTTTTTTAGGCCGGAATCCCACTTTAAAATCACTGCTCCTGAAAAAACGTCCGTTTTTAAAACTTTTTTTTTGCATTGATACATGTCCCCTGAGGCAGGACCCGGGTCCCCAAACCCTTTTTAGGACAATGCCATGCAAATTTGCCTTTAAATTTAGCACTTTTGATTTCAAATGTTCGAGTACCATAGACTTTGTTACGTACCTGGGATGTGAGCCTGACGTGTAGAGGAAGGCCTCTCGTACAACTCCGGCTCGCGGACTACTGGTAGTGATACAGCAGCCACAGGAGCACGGTGGGGTATGAGTGCCTTAAACAGTTCAATAGTCCGTGTAGTAGTGGTGATCAGCAGGCAGATAGTAGATGAGCTGACACGATGCTAGACTGGTGGCAGGCTGGGATGAACCACAAAGCAGTACCAGATGCAGGCTTGCAGGGCTGGGAGCTGTAGCAGGCTGGATGAGCGAGATGCAGGGTCAGACAGGCCGGGTCGGTAATAATCAGGCAGATCTGGTATAATCGGTAGGCAGAAGAGAGGTCAGGTCACAAGCCAAGTAGTACCGGAAGATCAGCAGACAGAATCAGCAGGCAGGATCAGAGTCTATGGGAAGCCGGGATCAGAACAGGCAGCAGGCAATCACAGGTAACAACAAGCTGGATCAGAATCAGAGGTCACACAGGAAACAGTATACAACACAGGAGCTGCAGACCAAACAGCAATGAACCTCTGTAGGAGCCCTGTTTAAATAGCCCGCCTGACTTCAGTATTAGTGACAGGTGTGTGTCTTAAAGTGCTAGTACGCATGCGTGCACGCCGGGCGCTCACATGGAAAGCCTGTCTTCCCTGACAGACTTCAATGGGGTTCTAAAGTTTGCGCAAATTTTCGGTCCATTCGCAGGTTTTGGTATTAACTAGAACCGGGGGGTGTTCGGCTCATTCCTACTTTGGATCATGAGCAGTTCCTTTCCTTCTCCATACTCTTCTCTTCCCATCACAATGGTACAAGTTGATCTTGGTCTCATCTCTCCATAGGACGTTGTTCCAGAACTGTGAAGGCTTTTTTAGATGTTGTTTGGCAAACTTTAATATGGCCTTCCTGTTTTTGAGGCTCACCAATGGTTTACATCTTGTGGTGAACCCTCTGTATTCACTCTGGTGAAGTCTTCTCTTGATTGTTGATTTTGACACACATACACCTACCTCCTGGAGAGTGTTCTTGATCTGGCCAACTGTTGTGAAGGGTGTTTTCTTCACCAGGAAAAGAATTCTTCGGTCATCCACCACAGCTTCTTTCTTTTTACGGATGTTCCAAGCAGTTGATTTGGCCACATCTAATGTTTTTCCTATCGCTCTGATGGATTTGTTTTGTTTCTTCAGCCTAATGATGGCTTGCTTCACTGATATTGACAGCTCTTTGGATCTCATATTGAGAGTTGACAGCAACAGATTCCAAATGCAAATGGCACACTTGAAATGAACTCTGGACCTTTTATCTGCTCCTTGTATATGGGATAATGAGGGAATAACACACAACTGGCCATGGAACAGCTGAGCAGCCAATTATCCCATTACTTTTGGCCCCTTAAAAAGTGGGAGGCACATATACAAACTGTTGTAATTCCTACACCGTTCACCTGATTTGGATGTGAATACCCTCAAATTAAAGCTGAAAGTCTGCAGTTAAAGCACATCTTGTTTGTTTCATTTCAAATCCATTGTGGTGGTGTATAGAGCCAAAAGATTAGAATTGTGTCGATGTCTCAATATTTATGGACCTGACTGTATACTTATGGTAATAGGTGTCCCTCATTCCCATCTCAAGAAGTTGGGAGGTATGCAGACAGCAGTAAAAACCTGATGGGGGATTTAATCCCTCTCCACTCCTCTAAAACTGCCTTTAGTTATACAATAAATCTAAATAAAGAGTTTGGGATGGATTAAATAGCAGCTTTATATATCTGTCTGCAGTGCATCATTAAACCTTTCTGATGAGTTGGATACTTTCTCTTAGAAAGGTTTAATGCAGGTTATTGATGGTCTGGTTACATTGTGTAGTAGGGTTTGGATTGGTCCAGGCTTTGTGAAAAGGAATTAAATATAATATGTAACTGATCCAAAGCCCTGTCATTATGAATTGGTATTTGCTGGTTTCTTCTTTTCCTGATTTCTCAGAGGTTAACTGCATCATTAAATCTTGCCCATGAGATGGAGCATAGGGAATGATTTTCCATCCACTATATAACATCCTGAAACCCATAAACCTAGATCTTATATGCTGGGAAAATTGAGTTTTGTATTTTTTATTATATAAATGAAAAAAGACAGCAAATTTTGGGAAAAAAACAGTATACAATAAAAGATTTTAAAAATTACATTTTTTCATAAATTTTGGCCACAATGGTAAAAAGTGGGTAACTTGACAAGAGTTCAGCAGTAAGTGGCGATACCTGCATCAAGCACACATTTATTACTTGTGTAGGAGGCAAGAGGACTTGCAGCATGGAATGTAAACCAGAGGCCGTGGCTGGCGGACTGATGTAAGTATGCATCTCTGGAGGGGGATTGGGATATGTTAGGTCAGCTTAGAGGGGCAAACAAAATAAGTGCACTGTGTATGGAAGTACACTTGTTCTTTCAGTAAAAAAAAAACAAAGATGAAAATAATCAGTTTTAAAAACATAAAAAAAATATCTAAAATCTCCCACCCATCACTCACACATATGAATGCAAACAGATGCTTTGGGTGCACACACATACTAAAATAGTGGTTGTGCCACACATATTAGTGTAGCGCATCCCCTAAGGAGCCGCTGGTAGGTTGGTCTATTTCCCCTCTTATTCCACACACAGCCAGGCACACAGCATTTTTGTCCATCTCTTTGGCTCAAGAAGCATTCTAGGGGTTTGTTTTTGTGGTTTTTATTAGGGAACATTGAACTTGGATGGGGATAGGGAGCCTATGATTCCCCTTGACTTAAGAACTTGAACAGGTTGAAGACTACTAACTTTCTGGTTGCACTTGTCCACTTCTTTACAGAAAAAGGCTTGTACTACATGGTGGCTGGTGCTAAACATTTTTGGGGGGCGGCAAACAAACCCCTAGATCTGCACTCACCCCTCCAGCGGTAACGGCGCTGCAGCTTCCCCCGATTTTCTGGTCTTCTTTAGATCCAAAGCTGGAAACTGATAGCAAATATTGATTCCCTAGTATAACAAGTGGGAGGAATCAGGGTGCAGGCTCTAATCACATGCTTGAAAAAAAAAGACAGACCTCATAGAGATGCATTAGTCCGGGGGCGTGGCTTAGCAATGGCCGAGTGAGGAGGTTTTTTGGAGAGCTCCTGCATTACCTTTCTCCCAACCGCACAGCATACAGTTTATCTACATGAAAGTGAGGTATGCTAACATCTAAGAGGTACAGAACAAGAGCATCGGTCAGCGGGAGCCAGCCACCATCTGCACGGAACGGTATTATGAGGTATTTCCGCAACTCACAGCAGGTATCACCGGGCGCCATTGCAACAGCGCCGTGTGCAAGAAGACATACTGGACTTACCTGCCTCCCCGGCCCCGTCCACTGCCTCAGAGGACTTCTCAGTATCGCCGGCTATCTTACAGTCTGACATGGCGAGCTCCTACCAGAATCAGAGCGGACTGCCAGACGACCTCCGTGCCATCTTACAGGCCCTTCCCACGAAGGCGGATATCGAGGCGCTCCCAACCAAATTGGACATTGAAACATACTCCGGGTGGAGGAAGCACACACCAGAGACATCCAAGAGGTCAGGGCTGAGCTGCAGACAATCTCAGATCGGATGGGAGCAGGAGAGGCCTCAATTTCCTCTCTTACACAGCGATTCACAGAGCTGGAGCGTTCCCAGGACTCCCAAGCGGCCACGGCGGTGGAGCTGCAGCTCCATTTGGAGGACTTAGAGGACTGCGGGGCCTCCCTGAAGCAACAGGCGCGGAAGATCAGGAAGAAACGGTAGTGGCGATCTTCCAGAAGGTCCTGGATGCGCCCCCCGCCTTCAATTGAGCTAGATCGGGTTCATAGAACTCTGGGGCCTCAATCCCTGATAGGCCCCGTGATGTGCTATGCAGGATCCACCGCTACACCCAAAAGTAGCTGATCCTCCGGAAGGCATGGGACCATGGCGAGGTGGAATTCAATGGTGCTGCCATCAAGATACTGCCGGATCTGTCCAGGGCCACTCTACAGAGAAGAGCGATGCTGAGGCCCATTCTGGAGTTATCCAGGAGACAGGGATGCACGTACCGCTGGGAGTATCCTCTGGCGGTTACCTTCAGAAATGGGAATGCCTCCTTTACCCTGCGTACACAGGCGGAGCTACCAGCCTTTTTCACATTTATTGGCGTGGAACCGATCCCGGTCCCAAACTGGCTCGCGCTGGTCCCACATCCAACGGGCCGCTCGGGTCCCTCTACTCAGCGGTCTTACCAACCCCCCGCCAGCAACGCTCAAGGAGGAGACAACGGGCCCCCCCCTGCTGAGGGTTCACGTGAGTCATGACTTTTCTGATCCTTAGCAAACCTGGTTGTAGCCTGATCAAGTTTAACTCAAGTTGCCTCTGAGACTAATACTATTTATCTGCTCCTTCTTGCCGCTCTGGGGACGGGTCACGGGTGTCTTCCACCTCCTGGATAAATAACGGGGTTTTGCCCAGAGAATAGGACTTATCACTCCACCTACATACAGCTCCTCATCTCCATCGATCACCATTATCAGGAAATCGGTACGTGACACGCGGCCGGAAAGAAGTCCAGGGGGCATCTACACGTCGATCTCTAGGTATGTGAACCCGCCAAGGAACTTTTAGTGTTAACATGACTCATGCTAGAGACTCTCCTTGTCACAGATACCCAAACCCAGAGACACCTGTGCTGTACCTCTACGTGAGAGGTGAGGGTGATTTCGCCTGCGTTCTCTCACACTCCCAGAGACACTCATTGTCACTATATGTTCAAACTTGCAAGAAATGGTACTTCCCTAACAAGGAATAGAGTTAAGAAGGGGTGAAGGCAAGCGCTCCACAATGATTGCTATCTATTGATTTGGAATTGTCATACGGTCTTGCTCTTCTGACATGGTTAGACTTATTTGTCTGGTATAATGAGGTCGGGGGGGGGGGGGGTCGGTGGCTTGAACCCGGAGGGGATGAGGGGAGCTATAGCCAGATATCTGGACAATTAATACCTACATATGCTCATAGACACTAAGGGGTCGGGGGCTGCCTTGCTCCCCTCCGGGTTTAGAGTCTCTTATCTCTCTTATTCCTCCTCTTTTCTTCTCTGTCCTCTAACCCTCCCCCCCCCCCTTTTTCTTTTTCTCTCACCTCAAGCCCTACCCTTCCTCTATAATTTACCCTTACTTCAAGTATTTTACTCACAACGGGGGGCCATGTAGGCAGTGACTGTGATGTCCTTGAACGTGAAAGGCCTAAATGTGCTGGAAAAAAGGCGTATGTTACTACATGATCTCCACCCTCAGAAGGCCAATTTGGCATTCATACAGGAGACTCATTTTAAAGAAGGTAACCTACCAATACTGAGGAGCAGATACTACCCAACGGCGTACCACTCTATGTATGGGGCTGTTAAGTCTCGAGGTGTGTCCATACTGATTTCACGCTCTGTTACTTGTAAGTGCGCAGAGGTGAAAACGGACCTGGAGGGCAGATATTTGTTCCTCAGAGGAGAGATCGGGGGTATAGAAGTGACGCTGGCAAACATTTATGCACCCAACAAGATCATTTTATCTCTAAGACCTTAGATACTCTAGAGGGGTTTACTAGAGGTCAACTGATCCTTGGGGGAGATTTTGTCACATTGATTCCCGCTGAAGACACTTCCTCCGGACATTCTTCGGTCACACCAGCAGCTAGGAAACGTATAGCTCGCTCTCTACACAAAACACAACTGTTTGACGTGTGGAGACTTCTCCATCCGTCTGAATGGGATTACACCTTTTACTCTAATCCACATAAACACTACTCTAGCATTGACTACTTCCTAGTCCCTCATGCCCAATTGCATGCCATCCGCAGTTCATCGATTGGTTCCATTACATGGTCTGACCATGCCCCTGTCCTAATGACGTATGCCCTAACTGATAGCCTCACTTCTAGAACGCGGACCTGGAGACTGAATGAAAGTCTCTTACAAGACGAAGAGATCCACAAAGATGTAGTTAGGAAATTGGAATCCTACTTTCAGACTAAAGACACCCCTGACAGTAACCCTGGCATTGTGTGGGAAGCCCATAAAGCAGTGTTAAGAGGTGTCCTAATTAAGCATGGGGCACGTATCAAGAGGCAACGCTCGGCACAGATGACGTCGCTTCTAGCGGACTTACATAGGGCTGAGGCTAGACACAAACATGCTCGGACTCCTGCAGGGGAGGCGGAACTCTTGCTTCTGCGTGCCAAAATTACAGATATAATGCAATATCGTACCAAAGCTGCGATACAGGTCTGCCGGCCTGTGGCACATGAATCGGGGAATAAGTGTGGTAGAATCCTAGCCAACTCCCTGAAGGAACAGGTTCTAGCGAGTTACATCCCGCACATTAGGACGTCTTCAGGCCAGAAAATTACACTCCCCAAAAGCATTGCACGAGAATTTAAAGATTTTTATGCCTCCCTTTACAACATACAGAAACCAGCCCCCCCCCCCCCCCCCAATTTCAAATAGAGAACTATCTGTCCAAATCTGGACTGCCTAAATTACCCATTGAGGCCAGCGCTTTGCTGGAGGATCCCATCTCCATAGATGAAATAAAACTTGGTGGTAGGTACCATTAAACTGGGAAAGGCCCCGGGCCTGGACGGGTTCACGGCCCAATATTACAAGCTCATGCTGCCATACCTGGGGGAACACCTACACAAATTCTACAACTCCTTGGGCTCGGGAGGGAAAATCCCCCGTGACACTCTCTCAGCACACATTACGGTGATACCCAAAGAAGGGAAGGATGCAACTGCATGCGGGAGTTATAGGCCTATCTCACTCCTCAATGTAGATCTAAAGATTTTTACTAAAATAATAGCCACCAGAATTCAACAATATCTCCCGTCCTTGATTCACCAAGATCAAGTAGGGTTTGTCCCAACTAGAGAGGCTATGGACAACACAACCAGAGTCCTTAATCTATTACACGTAGTCAAAGTAAGACCCCCTGTATTTTCTTAAGCGCGGACGCGGAGAAGGCCTTTGACAGGGTGGATTGGAAATTTATGATTTCCGCTTTGGGTCATGTAGGACTGGGTGGTAGGATGCTAAATTGGATCAATTCGATTTACACTGATCCTACAGCCCGAGTACGTGCTAACGGGGTCCTATCAGATCCTTTTGCGATTAAAAATGGAACCCGTCATGGATGCCCTCTATCCCCGCTCCTATTCGCCCTGTCATTGGAACCCTTCCTGTATACTGTACGCTCCAACCCAGACATAACAGGGGTTGTTATGGGGGACTCGCAGCAGAAGATCGCCGCATATGCAGACGACATGCTATTCTCACTTACTAATCCATTAGTCTCTCTTCCTAATCTTCTGCAGGACTTTCGAGCTTATGGGAGTATATCTAATATGAAAATCAATTTTGACAAGTCCGAAGCAATGAGTGTCGGCCTGCCTTCAAACTTACTTAAAACACCTAAAGACAGTTTTAAATTTAAATGGACTACGACGGCCCTAAAATACTTAGGCACCCTTATTCCCCCTAAAATTTCCCAGATATTTGCATTAAACTTTCCACCGCTACTGTCAGTGGTGCGTGCTCTGCTAGCCAAATGGCAGACAGGGCTACATTCTTGGTTCGGTAGATGCAATATCGTTAAGATGTGTATACTACCTAAGTTTCTGTACCTTCTACAGGCACTACTGATTCAAATCCCTTCCTCCTTTTTTGCCCAAACCAGCGCCCTATTCTTTGATTTCATCTGGGCCCACAAAAGACCCAAACTTAACAGACGTCAGATAACACTTCCCAAATCATTTGGAGGCCTAGCAGTCCCTGACCTCCGCAAATATTACTATGCGACCCATCTGACCAGACTAATTGATTGGAATCGCCATCAGTCCACTAAACAGTGGACTAGACTGGAACAAACCCAATGCACTGTCCCCTTGAACAGAACACCATGAATTCACAATGTCTTACCTAGAGAAGTCAAAAATCACCCCTAATAGGTTTGACAGTACGTACGTGCTCATTTTTATTTACACAATATCGACTCTCGTCACCAAACTCCTCGCTTCGCCCGATACTAGGAACACCAGAGTTTACGCCTGGCTACACAGACCCAAGTTTTCACCTCCTACGACAGTCAAACTGTTTCCAAGCCTCTCACTTTCTTATAAACAGATGGCCCACCACGACCGAACTCGTGAGATTAGACGGACAATTCCGTCTGGATTATTGGCGAGCATTACAACTCTCTCATTTTCTCAAGTCACTTCCCCCTCCTGGTAATTATACTTCAACCCTGACCACTTATGAAACATACTGCTCGGAAGAGGGTCCAATGTCCCACGCCCTTTCTGCTACATATCAATTATTGATTACACCACTAGAGGAACCTCGCTTGCACTGTCTCGAAGCGTGGGAGAAGGACTTGCATTGTACGTTCACGTCCCATCAAAAGCAGAACATCTTACAATTCACACACAGATCCTCGATATGCACAAAGATGCAGGAGACTAATTTTAAAATTCTCACCAGATGGTACAACACCCCTGCAAAATTAAAAATCATATTCCCATCTGCCTCAGATCGCTGCTGGAGATGCCAGAGCGACCGGGGAACTCTCCTACATGTCTTTTGGAGCTGCCCCATGTTGGAGCAGTTCTGGAGGACCATTCAAAGTACGACACAGAGTTTCACGGAGCGCCCGATTGCGGCAGACCCAAGCCCTCTTCCTTCTACATGCCTCCAATATACCTGGTAAGGCTTACAAAAAGTCGTTGATTTGCCACCTTCTTGACGCAGCGAAAGCGTGCATTCCTTTACTCTGGAAATTCACGCAACCTCCTACTGTTAGTATGTGGGTTAGGAGGTGGAGGATATAAAAAAAATGGAAGATCTCGTTCTCACAGCCCGGAACCAAAATTAACGGTTCTTCAGGACTTGGTCTAAGTGGAATATGTTCATCTTCTCAGATGAGGGCCAAACCCTCCTGGGGAGTTCTACTCCTGTTTAACATGTATCCATCTTGC
Source organism: Lithobates clamitans (assembly GCA_037952925.1). Classification (NCBI taxonomy): domain Eukaryota; kingdom Metazoa; phylum Chordata; class Amphibia; order Anura; family Ranidae; genus Lithobates; species Lithobates clamitans. Next base: position 8,042,458 of record JBBGZY010000300.1, read on the forward strand.
TGGAAATACGGCTCTGTTGGGGGTGGAAGATTAACTAAAGCAGATTGAAGATATAGGCGGCTCGTGGTGGTGCGGGCGAGTGCAGCTGCTGCCTCCATGTGCCCCTTTGTTTATCTCCCCCCCTCTCCCCTGCCTCCCCATTCCCCCTCTCAGGCTTTCCTCTTCCTCTCTTGACCTACTTCCCTTTCCCCCCTGCTGGCTCTCTACTAACCTCCTTTCTCATGTCCCCTCTTCTTTACAATCCTTTCTTCTCCCCCCTCTTTTTTTTCTTTTCTTCCCTTTTTTTTTTTTCTTTCCTTTTTTTTTTCTCTTCTCTTTCTCTTCACTCTTTTTGTATCCTTGCGAAAATTGGAAATGGAGAGGGAGAGACTTACCTGATTACGTAGTAGTATGGTATAAGGATTAGCGACTGTACATCAATTTTGCAATAAACTAATCGATGGAATTAAGAATAGTACATAGATAGAGGCTGCGCCCTCATTTACTTTTGAACTGATAGAGGCTGCGTCCTCATTAATTTCTACATGTTCATGTATGGAATGTTGCACTGATGTCTTTCCCTCTCCGGCTGTTGAATAAAATTATATTTGAAAAAAAGAATTGCATTAGTCCAGGGGAGTGGTGCCCCTGTGCCCCTTATGGACCGGCCGCCACTGCTTGTACTCTTCCAGCTGCACTTGTACAACACCTGACTGTATTGCACCCGTTTGGCTGTACGGGCACACTTCAAGCTGTATTTCTCTTAGCAAAAAAGTCCCAAATCTCTATGCTGCCTGTGATCTCTCTTCTTCCCAAAGACTAAAGCACTACACAGTCACCCTTGCAGCACTGGGGTCTTGTACTCACTCGGCCACAGGATCATCAGTTGCCTCCTGTCACTATTCACCAGGCTTTTTCTCTCTGAGGGATGTGAACACTCAACCTCTTGGACAACTTGAGCTCTCTCCCACAGCTTTGTTCCCAGCTATCCTCCTGCGAGCTCTCTCCTGACTCCCTTGATTCCTGGGATCTTTTGTTCAGGTCTCCACACCTAAGCCTAGCAGCCCATGCTTTCCGTTAGCTCTTTCCCTGGCTTCTCTCCAGGAGGGCAAGGCCCCTCAGCAGGGGTCTCGTCCTGCCTAGACCCTGGAAGGCTGCCTTACCCCAGCATGCTGCAATCCCCCTTGCTGCTGTGTCCTCCCACCCACTATGTTCTGGAAACCTCCAGGGATTTCCAAATACGGGGAGGGGGGGGGTAGCAGAGCAGCAGCCTGTGAAACCCTGAGCAGCCCTAACCAATCAACCCCTGCTCCACTGATTACAGTGGAGCCAAACTAAAATTTACCTAACAACCTTACCTAAACCTAGGAGGGTACTACATCAGGTATCACCATGCATGCTGAATTGGGAGCAATCATTCTAGGGCCATCAGTCACTGTTAACCCAAAATTGATGACCTGTAAAGTCTTTTAAAGTGTCATCTATGGATAATTTTGGGTACCATAGAGGTTTGACAATTGTTTACAATTTACTTTAAACATTTCGCTGCCAGAGGTTGTGTAAAGATCCTGCAAGCCCAGATAATACCTTCAAAAATAAGCAGCTGCTCTATATACCAAAATTGCATGAGTTTTGCAGGTCATGCCAATACACATATTTGAAATGACATTCAAGATATTGAGCTGTGCTATATACCTAACTTGCATGAGTTTTGCAGGTCATGCCAGTACATATATATATGAAAAAAATTGTTCAATGTCACCCGTGATCAGTGCTCAAAAACAATAAACAAATATAACTAAATTATCAAAACGAGAAACTTCTACTATAAGTCCATCACAGTAAAAAAATTGATTTTTGAAAAAGCAACAAGTCCACTGATGTGGTCACTCTCCCAGGAGATATATTGTAGATAATTCGTGGATGGTGACATGCAGTTCAAAACATTGGACGTGTTGAGTGTGAAGATATGTTGAACACAAAAGTGCCTCCACCACAGATATTGCTGCCGCTTACCAGCTCCCTAGGTCCCCTTTCACAGAGACCCAACGTGCTTTAGGCTTTTACCCAGCCTCGGGTGTTAGCTGTCAGCGCCAGAAAAGCTTCCCCCGCTTTTAATAAGAGATGTCATCACCAACCAGATCACTCCCCAGCCACTGGATGCTCAGGTTTCGTGACCTTTTAATTATCAAGCGTTAAAAACTTTAATTGTTGCGAAGCAGTACTGTTTTCCTGGAAGCCTATCACAGCATATAAGCATCAGTGGAGTGGGATCTTGAGAGTTTGGCCATCGTTATAAGATATAAAAATGCCTTCTTTGACTGCTTGGTGGTCAAAGTTATCTGGTAAGAGGCGGCGTGTGCAACTTGAAGGTGAGGAGATCTTCTCTTGTGGGCACCATTACATCTTTAGACACGCTTCCAAATGGTCTGGATATGTCACCCACTGGATATTCGAGAATGATTATCTTTACGGACTTTGATTTAATGATTAGCATTGCATGCTATTTTTAAATATATTATATTTGTAGTTTCTTTGATTAGCGCTGCACGCTAATTGTTCCAATATTTGTTGCCTGCAAAATGTGCTAGCTGCTTTTCTTTTCCCACTTTTTTGCCCAAGTAAATTTCGACAGGCTGGTTGTACCAAAGTTGATCGATCAGATTGGGTACTTTCAGCCTGACCATACATGGTTTGAATCTCGGCCAGTCTCTGCTGACCTGAGATTCGAACTGTCTATGGCTGGCTTTAGGGACAATATTTTCTTGTACTTACCAATTTTACAACCAAAAATCAATGTAGTAGAGGCTGCTCAATGTGATAATCCACTCCTATGTGATCATAAAATGTTATTTTTGCAAAATGCTAATGTGCAGGAGTATGGGGTCCTTTATGCTCCAAAGATGCACTTACTCTTAAATTTAGTGGAAAATCATTTAAAATATAAAGCAAAGCTGATTTGTAAAACAACTGATATTTTGAAAAAAAAATCATCTTTTATTACAGTAATCTCTGTACAAGCTATAGTATTTTAAAGTTAGGGCCTCCATAAAAAAATGAAGATAGCCTTTCAATTATAAAAATAACAAAATAAGCTTGAATACAAAATCATAGAATAATAAAATATATATTTAACATCAAATACATATTTAACACCTCAAAGTATGCCTTTTTTCAAAGACATTACTTTTGAGTGTTTTTTTTCTCCTTTTTTTATGGCTTTAAAGATGTATGTATACAAGTTTTTTTTTTATCTTGAACAAGTAATACGACAAAGTGAATTAACAGTGATAAAAAAATAATTCAGACAATGCAGTTTCACATTGAAAAATAAGTGGGTATGTGCTCAAAGTTTTGTACATACAATAAAAGTGATTCTGCCTTTTAATGCAGAACTGCGTTTAAATGAGTGAGACCTGAGAATGCATATTAAATAGATGCAACTGGATTTGTCAGTTAAGTCTCCCTGGTGAATTCTCAAATGCTTGAATTCTGTATGAAAACAACCATTGCAAAAGATTTGATTTATTTATCAGCATAGATGTTCTTCAAAATCTGCCATAACATTGCTCTGAAAGAACATATCAATGGTCCCATCCATCTGGAAAGAAAAAGAAGACAGTGTGAATATTTGTGCACAGAGGAAATCATTATCATAATTCTTGGAGAGTTGGCCACCTAAAGAGAATCCATCACCTATAAAACGGAGGTTTGAACATTCAGCAACCACCTAGCTATAAATATATACAAAAAAAATGATTTAATCAAGCCTTTTAGTAATCAGATGTTACAGTGTAACTGTCAAAGTATTTCTGGATGCAGGCATAATAAATATTTCTTTGCAGTGTCCAGGCACACAGCTGTGATGTAGGCTCCAGCTCTGCGCAGCCAATATACAGCTTTCTAAAGATTTCACTTTAAAATCAAAATTCATACTACCACTGCAACGACAAACTCCTCAAAATTTCAAAGGGTAAAAAAGTATACTTGTTACACATGCCCTATAAAGTATACTGGATTAATCAGTATACTTGGATCTGCAATGATGTTGCCTTACATGGGACAGATTCACATTAAAATATAATGAGTATAATACAAGTCTAGACTAGCAACTCCACTTGCTCTCCCCATGGTATGTACAGTATAACTTATTCTACAAACTGACAGCTGCCTATTTGCAAGCCTGCAGCATCATCATTTTATTATATAGAAAAATGGGCACAAATGCAATGTGCCGCATAGTCCTGCTAGCTTAGAAATAGGACAGGAACACCATTCAGCCCAAGCTCTAATTATGGTTCAGGTTGTCAGGTATTGTAAAGTCTTGACTGACGGATTACAGATGTCATTTTTTACCCTAATAGCAACCTACTACCCTGTTACCCCAATGACTCAAACCACACCGAGCTTGGAGTATTAAAAGGCCGTAGCGGCCTAATTTATTAAACAAATAATCTTAAATATAAAAATATAACATATCAACATTATCTATCATAAATAGAAAAACATCAACAACAAAAACAACATCTGTTAAAACAACCTGCTTAATTATCAAGCGTTGGTCTGAGCAATGTCTTGATCATCCTCTGTGTCCATAACAGGACTTGCACTGCGGTCCCATCAAATCTATCAAATAGGCCTCAAGCCGACAAGCTGGCTCAGAGACTAGCAATGACCGCAGTGCCCCATTATCACTTCCTACTACTTTTGCCATTTACCTTGCTTTTTGCCCAGACCAACGCCCGCCATTGCCATTACCTCGTCAAAACCCCCCCCTTTTTTTTTTTTAAATGAACCATAACCATATCTAGTTAACCCTACTATACCAAAAAAGGGGAGGGTGGGAACTTTCCACAGCTACTGTTACACCCCCCTGGGCGGGGTTACCTTATAAAGCCTTCCTTGCTACCTCCCCCTCGGTTACTTAATACCACACCCCTAAAACTATTAACTCCCCTGTTACCACAGTCATGTATGCCCTCCACTATGCATTACATGCTGGTGCTGCGGGCTTCTCTGTATGATGAAATTATACATAACATGGGGAAGGTGAAGAGGGCTTTAGGTTTATATTGTGTGATTTTATCCTTTAAGAACAGCTAGATGATTTATTGAAAATTATTAAAAGCTAAATCTAGATAATACAGTTTCCAAAAAAAGTTCCAAAATATACAAGGAGAAATAACCCAAAAATTAGCCTCAATCACCCAGGAACAGCTGGAACACAGAGTGAGACCTGACTATTAGTCTGACATCTGAGCCCCACAAATTATACCAGCATAGGCACTCAACCCTCCTCTACGACAGTACCCAAGTTGAGTGCTGCTCCTGTCTCTATGTCAGCCTTGCCCAGGATAGAAATCCTGTTAGTACTTTTTATTGTGATTTGTAACACCATAGAGGATATTTTTCTTTTTTATTCTTTTTTTGCAGGACAAAAAATGAGGGCAACAGGACACCAATAAAAACCTCACTAAAATCCTTAGCATGACATTGAAGAAGAGGATAAACTTAGGTCGAATTTCGAAAGAATTTTCTTTTGAAAATCTTATCTAAGAATTTTCGTTCGAATTTCGTACCATTAGTGGGCTGCAACAGCCGATTTTCGTGCGGCCTTCGAATTTGAGTAATCAGGCATGTTGGAAATGTTTTGAAAAACAAACGATTTTCTAATCAATGATGGGAGAATCGTGCGAGAAATGTAATTGAAAAAAAAATGAGCATGTGCAAGAAAAGAAAATTCCCGGAAAGAAAAGAAGATTCCCAGCAACGAAAATTCTTTTCTGTAGCAACAGGAGGTGAAATTGAAGGCTTGGTTGGTCGAATTTCGAAATCAATGGTGGCACCATCGGATCACAAAACGCACAAAATTTCTGATTTTTAAAAGATAATTCTTTCGAAATTTGACCATGTATGGGCCAGCCGAAGAGTTCATAAAGGCTAATCCTGGCCAAGGTCACATAATCACATAATCGGCCAAGGTCCAACATGAACATTAAGCCATTACTAAGGACTAACTTCCAAAATGCAAATGCTGTTTCACAGCTTTGTGCATGTTTACTTAATTAAAAAAAAATAGGATTTTTATAACAGCTTACCTGGAAAATCCTTTTCTTGGAGTACATCACGGGACACAGAGCCATAGTAGTTACTATTTGGGTTATTTAGGCCACCTTTAGGTGATGGACACTGGCACACCCTAAGACAGGAAGTTCACTCCCTATATAACCCCTCCAATTACTGGGAGTACCTCCGTTTTTGTAGCAAAGCAATATACGTGTATCCAAAGAGGGCAGGGACCTCTGTGTCCCGTGATGTACTCCAAGAAAAGGATTTTACAGGTAAGCTATCCGAGGGGAGGGAGACACAAACAAAAAGTAGGACGCCATCAGACCTGAGGACCTATACTGCTGCCTCCAGCACACTGTGCCCAGAGGCGATATCCTCATGCTTTTTTACATCCACCTGATTGAATCTGGTAAATGTATGGACTGGAGACCAAGTTGCGGCCTTGCAGATTTGAGCCATGGAGGCTTGGTGTTGCACTGCCCATGAAGCACTAACAGCCCTGGTTGAGTGCGCTTTGATTTAAAAAGATGGAATCTTCCTCCTCAAATCGTAAGCTTGAACAATTATTTGCCGAAGAGGAGAAGCAGAGAGGATGGGGATTATTGCGGTGCCAAGACAACTTAATCAAAAATGGTTTAAAATAATCAGTTTTATTGTGTTATATCAAAAACATATAGTACATCTATAAATTCCTATTCAAAATTAAACATATAGAGGGAGCACATAGTATTTGCTGAATGGCCAGAGTGGTAATGGCCTGAGATGATTGTGGGTCAAGTCTTCCCTACATGTTTCGCCAAGACATTGGCTTCTTTAGGGGAATAAGACGTGACCGAAGTATAAACATAACTCTACAAAAAGAGGGAAAAATAAAAAACATAAATAAAACATAACAAAATAGAGACATGACGCGTGATATTTAAAGTCAAGGCGACAGGGTACTAAAAATCCCACCCCTCCCACTGAATCGTGGGAATCAACACCCCAAAGAGTCCCCATATCTACCCCAGTGCACCCAGCTGGCAAGGTCGGCACGAGGTCCGCTCCGAGGGCAGCGACCCAACACCCCCATAATGTGGCTGCGGGGGGCAAAAGGCGACCAAAAAAAAGACTAAAAACTGATAAGAGAAAAAAATATTATTGAGTGGAGACAAATAACTCTTATGTCCCGTACACACGGTCGGACTTTGTTCGGACATTCCGACAACAAAATCCTAGGATTTTTTCCGACGGATGTTGGCTCAAACTTGTCTTGCATACACACGGTCACACAAAGTTGTTGGACAATCTGATCATTCTGAACGCGGTGACGTAAAACACGTACGTCGGGACTATAAACGAGGCGGTGGCCAATAGCTTTCATCTCTTTATTTATTCTGAGCATGCGTGGCACTTTGTCCGTCGGATTTGTGTACACATGATCGGAATTTCCGACAACGGATTTTGTTGTCGGAAAATTTTATATCCTGCTCTCAAACTTTGTGTGTCGGAAAATCCAATGGAAAATGTGTGATGGAGCCTACACACGGTCGGAATTTCCGACAACAAGGACCTATCACACATTTTCCGTCGGAAAATCCGACCGTGTGTACGGGGCATTAGAGTCACTATTTATCCCGGTATAAAGGGCCAACATGGCCTCAATACGTATCAATAATTAAATATACAAAAGGTTTGAGGCAGGGGCACTGAGAAAACCAGACATATCCAACCAATCAAGGAAAAACTTTATTTTATTGCTTGTGACTGAAATGGGGTAATTGGATATAAAGCAAGAAATAAAAAATAATGAATAAATGAAACTAATCCTGCGAAGAAGTCGTGGAAGCAGCAGAATAGGAGGGAATGCATAAATCAGTAAAAACTGATCCCACAGGGCCACCAAGGCATCTGTTCCACATGCTAGCGGATCCTTTGTTCTTGACACAAAGTTGTTGATCTTTTTGTTGAACCTGGACGAAAATAGGTCTACGTCCGGGATCCCCCATCTCTGGCATATTGCCAGGATGATATCAGGGTGAAGGGATCATTCTCCCGGGAACAACTACTGTTGACTCAATAGTCAGCTTGCCAATTTTCTATTCCTGGAATGAAGACTGCCGATAGGCAAGGTACATAGTTTTCTGCACAAGTTAGGATACGATTCACCTCTCTCTGGGCCGCATGACTTCTTGTGCCCCCCTGGTGATTGATATAGGCCACAGCCATGGCATTGTCGGATCGGATCCTGACAGGACAATTCCGCAACCTGAATGTCCAGGCCCTCAGGGCCAAGCACGCTGCCTGAATCTCTAGAATGTTGATGGGCAAGGTCCTTTCGGTTCTGGACCATTTCCCTTGGACAGTCGCCTCTTCCAGGACTGCTCCCCAACCTGAAAGCCTGGATCTGTTACCACCTTCCAGGTAACTGGTAAGAAGGATTTTCCCTTCTGCAGATTTTTGGTTATCCACCACCAACTGAGGCTTCGGCGCACCTTTGGAGACAGACGCATTGGGAAATCTAGAGCTTGGACCTCTTGTTCCAAGCCGATAGGATACTGCTTTGCAGCAGTCTCGAATGAAACAGTGTAAGGAACGGCTTTGAATGAAGCCACCATCTTTCCCAATAACCTCATGCAAAGCCAAATGGAAGGATTCTTCTTTGCTCTGGCCACCTGAATCAGCTCCTTTATGGCGCTGATCTTTGCTTGGGGCAAGAATACCCTTTTAAGGCTGTATCTATGATCAGACCCAAGTATTCTAATCTCCTTGATGGATTTAAAGAAAAAGATTTCTCTAGGTTGAGAATCCAACCTAGGTATACCAGGTAGTTGACTGTGGTGACCATACTTTGGTCTAAGCGGGCTACTGACTGGTCTATCAAGAGCAGGTCGTCTAGGTAAGCTATAATCGTTATACCTTGAGCACTTAATCTGGCTAGAGGAGGGGCCAGGACCTTTGTAAACACTTGAGGTGCAGTAGCTAGACCGAAAGGCAGACCTACAAACTGAAAATGGAGCTTTTCTACCTCAAAACGTAGATATTTCTGGTGAGCGGGGGAAATAGGCACATGCAGGTATGTATCCTTGATGTGAACTGACGCCAGAAATTCTCCTCCTTGTAGGATGGAGACAACTGATCGGATTGATCCCATGCGAAAAGAGCAGATTTTCAGGAATCAATTTACAGTCAGGTCCATAAATATTGGGACATCGACACAATTCTAATCTTTTTGGCTCTATACACCACCACAATATATTTGACATGAAACGAACAAGATGTGCTTTAACTGCAGACTTTCAGCTTTAATTTGAGGGTATTTACATCCAAATCAGGTAAACGGTGTAGGAATTACAACAGTCTGTATATGAACCTCCCACTTTTTAAGGGACCAAAAGTAATGGGACAATTGGCTGTTCAGCTGTTCCATGGCCAAGTGTGTGTTATCCCCTCATTATCCCATTTACAAGGAGCAGATAAAAGGTCCAGAGTTAATTTCAAGTGTGCCATTTGCATTTGCAATTTGTTGCTGTCAACTCTCAATATGAGATCCAAAGAGCTGTCACTATCAGTGAAGCAAGCCATCATTAGGCTGAAAAAAACAAAACAAACCCATCAGAGAGATAGCAAAAACATTAGGTGCGGCCAAATCAATTGTTTGGAACATCCTTAAAAAGAAAGAAGTTGTGGTGGATGACCGAATTTTTTCCCTGGGGAAGAAAACACCCTTCACAACAGTTGGCCAGATCAATAACACTCTCCAGGAGGTAGGTGTATGTGTGTCAAAGTCAACAATCAAGTGAAGACTTCACCAGAGTGAATACAGAGGGTTCACCAAAAGATGTAATCTATTGGTGAGCCTCAAAAACAGGAAGGCCAGATTAGAGTTTGTCAAACATCTAAAAAAGCCTTCACAATTCTGGAACAACATCCTATGGGCAGATGAGACCAAGATCAACTTGTACCAGAGTGATGGGAAGAGAAGAGTATGGAGAAGGAAAGGAACTGCTCATGATCCAAAGCATACCACCTCATCAGTGAAGCATGGTGGTGGTAGTGTCATGGCGTGGGTATGTATGGCTGCCAATGGAACTGGTTCTCTTCTATTTTTTGATGATGTGACTGCTGACAAAAGCAGAAAGAATGAATTCTGAAGTGTTTCGGGCAAGATTATCTGCTCATATTTAGCAAAATGCTTCAGAACTCATTTGACGGCGCTTCACAGTGCAGATGGACAATGACCCGAAGCATACTGCAAAAGCAACCAAAGAATTTAGGGAAAGAAGTGGAATGTTATGCAATGGCCAAGTCAATCACCTGACCTGAATCCGATTGAGCATGCATTTCACTTGCTGAAGACAAAACTGAAGGAAAAATGCCCCAAGAACAAGCAGGAACTGAAGACAGTTGCAGTAGAGGCCTGGCAGAGCATCACCAGGGATGAAACCCAGCGTCTGGTGATGTCTATGTGTTCCAGACTTCAGGCTGTAATTGACTGCAAAGGATTTGCAACCAAGTATTAAAAAGTGAAAGTTTGATGAATGATTGTTAATCTGTCCCTTAAAAAGTGGGAGGCACATATACAAACTGTTGTAATTCCAAACCGTTCACCTGATTTGGATGTATATACCCTCAAAAGTCTGAAAGTCTGCAGTTAAAGCACATCTTGTTTATTTCATTTCCAATCCATTGTGGTGGTGTATAGAGCCAAAAAGATTCGAATTGTGTCGATGTCACAATATTTATGGACCTGACTGTAGATCTTTCATATTTTGTTATGTAGTGTAAAATCCTCCTACAATTTGCCCTTGATGAAGGGACTCTTAGCAGTCCCGAAACGCGTAGGCTCAGGTGGAAGACTACATGAATACACATTTGGTTCGCTCATCAGTATATTCCTGATTTTATCGTTTGACTATTCTATGTGATTGTAGTAGATTTTTTCTTAAATGTATATTTTTGTATATTTGTACCAATAAAATTGCTTTTATTTACTCCATTGCCTTTAAAGTCCCACCATTTCCTGAGGGGTTATTTCTTTTTCTCCTTACGTCAGGGATGGCGGCAACTCTTGTGACATAACTGGATGGTATCCCCTTCTTTGACTGTAGATCTTAGAGATCTACAATGGGTCTGACATCTCCATTTGGTTTTTGGTACCGTGAAAAGGCTTGAATAAAACCCCAATCCCTGCTCTTCCATGGGGATCACCATGATCACTTTTTGAGAAAAAAGTCGGTCTAATGCTTGAAAGAGACTTTTTCCCCTGGATCTTTGTGGCTGGGAAACGAGGAGACAGGAATTCTCGGAACTCTAGTTTGAGATCTAGAGTTATTGTGGAGACCCCCCCATTTGTTTCGAAACTCTTCCTGCCAGACCCTTGAGAACTGCAGAAGTCTTCCCCCCACTCGAGTGAGCGGGGGCGTCCCTTCATAAAGAGGCTTTTTAGCATTCCGTCCTGTATTTCCTTTCCCAGGACTTTTTTGTCCCTGGGGTTGGCTCTGGGGTTTACCTCTTGAACCTGATGGTGGAGGCTGTCGCGACTGCCTGGAGGCTAATGCCCCTGGAGAAGACGCCTGTTTAAATGAGGGACGTTTAATTCTTCTCTTAACTGGCAAAAGGGTCTTTTTCCACTTGAAATTTTTTTAATGTATTTGTCCAAAATCATCCCCTAACATGGCGCTTCGGCTGACCAATTTTTCAACCATAAGATTCTACATATATGTACCAACCCATGCATAAGGCGCGAGGCTTGAAAAATAGAATCTCGGAGAGCTCCGTCATGGCCGCTTAAGCCTGGAGCTCCGCACCACCCCGGACCAACGAGCGGCATAACTCCTGCCAAAGCCCGAGGAGCACCCACCCGAGCACTCTCCCCGCTTGAGGAACAGCGAGGGATGGCGGTGAGATGTCCAGTACCCAGGCCTGCCGTGACTTAGGACCGCAATTCGCTGCGGCGGAGGGGTGTACCAAGATGGCCACCGGCAATGACTCCACTAGGCCTTACTCAGCCACACAGCCTAAAGGGCCGGATCACAGACCAATACTCACCCCCCGATCCTGTCTTATGCCCAAGCGGCACAGGGAGGCTCCTGCACGATACAGACCAGCCTTCAGGGCCCTTACCAGCACCAAGCCCCCCATGGGGCCCACAAAGAGCCACAGAGCAGTGGGCAGATGGAGAACGGCGCTCTTTCCTCAGTTATACCCTCCCAACTCCCCTCATCAGCAGACATTTCCCCTGGATACTCAGTCAATGACATCTCTGCACTCCAGGAAGATCTCTTTACTAAATTTTCGGCACTATTAGAAAAGGGACTGGCCAATACAGCAATTCAGATCACTAATGCCATCAAAACGGACCTTACTAGCCTGGGCTCCAGAATTGAAGCTATGGAAGACAAAATTGACCACACGGTTGCCAGAACCAACCAGAATGCTCAAGTTCAAGAACAACTGGACACAGCCCTCTCAAGAATCGATGAACTTGAGAACAGGTCCAGGAGGTATAATTTCAGAATAAGAAGCCTCCCAGAATCCTTCACGGACATTCCCCTCACGGCGCAGGACTTTATCTCGGAGCTTATCCCTAACATCCCGCCACATAGGCTAGAGCTGGACAGGGCTCACAGGGCTTTGGGACCCCCGAGGAAATACGGCTCCCCTAGGGACATAATAGTAAAACCGCATTTTTATGCGGTCAAAGAGGAGGTAATGAGACAATCGCGTTTGAAGCCTAAGCTCCAGCATCAGGGCCACCAAATTCAGGTTTTTGCAGACCTAACTCAGTCCACCATACAAAGACGACGTACGTCTTAAACCCCTTCTTTCGGTCCTGATGGAACGAGACATCAAATACCGTTGGACATTCCCCTTTGCCGTGAAGTTTTCTTTGCAGGGCAAGACCTATGCTTTCTCCAACCTCCCGGAAGGTGAGAGACTAGTTTGAGGGACAGGAACAATCTCCCAGGAAGCCCCCATGGAACTTTCCTCATCTTCATCGGGATCGTCCAAACGCCCTCCTCCAGGCAGCCCAGTCTCCCCCCTCTGGAACAAAGGCCCCTCTAAGAAGAGCAAAGACGGAAGACCACCATAACAGACCATCAAAGCCTTCGATTCCCCCAGTCCTACCACGGACTTCTCTGTTTGGGATTAGTTCCCGCCGTTGACTAAGCTAGTGCTCAACCCTTTGATTTCACGGCCCAGTTGGGGCCCTGGACACAGGACACTATTTTGCCCCAAAAGCCTCGACACTGCTTTTTGATGCGGATCACTGAGGAGAATCGTCTGCAGAGGACAGTCCCCCTGATCCCTATACCTCTCAGAAGCGAGAGGACTTTCTTTTTATTCCTCCCTGGGGACTCTATTCCTAGAACTCCTGTTCTACATAGTACCCAGCAATCCCCTCCTTCCCAGATCCATGCTCCTGGGTGTTGCTCGCCTTAGGCTATTTGCTTTATAAATCTTTTTTTTTTTTGTTTTGTTTTTTTGTTATTTCTTGGTTGTTATGGGTCTAAGGCTATATTATGATTTTGTACATGTCAATCCAGTGATCTTAGACTCAGTTATGCACAATTTACAAATCAGTTATTTGTAGCTGCAAGGGTCCGGGGTGGTACCCTTGCGCCTCCTCTCATTCCTAGGGAACCGAATGTGTTCTTTTCAAGTGAGACTTTACTGGGCGGGAGAAGATTTAGAATGGAGACTAGGCGGTCAGATGTACCGCTGCCCTCCACGGGTCTCGTCAGAAGACCCTTAAAACTGTTTTTGATTTTATGTTTTTTTGACTCTTTACCTTTCTTCTCTCCTCTCTCATTACCTCTTTCTCTTCTAGCCAGTCGTCGGGAGTTGCCCCAGGTCCTCTTCCGTACAGACATAGGACGGACCCTTCTCTCCATCACCCTCTCTGAGAATACAACTCATCACAAGGTAAGTGGCTGTTGGGTCGGTGATCACTTCTCCCTTTGTTCCAATGGCTGATTTGTCGTCAAAGGGAGTAGATCTAAAGGTGGCTTCTCATAACGCTCAAGGGCTCAATTCTCCCAGGAAACGGAGACTAGCTTTTGACCATTATAAATCCCTCAAACTCGACATAGTGCTTCTGCAGGAGACGCATTTCCCGATTCGGTACAGTCACAAGTTCCTACACTCCCATTACCCATCCTTTTTTCTAGCCAACGCTCCTAACAAAACCAAAGGGGTAGCAATACTTCTCTCTAAGAACAGTAAATTTTCCCACATTTCGGATCTCAAAGACCCAGAGGGACGGTTTATAGTTGTAAAGGGCACTCTGGAGGTAGTACTATACTCCATAATCTCATACTATGCCCCTAATAAGGGTCAAGCAACTTTCTTCCAGAACCTCTTTGCAACTCTCAACCCCCTCCTGGAGGGCAAAGTCATATGGGGGGGGGGGGACTCCAACGTAGCGTTTGACCAGGGCCTAGACAAAACCAAACCTCTTAAAGACCGGCTAACGCGCCCCACAAAACTAAGCACCAGAATAGCCAAAATTATACACTCTCAAGGTTTGGTAGATATCTGGAGGGAATTCAATCCCAAAAGTAGGGACTTTACGCACTTCTCCTCTCCCACCAGTCCTACGCAAGGATTGACCACATTCTCATCCCGACTAACCTTATCCCCCTAACCACCAAAGCTACTATTATAGACATAGTTTGGTCGGACCACTCATTGGTCCTCCGAATTATGAGAAACGTCCTGACGAGGAGCGGGGGCTCTTATTGGAGACTGAAGGAGTCTCTCCTGGGAGACCCAGTTCACGCCAAGATGATAGCAGACGGTATTAAGGAATATTTCAGACTAAATGATGTTGAAAACATCTCCCCCGAAACCCTTTGGGCTGCCCACAAGGCTACAGTTCGAGACGAGCTCATCAGATTAGCGACTCAAGTTAAAAAGGAAAGACTGATAGACATTCATAGATTAGAACAAAACTTTATTACTCTGAAAATCGACCACAAAAAAAAAATCCATCTAAGGAGCTCACTGAGAAACTAGACGCGATTAGACTGGACCTCAATCTGGCTTTAACGGCAAAAGCCGAAAAACATATTAGATGGAGCGGAGCTAAATTTTACTGCCACAGGGACAAAATTGGTACGATACTAGCCGCGAAACTTTACCCAAAATTTTGCTCCCACACTTTCCCCAAATTACGTATAGCAGGCCAACCACCAACGGCCAACCCAACTAAAATCATGACTGCCTTCAATAAATTTTACTCCGACCTATATAAAACCACAGAAACGTTGAGAGACACCTCGAATGCCTCCTCCTTTTCGAACCTTCAACTGCCCTCTATATCCAAGGACCATAGAGACTTAATGGAGGAACCCTTCACCTCGGATGGGATAAGGGAGGTTATTAAAAACCTTAAGACTGGCTCTGCTCCGGGGCCGGACGGCTTATCAGTTCCCTATTATAAGACGTTCGGAGACATATTGGCCCCCCATATGGCAAAATTTTTTAACTAAAAAAAATCAGGCTCCCCAATAGACCCACATCTGAACACGGCCTTCATATCAGTAATTCCCAAACCCAATAGGAATCATGAAGAAGTAGAGAATTAATTTAGGGATTAAACTCACAGCTAAAACAGAGCATTTATATTCCTTGAACTTCCCTCAAATGTACCGCAAGTTAGAAGCTGACTTAGGAAAGTGGTCCAAGGGGGAGGTTTCCTGGTTGGGGAGAATCCATGCAGTGAAGATGACACTATTGCCTAGACTCCTATACCTTTTCAGGGCCCTCCCGATAAACATTAATAAGGATCACTTGACCAAATTCCAAAGAAAAGTCACAAAATTTATTTTGGGGGGGGGCCACAGAATTCAACAAAGAACCCCTTTTCTCCCCAGAACACAGGGGGGTATAGGGGCTCCACAACTTTTCTGGTACTTTCAAGCCGCCAGGCTAGCCCAACTCTCCACGGTCTACTCTAAGGCAGAGAAACCAGACTGGATTCAGATAGAGATGGGCTGCCCCTTCCTACACCCTGGACTTTCTTCTCTGGATTCCCCCTAAACAGAGACCCCCCAATACTTTCCCCATCTCGATCTCAAGCACTTCAATTATGGAATAATCTAAAACAACCCCGCTCTAATCTTGAGATGTCTACCACTAGCGCACATCTTTAATAATCCTGACTTTGCCCCTGGGTTAGACATCAAAGCCTTCCGTTGGTGGCTGGACAAGGGACTGTACCGAATTGGACACTTCTTCACTAATGAGGAACCCATTTCTTTAGAGTTCGGTATCAAGCATGTTGAAATTCCGAATTCTGAGCGTTTTAGATTCCACCAAATAAGACATTTTCTCCGCCACCTCTGAGGAGGAGGTACTTCCTCGCATAACTCCTTCACGCCATACGAATTATGGTGTGGGCGTTCCTTGGAACAGAGGGGGGGGATCTCTCATCTATCAGTCACTAGCCCTTCACACCCAAAAGACTCCTTATATGCTTGCCTGGGAGAGTGATCTTGCCCTGGATTGGGTAGTTGATAAATGGAGAACCTCCTTTAACAGAGCCTTCAAGGGCATTAAAAATATTTCCCTAATTGAATCAAGTCTTAAGGTCATAACAAGATGGTATTTTACCCCCGCCAAACTGTTCCCAACAGCAGACCCCAAGTGCTTTCGTGGGTGTCAACTCTTGGGTTCAATGGCTCACATGTGGTGGGAATGCCCTAGACTGAGGCCCTTCTGGGGTAAGATATTCTCCCTGATCCGAAAAAATTACGAAGATTCAAATCCCGAAAACCCCGGCCATAGCTCTACTCAATGACAGCTTGCCCAAGACGCCAAAGCAGTCACGTAAACCTATACACTTCATCCTCCTAGGTGCCAAACTCACCATTGCTAAGGCTTGGAAACAGCCCAAAGTTTCTGTTAAGGCAGCAATTCGTAAAGTTTTCTGGATTATGGCCCAAGAGAAACTTTCGAGCATTCTAGACAAAAAAGCGCAATTTGAAGCTGTTTGGGAGCCTTGGGCACAGTTTGTTGGTATCTCCCTCATACCTGGGGTCCAACCTCAAAATTACGTGCGAGTAAATTAGGGGGCGGGGGCCCCTCCCGATGTCTGGCTAGCTCCCCTTTCTCCCTTTCCTCTCTTTCTCCTATCCTCTCCTTTTCTTTTCGATTTGCTCTTTTCTTTTGTGTTATCCCATTGAGGGGGACTAGGAAATGTCCTCCCGAACATGGCGTAAGGTAATCCCTCAAGGGGATTCTTAGTTTGTGGGGTGTATACTTGTTTTTTTCACCTAGAAGGTTTGATATCCAGGCTGCAGCTGATTTACAACGTTATCCTTGACCTCGAGGTTCCAAGATAAACATAAGTTAGGGGAAGCATCGGGGATCCTCCCGCGCACAGCATGATCCCTTTTGGGGTGCCGGCGGGACCCCCTTGGGCCTCTCTAGGCAACTGAAATTGAACTTGGTGGTCTATCCTTATTATGAGATTCAGTTGCAACTCAGTAGGTACTCTCTCTTTCTGTAGTACTTAGATAGAATTCTAAACCCTGTATTGTTAGTTTACTAATCCACCTCAGGGGTATGTCATGTAACAATTTGATGTGACTTGAAATTCTGTTACAGATTTTGTTTTCTTTATTTTGCAAAACTAATAAAAGATTTTGAAAGAGTATTTCAACACAAAAAAAATAAATAAATAAAAAGAAAAAAATAGAATCTCATAGCCTCAACTGCAAAACAAAGCCCCTGGCAGCTCGGCTAAATCCTGGGCCTGCTGATTAGGAATAACCTTGAGCACCTGTCTCAACTGGTCCCTCAAGGATTGACATACACCAATTGTCGCCACTGCAGGTCAAGACAATGAACCTGCCAAAGAAAATGTGTTTTTAAACAGGAATTCCAATTTCTTATCGGTTGGATCCCTGAGCATTTGAACGTTGTCAACCGGACAAGTAAAATTTGTATTCACAGAGGATATAGCCACGTCAATTGCTTGTACATCCCACCTTTTAGTGAATTTTTCCTACATAGGATAAAGTACTGAGAACTTTTTTAGCAGGATAAAAATGCTCATCTGGGTGATCTCACTCAGAATACATAAGCTGTTCCAGCAAAGGATAAACAGGAAAGACATGCAAAGCCTGAAGAGGTCTTAGCAAACCCAAAAAGAAGTGGGCCTCCAGCGGACTCAGTTAAGGGCAGCTTAAATGTGGAGCGGACCATCTCAGTAAAATTAAACTTGAAGAAGGTTCCACAATTGATCCCCCGGAAGAGGAGTCATCAGCCTCTTCATGGTCCCCTGAGGGGAATTCATCCTCTCCCGCCCATTGTTCCTCTGTTTGAGGGTCCTGGGCAGTAGAAATGGACCTATCCCATTTTCTCCTATTCTGGGGAGATGCGATTAAGGCAGCTATCCCTTCCAATTCCACAAAGGCTGAGGAGAAAACTTTCTCAGTAACAGACGGCCTGAAATGGTGAAAAGAATTGCAACCCTTGACGGACCCGATGGCTCACCCTGACCAGCCACCTCAGGTCTTTTAGGGGAAGATGGAATTGTAGAGGTGACACTTGGATCCTCAGAGCCTGAGGGATATACCCTTGGGCCTCTTTTTTGGGGTGTTTACACCTTCCTTCCTGGCAGGCATAGTCCTAAGCACAAACGCAGAGGTACTGCCAGAAAAAAACGCATCCACTGCTAAGCAATAGTCCAGCCACTGCCGCTGCTATTAATGCTCAGCCTGAAGTAAACGTGCCCTGGAATGCCTATGTCACCCCACTCACATGCCCCCATCTGCTCCTGTGTCCCTCCATAGCCAAATGCAGCCTGGCAAATGGAGCTCTTATAGCTTTTTACAGCCCTGCGTTGTGGACATTGACACATCAATGCCATGCTAAGCCACGTCCCCTCCATCTTCCCACCGTGCCCCGCGCTTTTCAAAAAGACTTTCCCGCATGCATGTGTGCGGGCCTCCGTTCCGACCGGTGTGTGTGTGGAGGGGTGGTGGCGAGGAGGAGAGCAGGAGGAAGAGAAGGAGAGCCACTGCTGCTATGGCAGTGAGAGAGGTAGCGGAATACCACCAACCGTCTTGGACTCCCTCTCCTATTCCTGAGAAGGGGAGAGAAACTCCTGCCCAGGTGGGGGGCGTTTTTGTAAAAAAACCCTCCAACATCTTACCACAGGCTTGGAACTGCTTGGCTGGAGGAAGCCTGCAGCTTCTGCTGACACAGAGCGAGATATGGGAAGCATGAACCAGGTAAGCTCCTTACTTCCCCCGGTGGTGACTTTTAGGCATGACAACATTTACTTTAAGAGAGAAATCCATAAGAAAATGTAAAATTCCTTTAGGAATCTCCACTTGCCTTATCCTGCCGCAGGATTGTGTGGTAAAACCAAAGGGACCCAATCATCACCCGGGGTCCCTTTTTATCGGGGTTCCACTCCCTTGGACCCATATAGCACCCCACCAGGAAGCTTTATGGCTGAAAAAACCAAAGCACTGGATCCCGGGATCCAGCTCTCAAAAAAGAGAAGTGTTACAGGCTAAACCTCATTTCTTCCGCCATGAGGCCTGGGTACCATTCAATTTGGCCTGAAAAGACACTTTGAAATGGATCCGGCTGCATAGCTTGCCCCAAAGATTACTCCAGTGGAGCTCAGCAGAGCACAGCTTTACTCGTGGCCAACACCTAAGACACTGGTGAAAAAACTGAGGTACTCCCAGTAATGGAAGGGGTTATATAGGGAGGGAACTTCCTGTCTTAGAGTGTGCCAGTGTCCATCACCTAAAGGTGGCCTATATAACCCACATAGTACCTACTATGGCTCTGTGTCCTGTGATGTACGATAAAGAAAACACCATTTTGGATGTCATCCTGAGTGCCAACCATCCCTTTCCTTACTCCGGTACATTGGAGGTGTCAGCAGCCTCAAGGCCTGAGCACTGGGCAGAGTTTTTTGTGGAAAGATTGTAGCTCCCATGCGCCTGTTTTCCAATGTGAACATTAACAGTGGAATTTCCCTATCTCTATTAGGCTGGCCAGGCATACCTCAGCAACATGGTAGTCTATTTTTTTAGCATTCTCCACTATTGGAAGATCTCCGGACTCCCGATGCCTCTGACAGACTGCAAACTGCAGCAGTCCTCCAGCACAGCAATTATGCCATTCTCTCTCGAGTGGGCTGAAGCTCTGAAACCCAGCCCTCCCCACTTATTTATTTCACAGGTGGGTAGGCTGAATCCAAAAAAGCCCAGAACAGCAGCCCATAATATTACCTCTTTCCCCTGGCTGGCCACTGTTGAGCAACCTACCTACAGTCATCTAATCAGAGTCTTGCAATGTGAGGCTGTTCCTCCCATATGTTCCCAAGACCTTTAATATCTACTTCAGATTTTTTTTTTATTTGTGCACAATGAAATTTGAAGTTAAGTCAAAAACGGTTATTCCCCTATAGTTGTAGTCACATTGATTACCTGTAATGATGTCCCATACTGCTGCGTCATGTAGACATTTCCTCTGCACAGTTCAGTCCTTTTCCTGGCTCAACTTCTCACGTGGGGGAAATAATGTGTACAATTGTAACAATGCACAGGTTTTACTCATTGAATGAGAGAGGAGGAAATGGTGGGTCCCTGTCAGATGATCTTAAAGGCAGTTCAACGGGAAGAACTGAAGTTATTAACCCTAGCTATGCTGGAAGTTCAGCAACAGGGATTAGCACCCTGCAGAGAACTTTCTACACAAAAAATGCTGGGCATACTTCATTAGTAAGTGAAGCGACGGCAGCTATAAGGGGAAAAATAACTTTAACCTCAATTGTAATGCAGCTGTCTGCTTGCAAAAGCTCTAAGCATGCTCCAGCGCCATCCATGACCGAATTAAATTCTGATTGTACTCGACTTCTACCTTTAAGTGTGCCTGAGGTGCCTACTACCATCTTTGAGTCAGAAGAAACTATTTCAAAAAATCCATACAAGTCAGAATTACAAGGCGCTCTTGATAATCTGATTGATGCAGTGCTTTCTACCCTGCAGCTGGAGAAGCGGCCTGCTGTTCCAGACATATGGTCTTTTGCAGCCTTTATAGCTGCAAAGACCTTCCAATATACTTGGTATGTAAAACATTCCTCTGAGGACTGGAAACCAATCTGTAGAATCATGGCTTTCTCCTGAAAATGTGAATGAGCGGTTTACCTTTCAAAGGGAATTTATTGATAAGTGGGCTTTGCCCACAGTAGAAGCTCCAGTCACATCCCCTAAACATACACATCACCAAACTGGTAGATACTTTTCTTATCTTTAGGGATTTCATTGACAGTTGGATCTTCTACTTCGGTCACAGTTCGAGTTACTTGAAGTAACTCTCTATCCCCTGTTGGTGGTGACTCAGCTCTGTAAATCAAATCTCTCAAACGGGATCACTTCATCTCAAGGGCAAATCTTTGTAGGTGCCAAACGATTGATAGGATTGTTGGGGAATTCCATTTATCATGGTCTTATGCTGTCCCTTTATTTCTCTCTTAGAGTTAGAGAATCTCGAATTTGGACAGGCACCAGGCTGGTTCTTTGTACTAAGAAGTCATGCTATTTTCAGACTCTGCCCAGGGTGGAAATTATTCCTTTTTCAAATGCGCCCCCCCATCCTGACTAAAAAAAATTATCTGCTTTATTACTCGGAGTAGTTTAATCTGTCCTTTTCTGGAGGTTGCTAGATCGTCTTCACTTCCGGAAATATTTGTGAACTTATGTCTGAACTGGTTGACCTATTTCCTGAGCTGGACATAGTCGGGTGTCTCTTAACGTTCAATCTTTTATTTAAAGAAAGTCAAGATGCAAAGGTTTGAAAAGCACATAAGCTGGAACCCTGGCAACTTTACAGTAACAAGGAGATGTTAAAATAAGCAGGACAATAATGAATAAAATAATGGGCACATAATCTTCCATAATCTTCCTGCTTAAGTACTATATAAAGCATATAATCGGCAAAAAAAAAAAAAAAATGCACCCAAACTTTGAGTGGCCAGAGAAGCCATCGGAGGCTACTGGCAGGGTTCTCATACTAGGAGTAATACGAGGCCTAGCCCCCGTCACTGAAAACACAAGGAGCAGAAGAACAAGAAAGCAGGGGGGCGGTTAGCCGGAAAAGAGAGCAAATCATAGAAAGAAGGAAGAGAAGAGATGAGACAGAGGGACAAAACCCAGAGAGCGACCCAAAAAAAAAAAGTCTTCAAGAGAGGAGCCATGAAAAGGATAGGGAACATCCCTACATTTCTATATTGACATAGCTAGCCCATGTCTCCCATAACCTCCTAAACAGGGAAATGGTATCTTTAGGCATGCTGGCAAGGTGTTCATTGAGCATAATCCAGAGAAAATTGATTACTGTCCGTGATACTTTTTTTTTTTGCACTAATATACAATTTTTCAGGACAAGCTTTCAGGGTATGTCCCCTTCTTCAAGGTCCAAGCAGTACTGATTCACAAATTTTTAAGCAGAATGTTAAAAAAAAAAAAAAAAAAAAAAAAAACAACACATCTCTGAGGGAAAGGAGAGAGAGAAAAAAAAAATTAATAAAAAGAAAGAAAAACAAACACAATTTGTCACAATTGCACTAATGCGGCTACAATCAAATCAAGTATGATAGCATAATCCAGGAAACCCAGCATCTCAATAGAATGAGGAAAACTGAAGCTTTCTTCCAGGAGCGAGCTATGGTAAGTTTGGCAGCTAAGGGGGTGTCCCTTTCTTTGCCACATAGTTTATTTTTCCTGAAATCAAAAGTATGGTTTCAAAATCCCTGCATCTGATAAATGAGGGTTCTGCACGCGGGTGTGACTCTGTTCTTCCTTGAAACTAAAGTAGCCATTGCAGCCAGCAGCCAGCACACTTCATTACCCAGTTTAGAATTACCAAAAGTGGGATACTGAAGGTCCAGAGACCTTGGTGGGACCTGGTAATGTACGATCGATCCTCTCCTGTGATCAAACTATAATTTTCTGGCAGGTTCCTTTTTATGAATTCTATCGAACTTACATTCCTAGTGTTTGCACCAAGACTTATATCTTTAGTTCCTTTGCAAAGATTCTGTCCTTTACAGGTTTTTAGGGGCGTGGCCTGGAGCAGCATAGAGTAGGACGCAAGTGCTAAGAGCTCTGCTCACGAATCTTCCTTTATGATTTATCCTTGCACACTCATTTACCAAACTGCTTTTACCCAAGGGGGAATCCTCTTTTCAACCTGTCTTCCCCCCTCCTCCCACCCAAGAAAGAGCCTGATGCTAGCCCTAAACTGGATAAGTTCCTGTGGCAAGAGAGAGACACACAGGGGGAAGATAGCAGACAGTCTCCTGCAAATTTGGAACAACCGCAGACACGGCAAAAGTACTGGAGGCGATCTCCGCATATCAGTTCAGGCTCACTTCTAAGATTGAGGAGGTGAAAATAGACATCTCGCTAATCAGGCAAGACCTCCAGAAGCTGCAGAAACAGGTGATTGAAGCACACACCTGGCTCAGCAGGATAGAGGACTAGCTGCCCCAGTTGCAAAACTACATCTGACCATCTGCAGCAACAACTACACTCCCTGACTCATCAGTTTTATCCTCTTTTAAATCTCAATGGGCTGATATTATCTTGCTTGTTGAAACAAATATCACAGGTCAATTGCAACTTGCTTTAACCACTTCCCGCCCGGCCTATAGCAGAATGACGGCCGGGCGGTGGTTCAGTTATCCTGACTGGGCGTCATATGACGTCCTTCAGGATAACAGCTGCCGCGCGCCCATGGGGGCACGCATCGTGGCGATTGGTGGTGCGGTGTGTCCAACGGAGGCTCTTTACCACGTGATCAGCCGTGTCCAATAACAGCTGATCACAATGTAAACAGGAAGAGCCGGTGATTGGCTTTTCCTCATGCGCGTCTGATAGACACGAGGAGAGCCGATCGGCGGCTCTCATGACAAGGGGGGTCTGTGCTGATTGTTTCAGCGCAGCCACCCCTCGGATGCCCACCCAGGACCACCAGGGAAGGGGGCAACATGTAGAGGGCCAGGTCTGTTCCCCTATGGCCATCCACATATGAAAAAATATGCACAACAGATGCCAATCAGTGCCCACAAATGGTGTCAGTGTCACCTCAGTACCCATCCATGCTCATCAGTGCCACCCATAAGTACCCATCAGTGCCGCCTATCATTGCCCATCATTAGTGCCACCTCATCGATGCCCATCAATGCACCCATATCAGTGCCCGACATTGAAGAAGAAAACTTACTTCTTTACAAAAAAATTTAACAGACAAAAGAAACTATTTTTTTCTAAATTTTTGGTCTTTGTTGCGCAAAAAGTAAAAATCGCAGAGGTGATCAAATACCACCAAAAGAAAGCTTTATTTGTGGAAACAAAGTGATAAAAAATTTGTTTGAGTACAGTGTAGCATGACCGCGCAATTGTCATTCAAATTGCGACAGAGCTGAAAGCTGAAAATTGGCTTGGGCAGGAAGGTGCGTAAGTGCCTGGTATTGAAGTGGTTAAAAAAAGGCCATTGTTGGGGTGGACCTACCATGGCCCTTTCACTCCTAATTGTCGCAGAGTTGCAAAAACTGTTCAATTCCAACTACTGAAACTGAAGTCATAATCCCAGGGCAGATTTATTTTTATACATGTATTTTTGGTATGGCTTCGTTTAATTTGGCTTGTAACATCCCCTTCCATTCAATTCTGTGGTGGTTAATGAAGGATTTGCTGTTGTGGCCCAATACTCTATGCTGCCTGCAATTTGGATGAGAGACGTTAATAATAAGCTTAATCCTAGTTTAGATGGGATGGATCCTGGGCCCTCTATCCATGACTGCAGATTGAGCCACATGCTTACAGATTTTGCTTTAGTGGATTTAGTGTCCCTAATCTAAAAATATAGTGCTGCTTAGGCCTAAATTGATAGTTCGGCTCCCCTCAGGTTCACACCCCCCCACCCGCGGTGACGTACGACAAGCCGAGAAAAATGAAGTTCAATAGCCAGAGCTGTTCTTCTGCTTGATTCCAAGCATGCGTGGAACTTTGTGCGTCGGAATTGTGTACACACGATCGGAATTTCCGACAACGGATTTTGTTGTCGGAAAATTTGAGAACCAGCTCTCAAATTTTGAGTGACGGAAATTCCGATGGAAAACGTGCGATGGAGCCTACACACGGTCGTAATTTCCGACAACAAGCTCCTATCAAACATTTTCCGGCAGAAAATCCTATCGTGTATATAGGGCATTAGAGGGAGATTCCACTCCAATCTAGCTAGCCGACCACACAGCCAGATACAGATTCCACATGCAATCTATTAATTAAAATATTCATTTTAGGCAGGGCTGCAATCCCACATGCACAGCAACGTCCTCCCACGACATCGGAAGGGACGTCATACACATGCGCGCTTCACACCTCACCAGAACGCAATGACGGTGAGGTGTGAAGCGCACATGTGCATTACGTCACTCCCAGTGTCGCGGGACGCCGCTGTGCACGAGGGCTTTCGTTTGGCGACCTTCTTGGTGCTCTGTGGGTGCCTGCAGTGGCTGGGATTGCAGTCCTGCCTAAAATTAATATTTTCTCTGGCGCCTTCTGTTGTGCTCTGACCTATGGGGAAAGGACCCGCCCAGTAATAGCTATATAGGGGAGAGTCTGCTTTGGGGATTTCATGCTGAGGAGCAGGTTCCTTGGGAGACCCAGAGCTGTGGTACGCCAGGCGGGATATGTACTGAAAGGACTGTCTTCCATGCTCCCTTTTTCCTCTGAGCCCCTATATTGGATGCTCTGGACTTTACCAGGGCGTTTTATATAAAATCAGGTAAGGCTATGCTTTTGTGGCTCTAAATATGGAGCTATGTTTTATAGCCCTCTATGCCTGCTCCTGGATGGCTGGGGTTTATCTTCTTTGTTACACTGACACATGGATATTGTGTTACGTTTTACAGGTTTCGCTAAATCTGTTAAATCATTGAACAAGTGGACACTCTTCCTTTAATATCCTAGTGCCCTTTTTGTATGAATACCATTCATGATATTCCTCCTACCTTCAGGTTAGCATTGGCATTTTACTATTACGAATTTTGGCCTTTTGAATATTGGCTTTTTCAGGATAATTTTGATTGCCATTACTAGCACCATCTCCCCTGTTTTTTGATCTTGATATGTCTCACTCTAAATGGATTTATATACATTTACAGGTTGAACACATTTTGTGTGTCCTCGTTAAGTGATGACCACAATATTCTTAGTCATCAGGAATGACGCTCCATATTATGCATACTATACGTTGGTGTGTTTTTTCCTGGTCTCCCCTCAATCCAGACGCCCCAGATGACCTATGAGGTACCTATTTTTGGATTTTATCTTGTCCCCCCCCTTTTTTTGCTTGTTACATCCACATATATCTATATATTTTTTTTAATTCTTTATTTTATTTTTGAAAGGTAGTCATATAAAAACACAGATACATTCCGGAAGAAACGTACATACACAATAGTCTCTCCAATGGCACTCAAAAGTACAGTCATTTTATACATAAGGAAAACTTACGTTATCCATGGGGTACCACCAGTTTGTAGAGGGATAGGGAGGTTCTGTATGACACATGACCACTCTTAACGGCACGTACCGTATTTTATGTAAAAAGGAACAGGGCCGGTGCTGCCACTAGGCAAACTAGGCAGCCGCCTAGGGCGCACTGCTGCCTAGGGCGCCTGGCCACTGGTGTTCCTACTCTCTTCTCTCTGCAGCAAGCAACTAAGTCTCAGCATCAGCAGGCAGCCATCGCTCCATTTGCACATAGTGTCAGAGGTGCAGTGGAGGACTGTGTCTATGTCCCGACTCCTGAATAAATCGAAGCAAGCAAACATTCACTGATGGGCACTGGTAGACTGCATTGATGGGCGCTGGTGCTGGTGGGCTGCCTTTGATAGTGCCTTTTTTGCTTGTTGCACCCATATATATATATATATATATATATATATATATATATATATATATATATATATATATATATATATATATATATATATATATATATATATATATATTTTTTTTAATTCTTTATTTTATTTTTGAAAGGTAATCATATAAAAACAGATACATTCCGGAAGAAACGTACATACACAATAGTCTCTCCAATGGCACTCAAAAGTACAGTCATTTTATACATAAGGAAAACTTACGTTATCCATGGGGTACCACCAGTTTGTAGAAGGATAGGGAGGTTCTGTATGACACATGACCACTCTTAACGGCACGTACCGTATTTTATGTAAAAAGGAACAGGGCCGGTGCTGCCACTAGGCAAACTAGACAGCCGCCTAGGGCGCACTGCTGCCTAGGGCGCCTGGCCACTGGTGTTCCTACTCTCTTCTCTCTGCAGCAAGCAACTAAATCTCAGCATCATCAGGCAGCCGTCGCTCCATTCGCACATCGTGTCAGAGGTGCAGTGGAGGACTGTGTCTATGTCCCGACTCCTGAATAAATCGAAGCAAGCAAACATTCATTGATGGGCGTTGGTGAGGCTGCTTTTGATGGGCGTTGGTGAGGCTGCTTTTGATTGGGCGTTGGTGAGGCTGCTTTTGATTGGGCGTTGGTGAGGCTGCTTTTGATGGGCGTTGGTGAGGCTGCTTTTGATGGGCGTTGGTGAGGCTGCTTTTGATGGGCGTTGGTGAGGCTGCTTTTGATGGGCGTTGGTGAGGCTGCTTTTGATGGGCGTTGGTGAGGCTGCTTTTGATGGGCGTTGGTGAGGCTGCTTTTCATGGGCGCTGGTGAGGCTGCTTTTCATGGGCGCTGGTGAGGCTGCTTTTCATGGGCGCTGGTGAGGTTGCTTTTCATGGGCGCTGGTGAGGCTGCTTTTCATGGGCGCTGGTGAGGCTGCTTTTCATGGGCGCTGGTGAGGCTGCTTTTCATGGGCGCTGGTGAGGCTGCTTTTCCTGGGCACCGATGAGGCTGCTTTTCCTGGGCACCGATGAGGCTGCTTTTCATGGGCGCTGGTGAGGCTGCATTTGATGAGCGTTGGTGAGGCTGCATTTGATGGGTGCTGGTGGGCTGCCTTTGATAGGCGCTGGTGGGCTGCCTTTTATAGGCGCTGGTGGGCTGCCTTTTATAGGCGCTGGTGGGCTGCCTTTGATGGGCACTTCATTAAAAAGGTGGGATAGACATGGGCAGGGCAAAGGGGTGGAGCAAGGGGTGGTGGAAAAATGAGGTTTCGCCTAGGGTGTCAAAAATCCTTGCACCAGCCCTGAAAAGGAAGGTAGCATGGACCACTTTGATCCCGGGGTCAGACGACCCAAAGATGAAAAAAAAAAGGGGGGGGGGGAGAAGAAGAGAAAAGGAGGGGGGAGTGGAGATGTGCGTACCTCCGTCCAGTCTCGTCATCCCTGTCGAGGGAACATGCAAGGTCGACGTATCGTGGGAGGTTAAACCATAAGCTCATTGTATACAAATTCGTGCCACCAAAACCATTTTTTTGAAAATTGCTCACTGAGGCCCTTCTCTGTGGCCAAGTCTTCCATTGTCCTTATCTCCGACACCTTTCTCAACCACATGGCCACCGAAGGGGGCTGCGTCTGCTTCCAAAGCAGGGGGATGCAACTCTTTGCCGCTGTAAGCAGGAGAGGGATAATTGATTTCTTATAGACTTTGGTGGGAATCTCGTGGTGGTGAAGAAGGAAGAATTCAGGGGTATCTGGTATCTCCTGGTCTGTGAATTTTTGCACTATGAGATGCACTTCCGTCCAGAAAGGACGGAGGGTTCGACAGGACCAGAAGACATGGAGCAGCGAGCCAGTCTCCTCCCTACATCTCCAACAACGGCTTGTACTCTGGGGGAATATCTGATGTATTCTTTCCGGGGTGTATTACCACCGGGCTAGTAGCTTGTATTCTGCCTCTTGATGTCTGGCGCAGATGGATGTCTTATGAGCAAAAAGAAAGAGCCAATCTGTTTCTCTGTAAATTGCATCCCTAGGTCCTGTTCCCACTTGGATATGTAAGGAGGTCTAGAGTCTTGGGGTTGAGCAAGTAATAGTTGGTAGGTCTGGGAGATAGCATGTCGTAGCGGAGTTTGTTCTAAGCACACCAGTTCAGAGGAGGTTAATTGCCTCCCAAACGACTCAGGTGGGGGGCAGGGAGCCAATAAAATGGGTTAATTGAATCTTGCCAAAACGATAAACCCGTCAGGGCTGGATCCTCTTTGATTTGTTGCCTGTTCTTCCACCGGCCATTGGAAAGAAAGTGTCTTGCTTGAGATCGCTCAACCTCCAGCAGCTTCAAAAATCTGGGGTCTTCGAGACCTGGAGCAAATGCTGGGTTTCCAATAATGGGAGTGAGTGGAGATGGAAGCGGTGCGACCAAAAAAATGCGGAAAACTTTGCTCACCGTTTGCCACGTTTCTCCCAACGTCCGGTGGCACATATATTATGTACAGACCTGTTAATTGTTATGTACAGAACTGTCTTTTGCACTGTAATCAATGTCTGTAATAGTCTCATCGCTAGTCATGTGGCTTGTCACATCTGAGTCTATGCACCAGCCCTGTGGCTTGCCGCTCTGTGTCACTTTAAAGGTGCCACTCCGTGATGTGTCTGCAGTTGTCTTTTGTGGCTGCCTTGACTTTTGTGGATAGCTCTAGCTTTCGCTGTTCGGCTTTCCAGATAGAACAGTCCTTTAAGTGACCGGTCCTTTTATAGCAAAAACAAGTTTTGCTTTTTTGTTGTGCTTTGTGCCTTTGTACATCTTAAGAGCTTTATGATCATGGTGCGTATTTTCTTTCCTTCTGTCATTCATCAATTTGCCTTTGACATATTCTAGCGTTAGCTGCTGCTCGGGTCTGGTTTCTAAAGCGTTAAAAAGAGCAGTATACGTCTCTGGAAGGCTGCAGAGAAGCAGGGCAACAATATGATTTTCTATGATGTCCTCTTCAATGGCGCGCAGCTGCTATATGATTTCTTGCATAGCTTTCATGTGGTCACACATTTGCTGGCCTTCTTCTAGCCTCATCTTATACAGCTTTTTTAGCAGAAACCACTTGCTGTTTAGGCTTGAACGCTCATGCAGTTTTTGTAAAGTCTACATACCTTTGGCCCTTTTCTCTGTTCTTATGTGGATAAGCTGGTCATCTTCCATTAGTAAGTTTATAGTCACTTTTGCTTGCCTGTTTTTCCTGTCCCATTCCTCTGTCTCTATGTTTGTGGGTCTGTCTGTATTCAGCACTTGCCACAAATTGTCCTTGCTGAGAAGCATTTCTAGCTTGAACTTCCACAGATGGTAATTGGCATTGTTCAGCTTTTCGATTGCAAACGTCACATCTGAACCGCTTGCCATCTTTCAGTAGCTTATATACAGTACTCACTGACTTGTAATATTCTCTCCAGTGCCTGGGCCCATGACCTGTTGGCTGAGTATTGAAATGATGCACTGGAAGCTTCTTGAATGCAGAGAAAAAATTTACTTACATGGAGGATTGCAATACATGTATTTACATCATGGAGACAGGAATTGAACAAAGAGAAGCATTTCCTCTAATATACAAGAGAGTTACAATACAATAGAGATTTACATGCACATTACACTAATACTACCGCGCCATCTGCTGTAAAGACAGGTATAATGCATACAGTATATATAGTCACAGTATATAAGAAAATTGCTGTTGTACTTCCAACAGCACAGGGATCACCTCATCCAAATCTCATGCTCCTCAATTTGAGATATGGGTGTGGGGGCTGTTCTTTAGCCCTTGACCTATCAACCCTGGGGGTGTTTCCTTTCCAGCCCATGGGACGTTTCTGTGTTCCGAAGTGACTAGAGTTAAATTGGCCATAAATTATTCTGATGGTTGGATCAAGGATAGGATTTCCGACACCAGCCAAAACAGTCTGATCTCAACAAGACCAATCACCACTAGTCTGTCGTCATCAAGCTCCATACAACCAGTTTGGGGATTTCTTCTATTCACACTATGCATACAGTTTTATATGTACACGTACCACAAAATGTGTACAATCAGAAGGAATTATTATCATCTCTCTCCAATGTTTTAGTTTTTATGCAAGAGAAAGTAAATTCCTCTGATCTTTGACATAAACCAATGGCCCTCTTTCAGGGCCCTCTTTATTGTATAGGCCTTGTCCCCTGCTGGGCTTGTAGACAATTCGGCTAGATCTTTCCTTTGAGGCCCAGAGAGGTGACAGTTCATTTACCCTCATCTTTACAAGGATGGGGGAATTGTATTGGCACCCAGGTGTTAATTATGGGCAACAGGCATGCTTTTTCCTTTCAGATTGTAATCGGGGACCATCTGTTTATTATTGATCACTGACTTAAATGAATACTATGTCTTCAATACCACTGAATTAAACTATATCTACAACCAAGCTACTTTTACATATTACAGGAGGGTAAAAATATTTGGAGAAAGCTTCTGGAAGCACGGCCCAACACCCCCCCCCAGCTTGCATTTATGTGGCTGTTCTCTGAACTCCCTGACTGCTGCCCTTGGAGGACACATGTGCTTTAAAAAGAAATGTCAGTTTGTTTGGGGCCTGAATGCTGGCTAGGGAACTTTCCCAGGAGAAGTGAAGCTGAAAACTAGATAGAAGCACCAGGGGGGAATTTCGGCTGCAGGAGGAGTGTCCAGAGAATTTTAAACTTGGACCTTCCAGAAAGTCTGCTGGCTCATCCAGGTGTATTCTTCTGACTGTGAAGCAGTAGCAGGACAATTCTTCAGACCTTTCAAGGATCCAACCCTGAGGTCAAATGTCAGCCCACCTGTTTCTTAAGTATATTAGGGCATGTCTACACTTTTTTATGTCCATTACTGATCATAACTGTGCTGCAAATGGTGGTTATGACTAAGGCCTTATAGGCTGAAACATGTCAACTGTTTTCATTTGCATTTGTTCACTGTGGCTTGTCAATAAAAACAAACATTTATTTCAAAGAGCAACAACCGGAGTGCAGATCTTTTTTCCTACAATACTTTAACTCAGCCAGCAACTGTGGATCGAGCAGCTGGGAGCTCTATATATATGTTGTATGGGTAGTAGCACTGACTTTTCTGTTTATACTGTGCTGAAAATACTGAAGTTATGGGCTATTGAATGTTTAAAGCAACAATCTTGTCTCTGGTGAAAGTACTAAATGCCAGAACATTTGATGACATTTTCACACAGGTGTTGTATGTAGATACCCTTAATGTGGCCATATACTGGAAGAAATGGTTGTGAAATACAATACAAAAGATGTTGCCATAGTCTTCCAAAGTACAATGTAAAAAGTCACACACTTAGTTCAGATAGCAAGGTCTTTTCCATCAGTCTTAATGGAGCAAAACTGAGATAAACCTCTGTCAGCAGTGGA
Organism: Lithobates clamitans; assembly: GCA_037952925.1. Classification (NCBI taxonomy): domain Eukaryota; kingdom Metazoa; phylum Chordata; class Amphibia; order Anura; family Ranidae; genus Lithobates; species Lithobates clamitans. Next base: position 8,074,863 of record JBBGZY010000300.1, read on the forward strand.
TTGATTTAATTCTATAGTATGCCATTGCATACAACTTATTTCTAATGTCTGTCTATAAAACTTACTGTCTCTCTGCGGCGTCTTTCCTGTTCTCGCTTCCTTGCAAGGTCACGTTCCTCCTTAACACGCTCATTTGGGATAATATCAACTGGTTGTGCCTCTTTAGTCGTCTCCAATACAACTAAACATTGCACATCAAGAACCTTGGTTTCTGTTGTTGGATCGACAACTTTCTCTATATCCTTCTGTTCCCTGTATTAAAGTAAAAAAAACACGGAGTATAATGATTATTCATTTTCTTTTTCTAAAAACAGTAGGGGGTCATAATGGATGGATAATTCCAACTCTAGAAGAAAGGGCAGTGGTAGAGAAACTGGCTTCCACCCCAAAAAGTTTCCTCTTCCTCCAAGTCAATTTCATTCCTATTGGGCAAATGTCCCATTTGACCTTTTATGAACAGACTTGTTTTTTGGCTTTTGGCTATCGAAAAAGTATATGGCCTGTAGTATGTAGAGAGGAATGGGATGTTTTTGGACCTCAGTTGGAGCTTGTGCCATCATTGGAGAGGATTTCTTCACCCTCCCTCCCCGAATTACTTTGTGGCATCATGTGCCTTCAGAGATTTACTTTTTTCACTTCAAGCTTTGAGTTCTCAGTTTTTGCATTCTGACTCACTCTTTGGTGTGCTGGTCTTTTAATTTGTATTTTCCCTGTCAGGGACTCTGAGTCCTTGAAGGTGTTGCAGGTTTAACATTTTAGAGAAAATGTGCATGGGGCCCATCTTGGGTAAGGGGGGCCCATCTTAGGTAAGGGTGTCCCTTACTAACAATATTTTGGCAACATTGGGGTTTAAGGAGGCTGTATCTGGGAGTACAGAAGTGCCCAATTGTCCCCTAGGAGTTGTAGAAAGGGCTGGGGGCCTTTTTTCATTAGTGGCAGATAGTTTACTCATGATTTTTTCTGTCTTTAAAGGCCTTAGACATGGTAGCATCAATCTGATGTGTTATCGGTTATGTAATGACTATTTAATGCATTGATTGTATTTCTTCTCAATGTTGTATTTAAGCTGCTTTGTAGAATAAAAAGGGCTGCTATAGCCATTCAAATCACAAATAAATGTCATCTTGTGATTGGGGGGTGGGGTTTAGATCATTTTTACCGGATTAGCGGTAGTCGAGAGCCTCGGAACTCTACAAAAATATATACAGCATTTATCTGTGTAAAACACGCACCCCAATTTTAGGAGGGAAGTTTAAGAATAAAAATTACATTTTAAATAAAGAACTTTGAAGCAAAATTAGGGTCACAGCTCATCAATGCACCCTGCTCAGTGCCCATCTGCAGCTATTAAATTGACCAACAATGCATCCTGTTCAGTGCCCATCTGCAGCCTAAAAATTGACCAACAATGCAGACTGTTCAGTGCCCATCTGCAGCCTCACTTTTCCCATCATTGCAGCCTCTCCAGTGTTGGATTATCCCTGCTGTCTCCGAGGGAAGAGGAGGAGCGAGCGGCGCTGAATTATACAGAGCCACAATCTCCTGTGTACCTGGCGCTCCGTCATTCACAGCCACGCCTCCTGGCCCTGCTCATATGATAGACAGAACAGTGGCCCAATGCACCAGGAGGCCATGAGGCGTGGCTGAGAGTGACGGAGCCAAGGGTACACAGGAGATTGCGACTCTAATTCAGCGGCGCTCACTCCTCTTCCCTCAGAGACAGCAGGGATTGTGTACAACATGCACTCACGGTTTTCCCGTGATTTTAAGGGGAAAAAAGTGCGTGTTATATGCTAATACAGTATATATTACAGCGCTCACAATAATGATACAATGACTTAAATAATCACATAATAATCCATTAATAAGTGAATGTTCATATATTGGTGAACGATGTGCTCCAATCCATAAAGTGCAAAAGTGCTCCAAAATTCGAGGTGCGCAACACCCCCTCCTATGTCCCCACTCACCAGAAGGAGTGGACTCTTAGCTTTTCAGTCTAGGGGTCATTTCAGGCTTAAAACAGTGGCCAGAGATGGCAGATTCAAATCGATTCACAAAGCGGATATCCCATGCTCATAATAATCATCCATGGATAATGGTACCCAAAATGAGATAACAAGGAGAGAACTATTGTGAAGTACTGTTGGACAATATCTTTATTGCGCAAATAAAATGAATATTTACAAAATGCAGAGTAAAAACAGGCATATATTGGCAAGAGATAGCAATAGGAATCGCCACTGTTAGCATGCGTTCCACTGATAACCGGTCTATTCCTTTTAGTGAGTGGGGACATAGGAGAGGGTGTTGAGCACCTCGAATTTTGGCGCACTTTGCGGATTGGAGCACATCGTTCACCAATATATGGACAGTCACTTATTAATGAATTATGTGATTATTTAGGTCATTGTTTCATTATTGTGAACGCTCTAATATATATATATATATATATATAATATATATATTTTTTTTTTTTTTTTTGATTTGTCAAGTGAATAGCACCTTGTGTACAGCAGCTGCAAGATATTTTGCAAAATAATCTTTTCACATTTTTTATTTCTAGCGCGAGTATATATATTTAGAATATATTTTTTCACATCGATACTCTACAAGTCCTTTGACCGTGTCAGATTTATTATCAGCACCTCCAAGTAGTAACTATTTGCAGCCAAGCCAAATGTAGGTAGCCCAGGTATGCAAAGACAACTTACACAGTAACAGGTTATAAGTATTAACGGCTTCCTTTTCTTGTTGATATTCAAGCATAATAGTAAATACCAATTTCATTCATGATTCTACCCACCAGAAAAGCTTACCAAACATTGAACCTAGGGGAAGATGTGTCAATCTTATACTCACTACCCCAGACTTAAAGTGTTACTAAACCCACAACATTGAAATCAGTCTGTATATCCAGTAAAGCATGCTTGTTATAATCACTGTGGGGTTAATCCTCTGCATTGTGTAAAAAGGCTGTTTGATCCTGTGTTCTCTAATCCTCCCCTTCTTCCACTGTCCCCAATCCATCTCCTGATAGAACAGAGACTAGGGGACAAGCTCCACATGCTCAGTTTGGTGTGAATTGCTAGAGATATTTTTTTTTTACCTTGGGAGAGTACATGCGATCAGCACAGGGCCAATCAGCACTGTCCAGACAGAGGGTCAGGGATCCTGCAGCCTCATAGAACAGCCAGAGTAGAATGAAAACTCCTCCTATAAGCTTTAAAGTGAATGTAAACCCCAGTTCATGAAATTTGAGCTGGGCACATATATCTGCAGTTTTCTTATCTCTCTTCAAATCACTAAGTTCCGTGGATTTCTCCTGCTCCGTTCTTTTGTCATCAGCCTGATAACTGACAAGTTCTCCGTCACAGGAGATAAAACCAGGCTGAAATTTGTGTCAAGGAGGTTACTATAAATAGATTAGCAGACAGCTAAACTATTCACAGAAGAACCAAGAGTGTCTCTGCCTATGAGAAATGGGGGTGTGTGCTCCTTTTCTCCAATCAGCTGTATGCTCAGACTTCACACTCAGCGCTGAACAGGAAGAGAAAATCTCTAACTCTATGTGAACTTTCTAAAGAATATTTAAAGCTGAAAATTGCAGATATGCATGCAAAACTTATATAGGGAGATTTGTTTCATCTCTGTGTACAAATTGAGGCTGTTCACTTCACTGGGTATACGTGAGGGTTTACATCCACTTCAACCAGACACTGATAGAAGTCACAAGACTGCTATATACTGCTGATGAAAAAAGGTATCTGTGTACTGTGGCGTGCTGCGTTTAATATAAAATATGATTTTTCTATAAGACCGTCATAGAATAGCAATTAGGTTACTGCGGGTTTGTTTGCGGATGCTTCTCAAATGAGTGCCTTGGTAAAAAGTACACAGTTGGCAGTTGGTTGTTAATTAAACGAGTTTGTAACCATTGTCAACAAAAGCACTATAAAAGAAGCAGTAGAGACTGATAGTGAGGAACTTCAACATGGATTAACACCATAGCAGGAGGAAGAATCTGTAATCAGCGAACAAGAAGGTGCCTGATCTCCAGAAGCCTCATTGTCAACAGAGATCATAAACACAGTTACTGGAGCTAAGCAACTTAAGTGAATTTCTACTGTTACAGACCATAGTTTATTTGCTAGGCATCTTGCTTTAGATATCTGTCAGTCTTGATTTGTATTCCTAATATTGTAATAGTTTTGTATGTACAGCATTTTTGTTTAGTAAAAGCACATTTACACACTGCAGAGGTCTCAGTTTCCTTGCTTATACCGCAAAGTAACCTTGCTAAATAGACCCTGGCAAAACAATTGGGGGCTCGTGCCGCAATCTGTGCTATAATTCAACTGAAGCAGACCTGTTTTTTTCTGTGGTGTGTTGTGTAGCTTGTGCTAGGTAAAAATGCTGCGTAAGCTGTTTAGGAAAAGCAAGGCTGCAGAGGGTCCTGGTGGCCAGATTTGGCCCATCTGAAAAAGTAAAAATTTGAAGAAAAACACCCCTCAAGAGGGAATCCCCACTTCTTTAAACAGCCTGCAAAACCTTGCAGCCAAAAGAAGCATCCGCAGATGCCAAAATATCTACTTTATAGAATTTAGGGAAAGTATGCACTGACGACCAAGTGGCCGCCTTGCAAACCTGTGATATTGAAGCTTGATGACGGAAGGCCCAAGAAGTACTAAGCGCCCGAGTAGAATGCGCCGTGACAGGGAAAGGAGGAACCCGACCCTTAAAAGAATAGGCCTGAGTCACAGTCTGTCTGATCCATCTGGAGATGGTAGCCGAGGAAGCGGCCGGTCTACAGTAGGAAGGAAGGACCACAGTGGCTGCCAGATACACCCGAATTGCACGAACCACATCCAAGGTATGCAAAGCAAATTCCTTGGGATGAGCCGGCTTGGGACACAAGGACGGCAACACAATGTCCTCATTCAAATGGAAGTCGGAGACATTGGGCAGATATGACGGACAGGGACAAAGAACCTCTTTATACCTATGGAGTACTAAATAGGGACTACGACAGGAAAATGCCGCCAACTCCGAAACCCTGCGGGCCGAGGTAATAGCCACCAAGAATGCCACCTTCTAGGACAGCATAGGTAAGGGAATCTCCCGAATATTCTCGAATGGAGGTTTCTGGGGAACCGATACTACCAAGTTTAAATCCCATGGCAGTAAGAGAGACCGTACAGGCGGAAGACACCTGGCCCTTGATAGTACTTAAGGCCAACTTCTGCTCAACGCCCCGTTGAAAAAAAGAGAAGACTCATACCATGAAATGTACACTTTCCACGTACGATGGTATATCTTACTAGAAGTCGTCTTCCTCGCCTTCACCCTAGTAGGGATCACTGATCCCGACAGACTTCTATCTCTCAGTACCTGGCTTTCAATTGCTAGGCCATTAAAACCAGTTACTGTAAAGCAGGATGGAAGCTTAGCCCTCGGTACAACTGGTCCTCTTTGAGAGGTAGCTTCCAAGGGATGTTTATGGCCACCAGAATGACCAGAAGACTTTCACCCTTGATCCTTCGCAGGCAGCACAGAAGAGGAAGGTGTTGGCCCTGCAGTGGCACTAGGGCGACTGCAGGGGCCAACCAGAGGAACCCGCAAGATTGCCACAAGCCTCATTTACTTCCTGTTGAACTGAACCTTCTGAAGGGGCCTGACGTTTGAGAAGAAAAACTACTAACCTGGTCAGCATTCACTCCATAGACCCAGGGAACCCAATTTCCTGGACGGGGCTAGAAGGGACCTTGGGTAGTTCGGACGTCACCTGAACCTTTACAGGAATTATACCTGCACAAGGAGACACAGGGCCCCCAAAGTGGACAAACTCTGTCCACCCTTCTTTAGTACCTTCAAAATGTTCAATTTTTGGACGCCCTTGATGCTCACGAAGGAGGTCCATGAATCTGGAAACCAGCGAAGATGTCCCCCCACCCCAGCAATGGGTGAGGGAAGACCGTCGTGCTAAAGGAGTCTTGTCAGTGGATCCAGAGAAGCCTGCTCTAGGCTTACCAGACCAAGATTGCTTGGAACTTCCCGTGGAAGACTTGAGAGATCAGTTTCCTTTATCTGCAGTCCCGGAAAAGTTTCTTATGGGCTGAGAAAGAAATGCCCCCCATCTGCGACGAGGCTCCTTCCCTTTCCTAGATTGAGGCAGGAAGGAACTCTTCCCCCCTGTGACACCCTTAATGATATAATGTGGATAAGTGTGGCGCTAAAAAAATAATCTATATGTGCGTTATTGAGCAAAGCCTGACAGAATGGACATCTGAGAGACAGTATGCGCAACAAAGTGCATTAATGAAACACGAAATTGATCGTATATAAACTAATAACTAGGCACTAGTAGAGGTGAGTGATGCAAAGTGGGAATAAGGGCAATCTGTGTGATAAAGTGTGTTAATATAACACTACAAGAGGACCGTGTATAAACTGATAGCTGACACTAGCAGAGGTCCCTGTGAAATAGTGATAGAAAGAATTAAAGGGGATAACTATTAAAGATCCCAGACTATGGGAATAAGCAGTTGGAGAACGTAATCAAATGGTGAACTAACTAGGACATCTTAGAAGATGCAGTGATAAAAATACATAATGAACACGTGATAAGACACATTAACAACATGAACTGCTGTCAGAACTAGAAATCCAGCATGAACGCATGGGTAACTGACATAACTAAAAGTCCAACATGTATAAAAAGATAGGCATCTAGGGATGTGGCTGGGACGATCAACAACAACCGGAAACGGTAGTGTGGGGCCCTTGAATCCAGGAATGGCGTCCACAGGATAAGGATTTCGACTTATATGTGAAAGGGATAGGCAAAAATACCCTTACCAGCAGTGGTGGACTCCCGAGCCAGCGGTTTGGGAGTCAGACAAGCTTGTAATGGAGCAGGAGGGGTGATTACACGGCTGTTGGAGACGATGAAGAAAACTGTGGCACTCACCAACCGAACCTCTCTGGTCTCAATGACTGGAACTGCTCACAAAAGTACTTGCTCCATGGAGTAGGTATAGGTCCTCAAATGAGATAGGGATCAAAAAGAAGACTTCCCCATAGTGTGAATCAGCTTTTTAAAAGCTTTATTTGAAAACAAAGCAGTAAAACACACACTGGCTTGAAGATTGGAGTCAGGTGTAAAATAGTATAAAAAAGCGCTTAGATCAAATGGTGGCAAGACAGGCAACCCGACGCGTTTCGTCCAATAGGACTTCAACTGGGGTATATGACTGTCTGCCACTCATGCCTGTATATATATAAAACCTATAATTACCAAATAATAGCAGCTGTTCGCACCATGTATACCGCCACTTCCGGGTCGCCGGGGGATGGCGTCAACATAAGCAATAAGCCTATCACGATAGCTCTAAAGCTGGTTCTCAACCAAGCCTCAATGTGGTAAATCCAATCAAATTGTGGTGTGGACGGCGTCACCTCTCGCGCGACAACGTCTAGGAGCAGGTGACATCCGTCCACCAACTGAGTATCAGGTCAGGGGATGACACGCCCAGCAGGACGCATCCCTCCCCACAACCAATCACAGCAAAAATAGGAGAGATGTACACATCCAATAAGAGACTGCGCTGGACGCGTGTGACGTCACTCCAGCAATGCCGGAAATGACGAGAGAGCTATGGAACGCATATGCGAACCACGCCTCACTATAGTAATGGGCATAAAGACAACACGGATGATAGCTTGGAGCGCAAATGCGGTCCAACCCTCCGGATGGAGGGATAAATGCCAAAAACAGTAATTAAGAGCAACTGACATGGCGCGAACATTGCTAAACACAAAGAACTCAAGGACAATGTGTTATAATCCCAATATATCGGTACAACAAAATTACAGAAAACAAAATTATACAAAAATATTAACGCACTATTGGGTATTAGTGTACACATAATAAATAGTGATATAACAATACCCATATGTGAGAACATAGTAAAACAGGGACCCTGAAACATACAATGAAGATATGTATATATACCCACAACCCTTGATCCGACAAAATATGGTAACCAATCAAGAGAGTCTAAATTGATTGGATCAAATAACAAGTAAACTAGTAACAGTAATCTGAGACAAAAATAATAGAATAAAATTATAAAAATAACAGTTAATGGCCAATGGGTCATTATAAACCGGGTTGGAGTCTGGAAGCTATGTAGACTATGTACTAAGATTGGGTAGATGGATCGGACATAAATAGTAAGTAAACAAAACAGATGTCAGACAACTGATCACCGCAAACACTGAGCAGCTGATCACAGGGCACAAAAGAGGGTAGTAGGAAGAAAAGAGGAATCAATATCAAGACTGGTTGATAAAAGCATTTATATCCCAATCAATATTGAGACCAAATGGCGAATAACATTTTAATTGGTGTATCTAAAAGGTCTCTAATCTTGGTACACCCCTCTTCAGGGATGCACCCCTCCAATGCGGGATAAATTTATCAATGACTTGGAATTGAGTTCCATTTGGATTTTGATGACAATGCAAAAAGTGCTTAGGAACACTATGGTTTGTGAGGCCCTTTTTTATGTTAGCTATATGCACATTACCTCTCACAGAAAATGTGCGTATAGTCCGGCCCACATACTGTTTTTTTACAAGGACACGTGATCAAATAGACCACATATCTAGTTTAGCACGTCAAAAAATGTTTAATCTGATATTCCTTCCCTGTGGTGGTAGAGACAAACGTCTCAGTTCTCTTCCGTCCACAAACATTATGTAAACAAACGTTACATCGTTTGCAAGGAAAAAAGCCTTTCATATTATGAAAGAAAGAGCGAATCGCAGGGAGTCAATGGTGTTAGGAACAATCTGACTTCTGATAGATGGAGCCCCTCTATAAATTACACCACCTCGTTCAGGAAGAACGGGGCCCAATACTGGATCATTTTTAAGGACCCTCCAGTGTCTCACTAGAATCTCCTTAATCTGTTTATGTTGTATAGAGAAATTTGTCAGGAGGGACCACCTATGTTTGTTGTCAGATCCACCCTTAGGTTGTCCCACTAACAAAGAATCTCTGCTGATCTGAGCGATATTTTTGATTTTATTGTCAATATCTACAGAGTCATAACCTTTGTCGACAAACCTGGACCTTAGGATCTGTGTCTGATGAAAATAGTCTGCAAGGTTGCTACAGTTGCGTCTAATCCGGGTGAACTGGCTACGTGGTACCGATTTCAGCCAGGTAGCGTGATGGCAACTATCGACCGGAATGTATCCATTCCGGTCGGTGGGTTTAAAAAATGTTTTAGTTTCCAAACGATTACCAACTACTAATATCTCTAAATCTAAAAAATGAATAGCAGAAGGGCTGACCTCATACTTCAGCTCTATCCCAATCTCGTTATCATTGAGCCTATCTAAGAAAGCATGCAAAGACTCGATACCTCCTCTCCACAGGAGGAGGATGTCGTCTATGTACCTCGCCCAAAGAACTAGCTCTGGGGGATCGAGGGCATAGACGACATCCTCCTCCCAACGGGCCATAAAAATGTTGGCCAGGCTAGGGGCGAACTTAGCGCCCATAGCCACTTCCTTTTGTTGGATAAAGAACTCTCCGTTATACCAAAAATAATTATGTTTGGTCGCGAACCTCAACAGGTCCATGATGAATCTCTGTTGGGTTCTGGGGATGGACTCTTCCCTTGACAAGAAGAGTTCAACTGCCGCGAGACCCGCATTATGGGGTATGGAAGTATACAACATTACGTCAGCTGTAACTAGAAGGAGATCACTACTGTAAGTAATGTTATTAAGTTTAGAGATGGTGTCTTTAGTGTCCCTAAGATAAGATGGTATAGATTGCACGATGGGTTGTAGGAAAAAAATCAATATATTTCCCTATGCGGGAAGTAATGGAGTCGATGCCGCTGATGATAAGGCGACCGGGGGGCTGGGTAACACTTTTATGTACTTTTGGTAAATAATATATTACCGGGAATCTCAGGGCAACTGGAACCAGGAAACTTTTTTCTTTGTTATTTAGAATTCCTAGTTGGAACCCAGTGTCGACCAAGTCCTTAAGTAATCTCTTGTAAGGGACTGTGGGGTTAGTATAGATCCTAGAATAGGTATCTGTATCGCTTAAGATTCTAGTCATTTCTAAATGATAATCGTTTTTATCTAAAACGACTATCCCACCTCCCTTGTCCGCGGGTTGGATAACTAGATCTTTCCGTTCGCAGAGTTTTTTTAAGTCCATTCTTTAAGGTGGGGTTATTGAAGGACCTTTTAATAGGTAATTTGTCTAGATCCTGTAGAACAAGATCCCGAAAAACTTTAATGGAAGGGGCAGTGGGACCAGGAGGGTTGAAAAGTGAAGGGTTTGAAAGTCCTGAATGGGCTATATGTGAATTAATTTCAACTTTTGGTCTCGTGGGATTAGAAAGGATATATCTCTGTACATTTAGTTTGCGTACATATTTTTGGATGTCTATGAAAGTACTGAATTTATTCAGTTTATTAGGAGGAGCGAACTTTAAGCCCTTTTCCAGGACCGAACGTTCAGCCTCTGATAAATCTGCTTTACTAAGATTAAATATCCCACTCTCCTTTAAACCCTTTTTCTTTTGTCGGGCGCGCCTCCCCCCTCTGGTCCCCCGTTTCGTCTATAGCTCGTTTGAATCTCCCTGGTTCTTTGGGAAAATCCCCTTGGTATGAGGGGCCCGGTTGTTGCTGGTTATAGTTAAAAGGTGATCTGTTGTAATAACTAGAATCGGTCTCTCTATAGGGGTGGTAAGAGTTATGGTTCTCACGTGGTCTTTCGTCCCTTAAAGGGGAATATCTATTAAACGTGCGTATAGGTGTTCTCTGTGGGTAAAAGTGCTCATAATGTTCGTTATATCCGTCGTAATGGTTTTCTCTTCTTGGTGTGGACCTCTGATGAAGATAATTGAAGGACTTATCTCTCTGACCTCTCCCTCTACCTCTCCCTCCTCTCTCTCTACCTCTAGAGTTGACTGGAGGTCCCCTCCAGTAAATTTTAGGAGTATTGGGGAGGGGGGGGGGGCAGATTGGTGGTAATCAACAGTCCTATAGTCTGTTGCACCACTATTTTTGGGTGGGAGTGGTTGAGATTGGAAATACTGCTGTTCCGAAACTTCCATTTGACATGAACTGTTCTCAGGAGCAGCAGGTCTCTCATCCTTAATTTGCCAAGAAAAAACAACCATTTTTATAGTCATTAACGTCCCTGGTATACTTTTTTGTTTTTTGATCTTTTGATCTTTCTCTTCCTTTTCTAAGAGGTTTCTGAGGGAAGTGGAATGTGTGGCATATTCAGAAGAATGATGTCATCCATGGTAGCCCCAAACAGGCAGTTGCCTTGAAAGGGCAGATCAATGAGAGCTTTCTTAGAGGCTTGGTCTGCTGACCAATCCTTGAGCCACACCACACGTCTAATCACCACCGCTGAAACAGAAAGCTTGGATAGCACAGGAGCTGCATCCAAGGCTGCATCACAAATATACTGCAGCCAACTGGTCTGCTAAATCAACATAAGCAGTAGGAACCTGCTCATTACCCAGACCCTGGCACAAAAGCTTGACCCATTTAGTTAGGGTCTGCGACACCAGGGCCAAGGCCAGGATGGGTCGTAATGCTGAACAAGCCATAGTAAACATGCTGCGTGCCACAGCCTCCTCTTTTCTGTCAGCCAGGTCCTTCAAGCACAGGGATTCTTCTACTGGGATCATGGTTCTTTATTCAACCTGGAAACACGAGGGTCCACCACTGGTGGGGTAGGCCACTTTTAAAAAAAATGTAATTCTTCAAAGGGGTAGCGTACAGAGAAACGTTTGGGGACCACAAAGGGTGACTTTGGTTGTTCCCATTACTTAACCTTCACTCGCTTCTGAGACCGCGGAGGACTCATCCTCACCATCGGACAGGTCAGGGGGAGAGACATTAAATCCCCCTGGACGGCCCACGTCCCTGGCGGCATCAGGCTCAGAATCAGATGAGACGGACTGAGCAGGGGAAGGCGGGGGATGCTTCCTCCTGGGTCTTTGCCCACACGCTACTTCCACCCGGAATACCAATGACTTAAGGACAGCCGTCAGTGCAACCATGGGAACCTGGGGTTCTGATGGACCTGCCACCTCTATGAGGGAATCAGTTAGCAAGATGTGACCCTGAGGCTCCATAGGAAAGAAGACCCTGCAGTACAAAAGGAATCTTTGGCACCGCCAGGGGACACCCCAATGGCCAGGGTACCTATCAGCAGAGAGGAAGATACACAAGGACCCCCAAAGACTCACCCTCCCAGCTGGAAGAGCGCCGCAATTCGGACCCAGCAAACTCCAACGGTCGGCATCTATTTCAGCTATCCCGGGCAGGAAGAGGAGAGGAGGAAGAGGAGAAGCCCTCGCATCTTCACGAGGGACCAGCGTCTCACTAGACTAAGGAAAAATGGCCCTTGTGAGGTGATCTGCTTGGTCTCCGCCCTGAGACCAACCAAACCAAGGGAAAACAGCTGCCACAATGTTATCGGACCTCCCAAACATGGCTGCCGGCCGTTTGACATGCTGAAGCATGCTGCCAGGATCCTCTGTGCCTTCAACATTGTTGCACCACCCTTTGCAAGGAGACCCCCCTCCAAAAAGGTACTGTACTCCACCAGGCAGGGTGAACATTTAAGGGGACACTGCTGTGCACTCTGCTCTCTGAACTAGAACACCCAAACTGCACACACAGCGGGGCATGCACCCAGGGGTCTCCGCTGCACCCTCTGCACTGGAGACCCCCAGGTGAAGACATCTGGATTTCAAGGAATACCCTTTACCACCTTTTTATAAAATGTTCTCTCCTTATCTGCTCAAATTGCATTGACCTGCTAAAGGGAGCCATCCTAGTGAATATAATACTGTTTATACCATTTTCAGTATTGTGCAGGATTGCTGGCCTGTGAGTTGAGGCAGAAGGGAGAGATCTGACACAAGATATTGTGCCGGTGTCTACTCTCCTGTTAACCTGTTCACATAGGTCCCTGTATTGAGTTAATATTTGTGTTTATTCACAATTAAGGGAACGTTACACCAAAATATTGTTTTTACTAGATAAGGAGTGTTTCCATTATTGACTAAAGTTGACACACATATGTATCTTTGAACCGTTTCTGTAATATTGTGTGAGTCTCGATTTACTACCACAGCTGGTGAGATGATAGAACCCAGGGTGTCAGAGGTAAGGGAGGATTTGCAGAGTCGATGTAATTAGTGGGATAGAGAGTCTATTAGCAGCCCTTACGGGGGAACCGCTACAGTAGAACTAGAAATCAGAATTAAAGTACACTATCTGAACTTTAATCTTTCCTTATACACAGACACCATGTCTGCTTTGTATCCCGCACCCCTTTCATAGTGAAGGGGAACGTGTATGCAAAACTCCCTTATTGGTCTATTTAAATATGCTAGCAATTGTTTAAAGGTCATACAGTACTTAATGGTTTAAAAGAAATTGTCTCAGGTGAATCTAAAAATATTTTCACCACGACCAAGAATCTCGAAGCCTCAGGATTTGCCTCTAACCCATAGTAGCAGGGAACCCAACCTCACCTCTCCTCAAGACCCTTCAAAAACAAAATCACCAGGAAAATGCCCATCTTTCCTAACAACCTCTTTTGCAGCACTTTATTCTAGATTTCTTGCTTACTCAGGAAAGGTAACGTTTTTGGCTTACTTTATGAGGATTGTGCAGAACATAGTAACTGGATTTGGAACTTGTTTAGGCTGTCATAAAGGAACCTTTAGATATACTTTAAGTCTTCCCCCTGAAAACATGGTATACTTGCATTTTCTTTGATTCCAAAGCTTTAAGTGCTTTTTCCCTCTCTTCTTTGGCTATTGCAGCCTTCCTAAATTGCTGGAAGCTGTCACTTGAAGATTTGATGGTCACAGGAATCGGGTTCAGTGCTTTGGAAAAACTGGCCCAGCTGCCGTTTGCAGCCTTACAGATCTAGAGTAAATAACAAGCAGTGGTAAGCAGGTAAAATATGTCAAGGTTTGTGTTTTTTTTACAGTGCTTACCATCCCATAGCTACACTATGTACCACACTCACATCAGATGAATTGTCTATTTGCTGGGTTTGCAGTAGCCAACCTCTGCATCATATCCTATAGAGAAATAGTCTGTTATGAACTGTCTGGGCCTGACAGGCCATGAACACTGAACAACACTAACGGCTCTGCAGTAAGTAGTGAGGCCAGCTTCTCCATCACATCCTATAGAGAAATAGACACGAGTCGCCTGAGCCAGAGCAGGCCATGACAATGAAAGAACACCAGCTCTCTTGTAGTAAGTAGTATGGCTGATCCATAGCATGGGGACAGTGAGATTGGGCAGTCAGTCCCAACTGGTCTTAAAAGGTAGAGCTGTACGTTAAAGTAGATCTCAGAACAGCACTAAAGCTCTGATGAAATAGTAGCAAAGAAATATACTAAACATAGAAAAAAAATAGGTACTAGACAGACATATTTATATAAAATAGTTCTTATTTACAAAAAAAAAACAAAAAATGGTAGAAAGAATTTGTCAAACTGGATGCTATATCAGGACAGGCAGCAATTCTTTCATCCACTTTGATCATGTAGTACAATGTTGGTTTAGCGTAAAAACACTGAGAATGATAAGGTGGATACATTTGGTCTTGTTACATGACAGCAAGTTCAAGTGTAACTCACTAAATATTTCCACGGTCTCTCCTAATCAAAGTAGTAAAGGGGAAAGCAGACCCCAGGTACAGATAGCATATCTTGTATAGATCTTGTACTTCTTTGTGGACAGCCAGGAGAAAATTGAAAGAAAAAAAACGAAAAAACAAACATAATGCTCCTTTGGCATTTTTAATGCTGTCCTTGACCATGTTAGATTTCATCTTACTTCCTGTCCACTTGACAATAGGATGGAAAATGAGGGGAGTTGCCATCAACAAGGCAGGAAGACACAGACCTTAATAACCTGATAAAGATTGTAACCCTTTCCCATTGTACTGACAAGTCAAGTCAAAAAATGATTTTTCAAACTAGGAGTGTTTGTTACAACAGTCAGTGGGCTAAATGGAATGATATCCTGCGATTTCCCATCTAAATAAAAAAAAAAATTCTTCTATTACTACCCCAACTCTGTCCATTGAGGAACACAGCTTGATGATAACTAGGCCTCATGCACACTGGATGTTTTTACAGCTGCAGTTTTTGGTATCAGGTGTTTTTTTCTGCAGCCAGAAAACTCCCCAGCATGTTATCCTATGTGTCCATGCACACATAGGCTGTTGTCAGCGTTTTCTGGTAGGGGCATTTTCAGGCTAGAAAAAAGAACAAAAAACCCAGAACCACTGCTGGGTTTTTCAGCTATAAAAACGCAACAACAATGAAAAACGCTGCAACTGCAAATTTCTTTTATGTACATTTCCCAATGTCCTTTGCCAATCTGCCTCATTGTCTCAGCTGGGTGGATCTCCATTTTGAGTTTAGCTGGAATACAGTGAAGACATCAGTCTTGTGACACATCTCAAACAGACTTCATCTCAGCCGTACAATCACATGAAGAACTGTGGGATGTCCATCATGTCCACAAGGGAAATATTTGGAAAAAATATTTAAGAAAAAAAAAAGCAGCAAAATGTGGCAAAACTTAACACAGCAATGCTACTGCTTTTTTTTATACCGTCCAGTGTGCATGAGGCCTAAAGCAATTTAGAATCCTCTTAAAGCCTACAGCAGAAAAGGACACTAGGCACATAGAAACTAAATATAAATGTGCATTAGTGAATGGCTTCACTTTATACATGTGCACAAATGTCTCAGAAAAAATAATTAATATATTTATGATTGCTCAAACAAATATATCATGAAAAGTTCAAAACGGCTCCAAAATTTTTTCTAGAGGATTCCACTCCAACACCATGCGAGAAATAAAATCTGTGTTCCAGATAATATTCGTGACTTTTCCCCAAAGTGACAACAAATTGCGCTCACTAGATGACCCTGGCCAGCAAGTGACCATAAGACATTGAGTACCTCCTCGAATCCTAGAAACCATTCAATGATCTTTTTCCAATCTATCATTCACATGTATGGTGAACTTGGTCGAATGAGCCCGGGAACAGCCAGATCAAATCTTTGTTATCTATCCTCCGCTCCAATCTCCCACATCTGAAAATCAGGCTCCACCAAAAAGAGCCAGGGAAGGCAGATATAGTGTAGTATCGTTTGTTGTTAAAAAATGTCACTTACAATATTTCCAGCAGGGTAATGCATCAATATATCAGAAACACCTAAGGCGGTGGAAGTCCGTCCAGACAGCGCTATCTGACCAGTGGTGTATGCTATGCATTAGGCAACCCCCCAGCGGAAGTGACAGAGTGTGTGTCAGACCTAGCTTCTATGCGTTTTGTGTTCCAGCGCGCGTCATCGGGAAGTGGGTCTGACACAGGTTTTCTTAGCTTAAATAACGGACCAATATATTAATTTTTTCGGAGACATTTGTCATAGCTCCCAAATGTCCCTGACTTCGAGGGACTGTCCCTGATTTGGAAAAATGTCTCTCTGTTCCTCTTTCCCCCTCATTTGTCCCTCATTTTGGTCTGATCTATATAGTTGTATATAAAATGCACTTTTTATCTTTCAAAAAGTTTTTCCCAGTCCTAAACCTTTCATTAACTTTCTAAATTGCCGCATTTGTACATTTTAAAAGCCAATATAAAGGAATAGTAGTGGTAAAAAAAAAAAAAAAGTCCTTGTGGATTTAATTAACCTTTTTTTTTTGGTCAATTCTCCTTCAAGGGGGTGTGGCAGGGGGCATGTCCTATGCCTACATACGTTTGTTAGTAGGTGTCCCTCATGCCATCTCAAAATGTTGGAAGGTATGCATTTGTGCACATGTATAAAGTGAAGCCATTCAATAATACACGTTTATACACGGTTTTGAATGCATATATACTATTTGTATAAATCTCTTTTTTTGCATTCTAATGATTGCATTGGGAGTGCCCTTTACCACAGCATTCCTTCTTCATTAGTCTTCATTAATTTCAGGTGTAGCAAGCTTTTTTCCTTTTTGTTTTATTATTGGTGCCGGTTCCATTTATTATACATAGAAACTAAAGTCCAGCTGCCTTGCGGATATAATCCCTCCTCCAACCTCACACCTGCTAAGTTGTAGCAAGCAGAGGAAACAATAGCATATGAGGAGATGGAGTTGAGTCCCTCAATTTACTTCAGAAAAAGGGTGGGGAGTACAAAAATTCCATTTACTCTATCATCTGTTAAGAGGCACAGCTAGATGAGAAGCCAATGAAAAATCAGTCCAAAGTGAGGAGTAGATCATCATCAACATCAGATCATCATCAACATCAAATCAAACCAATGCAAACAAGTGTGAAATCCGAAGCAAAACGAAAACCAGAATTCTCTGAGCCTCAATCCTGTCAAGTAGACAGAGTAAAAAGCTATTCTCCTAAGGACACAAAGCATAACTAAGCAAGTGTGAGGTAAGTGGAGGGGGGGCGGGGGGGGGTTATAGACTCAAAGGGTCTGGCTTTCAGTTTTCTATGTGCCTGGTGTCACATTATCCTGTGTATCCAGTATACCCTAGGTTGCTTATCAAATTGTGTCCCTCAATAGACAAAAGAGAAATAGTATGGCTGGAATTTGGCCTATTACATGGCTGATTTTAAAAATATTGAGGTTTATGTCAATATAGAATACACCAGGGTAATAAAATAGGATTTTTTCGTCATACTTACCTGTAAAATTCTTTTCTTTGAGTACATCATGGAACTTAGAGTTAGGCTAATATTACCTACTGGGTTATACGCCATTTCTAGGTGAATGAACACTGGTAGACAGTCTTAGACAGGAGTGATCCCCTATATAACCCCTCCCATACAGGAATTACTTAAATTTTGCAGCACGCACTGAATACTCAAAAAGAGGGGATGGACCTCTGTGTCCCGTGATGTACTCAAAGAAAAAGGATTTTACAGGTAAGTATGACAAAAAAATCCTATTTTCTTTATCATACATCACGGGACAGAGAATTAGGCGAATATTCATTACCTACTGGGGCATCCCAGAGCAATAGCCTTGAGGGGAGGGAGACACCCTGCCAAACAATAGCCATCAGACCTTGTACGGTAGCCGGCATTACACTGCGGCCAAAAGCCAAATCCTCGGATGCTCAAACATCCACCTGATAAAATTTTGTGAACGTAGGCACTAAAGACCAGGTAGCAGCCTTAGAAATCTGAGCCACAGATACCTGATGGCGAAAAGCCCAGGGAGGTTCCTACACCCCTGGTAGAATGAGCCCCCACCCTAAAAAGGGAGGAACACTAGGTTTCAGACCATAGGCCTGAATGACCAACTGACAGACCCAACTGGCAATGGAAGCTGCCTGCCCCTTCTTGGGTTCTTCTGGTAAACCAAAAAAGGAGTCTGATCCTCCGATCTCCAAAGATCTAGACAAATAAACTCTGACTGCCCGGACAACGTCCAAGGAATGCAGTAGTCTCTCTTCCGCCGAACAAGGCTGAGAGAAACCATAGGGGGATTTAAATAAAGGGCCGACACTACCTTAGGCAAGAAGGATGGAATAGGACGCACCACCACCTTGTGAAAACTTAGGTATGGTTCCTTACATGGAAGGGCTACCAGTTCTGACACCCTTCTAGCCGAGGTGATGGCCATCAGGCAGGCTAGCTTGCGTGACAGCAAGACCAATGGAATTTCCTTGATAGGATCAAATGATTGTTTCTGTAACACAGACAGCACCAAATTTAAGTCCCAAGGACACATAGGTGACCTAATCCTTTAAGGACTGGCAGACTCCAATTGCTGCGACAGCTGGCTGAATAGCTGAACTGGCCAGAGAAAAGGTAGCCTTTAATAGTGACTCCAGTTTCTTGTCAACAGGGTCTTTCAAGCCCTGTGTGTTATCTACCACACAAGTTAAGTTCTCATTTAAGGAAGAGACTGCTGCATCTACGGCTGGCATGCTCCACTTCTTAAACTTTTCCTCCATGGGATATAAAAGGGAAAACCTCTTAGGAGGAACAAAAATCCTGTCAGGATGTTCCCAATCAGCATACACCGCCTGTTCCAACAGTGGGTGCACGGGGAAAGCCTGTGCGGCCTGAGGAGGCCTCAGGGACCCCAAAGAGGACCAGGGGGGCTCAGAAACATCTGCAGGAGGTAACTTAAAGGCAGAACGAACCATCTCGGTAAGAGTCTGGATGAAAAGCCTCTGCGACTGAGAGGCAGATACCAACGGGACATCTTCTGCCTCAGATTGCTCAGAAGCAGACTCAGCTGCCAGGCCCTTCACAGAATTCTTGGCATTTAGCTCTTCCCCATCCTCAACCCATTCCTGCTCCAAATCAGGAGGCTCAGGGAAGGGGGATCTGTCATGCTTCTTGCCACCCTGCGGGATGGAGGCAATCATGCCAGCAATCCTGTGCTCTAACCCGGCTAGGGCTGAGGACAGTTCATCCCTGGTGATAAAGGGTGAAGCAGCAGCATTGACTGTAGACACAATACCAGACAGTACAAAAGGCGCATCAACACTAGGGTCACGACTAGGCTCCTTTAGGAGCTACTGACATAAGTGTGCCCTTCCCTGTAGTGTTAACCCCACTCTTTTTTTTGAAGACATTGCAAGCCACAAAAAAGGGAGTACCTGGGTTTAGTACTTACATACCCCAGAAGGGAGACCCCTTAATAGGGCTCACCAAGCCCCTATGCAACAATCCTGCTAAGCACCTTAGCCTGCCAAGCAACACGTTGCAGGTATGGAGAAATGAACTGCTGAAAATGCCTGGTTCAGAGTCTGCTCTGTGTCCCACAGCTGTCCTCTGGAAGCACCACATGTTTTGGCATACACAGCTTAAATAAGCTGGCTGTGCGATGGGAGGTTCCACGCATACGCATGCACGGTCCCAGCGAACGAGCACGGCTGAATTCGCATATGACGCAAATCTTTGTGCGCCCAGATTAGGCTACGACGCATATGCAGCTCTGTGTGCACACAATGCCTGTGGCGAGGCCTCGTGCGCCATGGCCACCAAACCGCAAACGCCTGAGCACTTTGGCGAACGCACGTGCACCATGTGAACCAAGATGCGCAATGGTGCACTCTCGTGTGCGGACCATCTATTTATGGAAAAATCAGCCAAACAAGAAAAAAAAGTACTCTTTTGCAAACACCCATAGCTAGCCCAAAACTCTCCCCTGTGGTCACTGCACACAGGTGTCCAGCCTCTAGCTAGCTTGACCAATTGTTACAATCACTGGGGCACCGAGCAATAAGTAAATAAAAGGGTTTCACTTACCCATCCAGGCGCAGGCCAGCCTTAGAAACTAGGAGCCCAATCTTTACCCATCACAGCGGGTTCCTGTCACTTGAGGACCTTCAAGGGCTGGGTACCCTTTCATGTTTTAGGGTCCACTCCCTTGGACCTGTACAGCACCCTGCAAGAATGCCTTATCTCTGTGGTGTCCAGGATTCCACTACGCAGGGTCCAGCGCCTGAAGGTCGCATTATAGGCAAAACCTCGCAGGATCCTTGTGTCTTCTTTGCGAGGCTCAGGTACCATTTATCTAATCATATAACCCGGTTTCAAATGGATCCGATCGGTCAAACCCTTGATTAATTTAAAAAACATTTTTGGGACTAAAGACCTGGAGCTCAGAGAGTTCAACAAACGTGCCCATCTACCTTGCAGACACTTGTAAAGAAAAGAAATACTTCCTGTATGGGAGGGGTTATATAGGGGATCATTCCTGTCTAAGACTTTGTCTACCAGTGTCTATTCACCTAGAGATGGAGTATAACCTAGTAGGTAATGAATATTAGCCCAATTATGTCCCGTGATGTATGATAAAGAAATTATATATATTTTTTTTAAATGTGAGGTAAAATGTTATTCCCCATGTATAAATGCATGATAAAAAGGCAAAGGAGATGTGAGTGGCATCTGCATGCAGCTGGATTACATGTCATTTGTCTAGATTAAAATAACCAAAACAAAATTGGATTGCTAAAATAGACATCTATTATACATTTTCATCATGTCATGAATTAGCCTGATATTTTGACATTATCCTCCCGAGTTAATGTCCTCATGCTATCTTATACATACGAAAGGAAAAGACTAAAAGTAGCCTTTTTCAACCAGGGTGCCCAGTTCCTTCAGGGCTGCCATGACAAAATTTCAAAAAAAAATGCCCAAAAACTGTATATAAGCCAGCAGGTAGATCAAGCCTGCCTTTAAGTTACACAAAGACACAGGTTTTCATTGTACACCATTACAACATTTCAGTTGCCGGCATCCTAACAACCAATGATGTGATTGGTTGATAGGAAGGACGTCAGGCACCTGCACAGCATCCTTGTTTGCCATTCCCCTGCCCCTTTCTGTCAGCACTGGGGTCACATCGGCTGAGTGAGGGAGAGAAATTGAGGGAAAAGAGAAACATTGGACTACTAGTCAGTACCAGTGTGCAATGATGAATTTGCTTTGAAAGAATAAGGCTACTTTCACACTGAGGCGCTTTACAGGTGCTATAACGCTAAAAAAAGCGCCTTGACAAAGCTTCTCCTCTCACTCTAATGTGAAAGCCAGAGGGCTTTCACACTGGAGCGGTGCGCTGGCAGGATTGTAAAAAAAGTGCAGTGTTGTAGGAGCGGTGTAATCAATGGGCAGCGCCGCTGCCATTGGCTCTGTGCAGATGGTTTTAACCCTTTTCCAGCCACCAGCGGGGGTTAAACGCTCCCCGCTAGCGTCCGAAAACCTCTGCAAAAATGACGGTAATGCACCGCTAAAAATTTTGCAACTTTACCGCAGGCGCCCCCTAATATGAAAGTAGCCTAAATAATTTGGAACATGGAGTGTCCTATGTGTGTGGATGTTGCTTCGTTATGTAAAAGGATTAGTTTAATTTTTTACACTTTAGAATAGGGTGCCTTGAGATGTGCAGGATTTTAAAAGGGTGCCTTGACTGAAAAAAGTTTGAGAAACACTGGACTAGAGGATTGATGTTAAGAAAATACCTTTGTTGACGTTTTAGCATCATCTCCCACAGTGAATGGATTGTTGCATGATTCAGGAATCTGCTCCATGTCAAGTTTTTGGAATTCATTTAGTACAGTACCTGAATATTTAGAAAAAAAAAAAAAACATGGAACTTGGCCTTTGAATACAAAATGGTAAGTACACCCTTCTGTAAATAAGTGTGAACAATTGTTCCTAATTGGTTTGAATCACAAGAAAGATCAACAATACAAATTTATTGTTAATGACAGCTTATAAAAAAATTTAAATGAAAACAGGTCAGTCATACAAACAGCGGCATTCAAATCCACCCACTTCCGTGTGCTGTCCATCAAGAGAAAAGGGGACCTGATGGGCAACTAGTCTCTCAGGTCCCCATTTGGCTCCACCCACCCAGTGACAAGGCAATGCCCATATTTGGTTAATGACATCACCTGTATCCCAATTTACATTAGCTAAATGGGGCTGAGGATACAGCACTGTGAACGAAATGGTCACTTTTGTGACAGCTTCTCAGCATAGGCAAGGCCACTCTTGAGTATTACCTTATTTCTGTACGTCAGCTCAGAGTTGGCCTTAAATATTGCCAGTCTGAGAACTGGTGGTATTTCTAAGGCCCCTTTCACACAGTCATTCCAATCAAGTCCGCTAGTAAGTTTTTCAGGCAGACCTGATGAGAAGGTCCATTCATTCCTATGGACAGGCAGATGTACAAGGACTTGTGTACATTTACACCTGCCTACCTCTGGGTCCGATTGGGTCCGCTAAAAAATGGAAAGTAAACCCCCCTATCGTTTTCAGCCAAGGAAGCTGCCATTTTTGCCTCTGTTTAATCTACAACTGGACACTAGCCATTGGATGGTTTGACAGTTTGGTTGAGAGCACAACCAATGAGAGTGTTACATTTCTGGCACATGCTTTGTTTTATGGAGGGGTTTACTTCCCCTTTAAGGTGGAACAGATTGGAGGGTAGTTGGGTGTAAACGAACAGCAGAGTCCGTTTTACTCATGGCTGCCCATAGATCAGAGTGGGCTCTGTCAATGTCCACTCTGCAGAAACTGAGTGGACACGGATGTGTCATCCACCTGCTCTGCTCCGATCATCAGGGGATCTGAAGCTGATCCCCTGCTGATCAGAATGGAATCCACCCTGTGTGAAAGGGGCCCTAAAATTTGTCGCTGCCATAGCGGCAGTGGCGATAGTAAAAACTATCAGGAGTTGCTGCACATCAATAATGTTACGGACATTGGCACAATTGCCTGAATTAGGTGCAAGTAATTATTAAGGGAACTACTGCCAGAAAAAAAGTGCCATTATATATTATCTTTACTGTATAGATCATCTTTTAGTGACTGCAAATGTATACTTACTTTCTGGTTTGAGTACAGTACCCATATAATTTTTGCATTCTACACCTCCTTCATGTTGGAAGAGATTAGCCGTTTCATAATTTTTTATGGTTAATGGAGTCTACAATATAGCAAAAACAGACAAACTTGTTGACATTTTAATTCTGAACCTTAATAAACTAAAAAGAATAATTTCATTTTTTGATAGAAGGTGGTGTACAATATTAATTATACACCTTTCTCAACTTGCATCCGAGGCCTCTGTTGAGAGATTAGCCTTCAATTGCAGGTTCTGTTTACAGCTGCCATTTTGCTACGTCCTGGGTTCAAATTGAATTCACTCAGTCCACATATTTCTTTACATTACAATGAAGAAATCAATGAATGGAGGTTGAGATCAGTTTTGCTCAATATTAAAAGGTGTCTACAGGCTTTAGTTGGCAACAGGTCATGTGTGCACAATTCTGCCACTAAACACTCTAAGGGTCCATGCACACTAGCTTAAAGAACGCTGCTTCTACAGGAGTTTTGCCTCTAGAAGCAGCCCAATGTTAGCCTATGTGTCCATGCACATTAGGACATTTAGAGACATATTTTAAAGGGATTTTAACGGTTGTTTTTTTGTTTTTTTTTTAAATATCAAACATGTCATACTTACCGCCTATGTGCAAATGTTTTGCACAGATTGGCCCCGTTCTCCCTTTTCTCGGGTGCCCAAGCAGAGCTCCTGGCTCCTCCTCCTCCTCAAGTGCGCCAGAGGAGAGCTGCTTTCCTTTGGGGCACTCGTGCATAGGCGCTCCCGAGCCAATGGCTCCCGCTATCAATCTATCCAATGAGAACCCGAGACAGTGGCTGGAGCTGCTGGGCGCATCTTCGATGCTGGAATGAACGGGTTCAGGTAAGTAAAAGGGGGGCTCTGGGGAAATGCTGCAGGATAGATTTTTCAACTTAATGCATAGAATGCATTAGGTTGACAAACCTTGAGACTTTACAAACCCTTTAAGTTCAGCATTTAGAGGCAGAAAAAACAAAAACTTCTGGTTTGCATTTTGATTGGAGCTTTCTGTCAGAAAAAAAAAATGCTAAATACTCCTAAACGTGTACAAAAACGCTCTATATAAGGGTTTTTGCTTCTATAGGAACTGGCTTTTTTAAGCCTAGCGTACATGGAGCCCAATGAAAAACTATTCTTGGATCATTCTAGAAGCATGTAGGTTTGCATTGGGTAAACTTGCATGCTTCTGTTTAGAAGCGGAGATTGTCATATGTGGGCAACTACAGTGATTAGTCCTAGAACCACTAGGTTCAGCCAATGTTGGCTAAGGTCATGAAAGGTCCAAAGACACAAGATTGTGGGCCAGATAAGGTGAGCCTCTCAGATCTGTAAACATATTTAAGTTGTTCAAATGGCAGCTGTTGACAAGTAGAAAGCTTCCAACAGCATCTTGGCAGAGGACAACAAAACGCATTTTTGTGATGGCCAGCATAAGGAAATAGTTCATATTTTATTATACTGAAGTTAAAGAAAATGTACTTTTATTGAAATGTACCTTTATTGATGCACCACTTGTGCGTTTTAAACAGGATTCCGCTGTCCGAACCCTGTTATCACAGTAACCTTCAAATACAGGTGATCTGATAGGTGTCAACACTTTATTTATAGCTACAAATAGGAGATAACACAATGATTATGTTGTTACATGTACTAACACTACAGTAAATAGTTAATTTGTACTCTTAAAATTATTTACTGGGACAAAGGAAATGGAGAGAGGAAAGGGGAAAGATAAGGAAGTTATAGGAAGCTTTAAAAAAATAAATAAATACAAAACATATCCAGGTAGAGAGAAAGTGTCTGTGTACATTAGTTTTTTCTGTCCATACAAATCAATTTGAGTGGAAAATCAGCATGAAACAGCTTGATGCGGGTCAACTTCCAGTCAGACGCACCTGTGAAAAAACTCAGGAGCATCTCAAAGCTGACCCCAAATGCCGGCACAATGCACCTAAAAGCGTGCTGCATTTTCCTATCTACACAAGTCCTAATGTCTGGATATTTTTTGTAAAAAAAAACAAAGCAAAATATGTATGCTGCCGCCTTGCAGAAAGCAACTTGTGAAATTTAGTTCTGCTGGGTGGTAATCTGGCAAGGCCAATTTGTAGCATCTCACTTGGTTTTACCCTCAATTCAGTGTTGCTGCTGTTCCTGGCTGCAGTGTTCCTGGCACCTTTGGCATTAGACAGGGGAGCTGCATCAATGCGGAGTTATGAATATTTACGTTCCCACTGGCCAACCACAAGGTGGTTTACTGCCAGTGATGCATGCTGGGGGGGGGGGGGTATAAAAATTTGGGAGGGACTTGGCAAGCTCTTACTCCGCAGACTGTGACCTAGGGAGGTGTGTGTAGTTGTGTGTTCTGGAAAGGACAAATCCTTGTTTGGGCTTACCACAATCACCCTGCAGCTGTCCTACCTGCTTAAGGAGGATACAGCACCCAAGGTGGATAGCCAGGCGGAAGAAGTCCTGCTGTAGAGGAAAGGAGTCTGACCCTCAGGAGGATCCTAAAACTCCCTTGGAGGGGATGCATGGAAGTACCTACTGCTTAGCTGTGGAGCTCTGAATATAGTGCTGATGGGTGTTTGCCCGATGTTCCCCATTTTTGCAATACACCTCAATCCATGTTCTCTTTATAAAATGACATCAGGATTGTGGTCGGAGTCTGGGAAATTTGTTGCTGGAGGTATCTGAAGCCCTAACTTTTTTTTTCCTCTTGCACTTGTGTGCTTGAATTATATTTTAAGTTCAAACTCTAAGTATGTGTACACAGTTTCAGCACCAGGGAGTGCTATAACATCCCCAAAATTTCATCAAGCACCCCTATAGCATCTCCATCAGTAGCCACCATCAGACTTAGACTGGCCCAACGGGGGAAAAAAGGATCCTCCTGTAGGCACCTACATAGCAAAATAAAAGTGTCAGTAACACTATGCGTTCAAGCACACTGCCTGCAATGATACTGCCTTGCTGTATTGGGCATAGTGATCTCCTGCCTGAAGGATACATTCTGGCAGCAGCACAGGAGAGAGACATCTTTGCTGTAGTGAGTGCTCAGGTTAGTAAAACTAAACCCAATTGTGGGAGCTTTTGCTTCTCCTGACCTTTCTGGGGGGGTTATTGCTAATGGTTATCATTGTTGCCCTGACAGTTGCTGAGGGTTATTGCTGATTCTGACACTGGAGGCCATCTAACCCTGACACTTGCAAGTGATTATTGCGGGCCCTGACATTTACCGCTTGCCCTGACACTTGCTCAGGGTTATTGCTAGGATTTCTCATTGGTGACCCTTACACTCGCATGTGGTTATCATTGCTGGCCCTGACACATGCTGGTGTTAGTGCTGGGGATCGTCATATAATGAAGAATATCATTACTGGCACTGACAATCAATTATGTGCGTTATTATTACTGCCACTGACACCAACAGTAGGAACTATTTTACTGGCACAATCTCTTCAGTGTACCCTCAGGCCCCCCTTCTGTCTAAAACCTTAGTGCCCAACCTGCAGTCCAGGGGCCACATGTCGCCCTCTGGAATCCTTGTCTGTTTCTTTATTGCCCTGGTATAGCAGTGATTTCTAGCAGTCTTATGTATTATATTTCTAGTTTATGTCTCCTGAAGCATGTCCCTAGTCTCCAACAACTCTTATAGCATGTTTGCAGTCTTTGACAGTCTCCTGCAGCATGTCCGCAGGCTCTGACCATCCTCTGCATTATGTCTATAGTCTGTCAATCTCTTGTATCATGCCCGTAGATGAAGTATATTCTGTTGTGTGAGTGTCTGTCATCTTTGAGATGCAATAGTCACCTAACTTGGGCTGCCCTTTAGTGATGTCAAAGCCACACTTGAGAGCCCCCCTAATTACGAAAGTTGACCACCACTTGCTTAAGTCACAGCAAAACAATGGGGAAAGGTGGCACACCACAAGCCATTCACCGTGAAGTAACATCACCGATCATGCCCACTTTTTGGCCATGCCCATTGGCACAGGCACACTGCATTTTTCTTCACACTCTTTTCAAGGCGGGTGGCCAACAAAGTTCACCACACTTTTCTTCTCAATTCCTTTAGAGTCGCCCCTAACTCTTATGTTGGCAACTCTGGTTTGTTTTTATGCCCATTATTTTTGTACTTGCTGACCAGCAATGTAAAGAACACTGTTGTATACTTCTGACCGTTGCTCTCTGTATGATTGATTATGTGTACTCAAAAGGGCATACTGTCTGTTCTTATTACACTGTGAAAGTTTTGTTTAAAAATCAATCTTTCATTTTCTGATTATCTCTTTTTGTTATTATTATTCAGGACTCAGGGTTGGGGACTTCGCTCCTTTAACTGCCAGTACCAGCACAGCACCATCCAAAAAAAAAATAAAACATTGTGCGGAACTGCCCCTGCCAGTACTGAAGCTGAGGATTCCAGCACAGTAACAACCAGCTGCTGTATAGATTTATATATTTGAATTTTAGGCGTTTCTACTTTTTGCCTAAAGTCCCATAGCACCAACCTTGAACATAAACAAAACCGTTTGTGTTTTTGTAGCTATAGTAGGATAAAAAAATGATGTGAATGGTTAGATTTTGTGATAAATGACACAACCAAACATTTTGATATAAGCAGACAGTCTTAGGAATTCAACAGGGAGGCAGAAAGGGAGGTATGGCCTGCAATTTTGAGGAGGCCCTGTTACAGGTCCAACAGCTCATATTAACCCCCACAGAACCAGAAGATCACAGCTGCAGGGGTGTCTAGGGAACAGAGGAATGAAGATTTCAACAGAGAAGCCACCAGCACAAGGAACATTGGTGCGGATTTTAAAAAATATATATAGATTTCTTTAAACTTCAGCTTTAAGGTATAACCAATTTTTTTTTTTTTTTAAGATTTGTATAGAGTGTTGAGGGGTTAAAACGACTATTCATAAGAGGTATATCAAAAAGTTTAATATATATTTTTCTCCTTTTTGCTTCAAGCCTAAATCTCAATTTCCCATATGTAACATTTAAAAGGGGGGAAAGAGGGAGGAAAATTTGACAGAGCATGGCTTAAAAGAGAAAGATCATTCTTATCAATGATAAACATCATACATTTAAAAGTGTTTGCACATCCTCTATTAGTCTCAGTGCAGATCAACAAAGGATGAATGAGGACAAATTCCTATTCAACCATTATCTCATAACAACCCCTCAACCCCCCCCCCCCCCCCCCACACACACACACACACCTTCTGAGTCCACACCAGTTGCAGTACATGTATATGGATCATTTGTCCAAGGGCTTCATACCAGCACCTGCATTGGAATACAGTTGCTGGTTTGCTGTAGTATGACAGAATGCTGAATTGTGGCGCATAGCACGGTTTAATTTTTTTAAAAACTTTATTGAAATGTGTGATATTTCATTAATTTTGATTGGTTGCAATGCGGCGTCAGGTGGCGAATTAACGTTGCATTGCCCTGACAAAATAAATTAAAAAAAGTAGTGCATTCAGTACTTTTTTCAGCGTACACCACCACAATGCAGTGGTGGGAACCAGCCAGGTAAGAGACCAGAATAAACAAAAATTTGGGACAAAGATGTCACCAGAAAGGTAAATAAATAGCAAAAATATATATAAGGCTGTATTGATGAAACACAAATAACAGGCAATATGTCTACCAGGGGTGGCACAAAGACTGTCCCCGGTAAACCATGCTCCCACAATGTACCAATTTATTAAATAAATAAATAAATCACTGTAGAAAATTGACAATATTGTCATTATTAAACACTAAGCTCAGGTAACCCACGTAAACTCCATTCCTGGGATCCTAACTCCAGATTGGGATCAAAAGAATGGTGCTGAAGAAATAGTCCCACACGTAGCCACGATTTTCCCCTAATTTATTCCAAGCAGATTGTTGGTATCTAGTGTCCTTTTAGGGCAGTCTCTCAATGTTTACCAACAATAGCATATATTTGTTAGAGAAAAGAGTTGTGGATAATCATGTAAATTGCTTCACTCCATTTACTTTCTTCCGCTAATAAATTAGTCCTTTAATTCAAGGCTAGCATTCAAATAGCAGCATGTTTAAATCTGTGAATGGTGCAAAGTCTCTCTAAAAGGCAAACAATATTGTGATTGCCACTTCAGTTTTCCTGCTTCCACTGAAACTTTTGAATTTATGGCTCAAAACAGTCTGATAAATAACAGGTTACAAATGCATGCGGATAAAGAGTAAATTCAGGGGCTCTCAATCATCCAATGATATTCCTCTGCACAGTTCTGTTCATTGGTGCAGTGAACAAGGGGAAACCCATGAGAATTTAGGCAGTCAGCACAGAATTCAACAGTGTCCATAGATTATCACTAGTAATATAGATAGAGTTCACCCTGAACGGGCGCTTAACCCTCCTTTCGCCATAGGATTCTGGCTGCGATACTACCTCACTGGAAGTCTTTCTCTAAATGTAAAGCACGGGAGATATCTGTGTTTACCGGTTTCCCTAAATCCAGCCATAGATTTTTACTGCAAACGTCCGTCTGTTTGGTCTGGAAGAGAGGCCAATATTCTCCAAGTTGCACTTTCCACCGCGTCCGTGATGTAGCGTTGTAGTGGCCCAGAAAGGCTTACAGAAGGTTACAGGGAGGTTTCCAGATAACATCCGGTCCAGCGGCTGGAACGCAGGCCTACGGTGGCTGGATTACTACACTCGGATTGCGGAATTAGAGCACCGCTAGGTCCCTGGATGTTAAAACATAAGGGGACACCTTGCATTCCTGGGATAGGGACCAGAGAGGAGTACGGGGGTGAGCTGGCTCATCTACGTTGACGCGTTTCGTGCACTTAGCCGTGCACTTCGTCTGGATGTTATGCGTAGGTTGCTGTAAACTATTTATAGGGAACAGTGTTCAATCAGAGCTTTCCTATGTAATACCTTATTTATGCTGCCATCTTGTGGTGACTTGGAATACTACAGTTCAAATAAAATAGGTAAATTACCAAGCAAAGGGAGACAGTACATAGGACCTATGCTGGATGCTGCCAAGGCATTAAATTAGTCCTGGCCATTGTGACTCCTTGCATGGTCCTGAACTGTAAAGTTCAGGAGAAATCACAGCAGGGGAATGGCATAAACTGGGTGGCTTAGAAATAAATCTCATAATTTCAGAAGCATTTTTGGAGCTCCTTAATTTTAAAATTAGATCAAGTCAAAAAGGAATAGGGAAGACCGTTTACTAGTGCCAGAGGTAAGAGACCAGGCATTTTACCTGGTCTTGTGGTAGGACTGCCCTGAAATAGCCCCCAATGCAGTCCTATTGTACCTGATGTAAGTCAGCCCTTACTGTTATTACTTGAAAACTGTGCATACATTGTTAACATATAAGGGCACATAAAACTGAGTGATAAACGTAAAAAAAAAATCACTGGGGGCGGGGGGTCGTTGGGGCTTTGATATGATGGTTGAATGGGTAAGCCACCTCATTTTTGTTTTTTTGTGTAACTGCCTTTGTTGATCTCCATGGAGGTCATTAGAAATTGTGCAAACTTTTAAAATGGATTCTGTTAAGGTTATAATCTGCTCATTGGATTCTGTATATTAAGAGATAGCTTGGTGTGTTATGCATGTACCACCCTCTAGCGTGCTAGATGTAAATAGTTGGAGGCAAGTGTAGGAAAATTTGGCTTGGCTGAGAGCCAGGCCTGGGTTGAATCTGGGTCATGGCTGATTGACTCAGTAAGCAGGATCTCTGGTAACTCCCCCTGCTCTCTGGAATCTTAGAGAAGCTTCCAGAAGTAGAGGGTGGTGTCTAGGAAGAGCTGCTTGGAGTATTGATGAGGGCCCCAACCATTTACCAGCAAAGTGGGCTGGCAGGGGGCAGGCACCTCAAATACTCAGGGGTCATACCAGCAGGGACAGTTGGGTGGAAGATGGAGAAGGGGTGCAGAGGAGGCTGTCGGTGGCTCTTGAGGGTGCCCCCTAGTCTGAGGGGGTGACCTTGGGCCTGGGTGCTGGAGGGACCCTTTACAACACACAGAGGAAATCCTTCTTGGAGTCACGGGAGCAAGGAGAGGACAGCAGGAGCAGGTCAGCACATTCGACTTGTGGCTTCCTAGGGGGTGCGCTACATACATTTTATGAATGAATAAAGGTGATTGCATTTCTCTTCAAGCCATACGCCAGTTAAATTTATCTCCACTTTCCTCCTTATAAGGGTTTGTATTGCTGTCTCCCCATTAGGGAGATTCAGTGTATAATTGTCCTGATCACCGATATCTTTAGAGAATAAAGTAAAGGTAAATACCAAATCTGGAGTTACCATCAGAACAGTAACAGTGAGGAATTCTTCCAAATGAGCAGACTTTTTCATGTGACAATGATCCAAGGGTGGATTTCCCTTATTGGAAAGATATCCTCTCACTTCCTGTTAAGTCTAAAGAACAGGAAGTCCAGAGAAAAATTCTTAGGACATGGAAACAAGGCTAAGCGACTCAACTTTGCACGAACACATAGGAACTGGGGTGCAGAAAAATGGCAGCAGGTGCTCTGGACTGAGTCAAAATTTTAAATATTTGGCTGTAAGAGAAAGTTTGTTCAAGAAGGGCTGGAGAGTGGTACAGCAATGAGTGTCTGAAAGCAACAACAAAGCATGTTGGAAGTCCCTTGCGTGTTTGGGGCTGCATTTCTGTAAATGGAGTTGGAGATTTGGTCAGGATCAATGGTGTCCTCAATGGTGCGAAATACAGGCAGATACATATCCATCATGCCATACCTTCTGAAGCAGGACAATGACCTCAAATATGCAGCCAGTGTCATTAAAACTATCTTCAGTGTAAAGAAAAAGGAGTCCCGGAAGTGATACTTTGGCTCCCACAGAGCCCTGATCTCATCATCAACGAATCTGCCAGGGATTTTTTGGATTGTTTGGAACTACCTACCTGCCAAATTCCCTCAAAAATACTGTGCAAGTGTACATAGAAGAATTGATGCGGTTTTAAAGGCAAAAGGGTGGTCACGCCAAATATTAACTTGATTTGGATTGCTCTTCTGTGCAATCAGTTTGCATTTTGTTAATTGATAAAAAGAAACTATTAAGACTTCTATTTGAGGATCACGCTAAGCCTTTTAAGAAAAGTGTGATATGACAGTGGGACGAGCAGACGGAACATCGCATCCTATAGAGAAAGGCAGGGGGTGGGTCACAGCTGTGATCCCGTAGAAAAAAACCCAGAAATTACCTTAGTCCCTCGTTGGAGCAGCAAGCAAAAGGTGATATCAATGAGATATCCTTGTCAGCCTGAGTTGGCAGTGTCCCTTGGCTGACTGAGATAACAGTAAAAAGTCTGGCGGAATGGGCCCAGCTTGGAGGTTATTGATGAAGGCTAGAAGCGGCACAAAAACTGGTCGGCTTATCAGTCCCACTAGGGCCAAGGGAATTTAAAATGTTGTCTTTTTAGATATGCCAGTTATGTTTTTAACATTTATTGCATGTTTTGGAACGGCTGAAGCCCTGTTAAGCTCCCGAACCAAAATAAGCGGTTGAGGGCAGTATTGGCTTCAGGCATAAATACGTTTATGTGGTTTTGGTAAAATCAAGCGATTGTTGGTAAAACTCAGATCAGCCTAAAAGGAATTGTTTTTTGGTATTTGTATATTTTGGACAATGACTATGGTGTGTTATCTTTGAAGCTGTGGCCAATATATACATTTACATAAAATATGCCGTATCTCACAAAAGTGAGTACACTCCTCACATTTGTGTAAATATTTTATTATATCTTTTCATGTGACAACACTGAAGAAATGACGCTTTGCTACAATGTAAAGTAGTAAGTGTACAGCTTGTATAACAGTGTAAATTTGCTGTCCCCTCAAAATAACTCAACACACAGATATTAATGTCTAAACCGCTGTCAACAAAAGTGAGTACACCCCTAAGTGAAAATGTCCAAATTGTGTCCAATTAGCCATCTTCCCTCCCCGGTGTCATGCGATTCGTTAGCATTACAAGGTCTCAGGTGTGAATGGGGAGCAGGTGTGCTAAATTTGGTGTTATCGCTCTCACTCTTATACTGGTCATTGGAAGTTCAACATGGCACCTCATGGCAAAGAACTCTCTGAGGATCTGAAAAAAAGAATTGTTGCTCTACATAAAAATGGCCTAGGGTATAAGAAGATTGCCAAGACCCTGAAACTGAGCTGCAGCACGGTGGCCAAGACTACAGGTGATACTCGAAAAATTAAAATATCGTGCAAAAGTTCATTTATTTCACTAATGCAACTTAAAAGGTGAAACTAATATATGAGACAGTGGCGGAAGTATAGGGGTCGCTGAGGTCGCCATGGCCACTGGGGCCCATGCTGCAGGGGGCCCTTGAGGCCCCCCTATTTATCTTGATAGGAGGAGCGGCTGAGATCGTTCTCCCCAATCGTTGGCCGAACTGTAATCGGCACTGTACGGGGAGCTTGTCACACTGTTCTAAAGTGAAAGCAGTGTGTGCTGTGCTCTTTCTCTCCCCCTACAGTGCAGTACCCGAGAAGGAAGAGGTAAGGTAAAGCACTGCCGATTTTTAAAAGGCTTTCTGTATGTGTGTGTTCTTATGTGTGTTTATATGTGTGTTCATGTATGTATTTATATATGTATTTGTGTTTGTGTGTGTATATACAGTATATGTGTGTGTATATTATGTGTGTGTTTATGTGTATGTGTGTGTGTGTTTAGATGCAGTGGCGGCCCATGCATTAAGGGTGCACGGACGCCGCCCCCTCTCTGCAGCCACCCCTCTATCACCAATAGATAGATTCATGCATTGCATGAATCTCTGGCCACCGCTGCCACCCCCTATTCAGGCGCCCAGACCCTTTTTGGGCGCAGGGAACCTGAATTACAGCGGCGGGGGGTGTTTTTGAAGCAGCGGATTAGAGCCATAGGCTCTAATAGGCATCAAAAAAGGTGACCTCGCAGGCCACTCTATTCGCTTTCCTAACACTAAACTGCCTCTCCACCAATCAGGTGCTCGGGTCTGTTACCCATCACCTGATTGGCTGAAACAACAGGCGCTGCTAGTGGACGCCTATCAGGAGGAGAGGACGGGAGATGTGGACAGCAGGAGACGCATGGAGGAACCCACTCTTCGCAGTCACCCGCTGCCCCACCAAGACAGGGTAAGTGCCGATGAGCGGTCGGTGGTCACACTGGGGGCATGCAAGGGCACACTGGCAGCATTTGATGGGCACACGGGCAGCGTTTGATGGCCACAGTGGCAGCGTTTGATGGCCACAGTGGCAGCGTTTGATGGCCACAGTGGCAGTGTTTGATGGCCACAGTGGCAGCGTTTGATGGCCACAGTGGAAGCGTTTGATGGCCACAGTGGCAGCGTTTGATGGGCACACTGGCAGCATTTGATGGGCACACTGGCAGCGTTTGATGGGCATAGTGGCAACGTTTGGCACAGTGGCTGCAATTTCTGGCACAGTGGCTACGTTTGATGGCACAGTGGCAGCATTTGATGGGCACACTGGCAGCGTTTGATGGGCACACTGGCAGCGTTTGATGGGCACACTGGCAGCGTTTGATGGGCACAGTGGCTGCAATTGATGTTTTTTTTTCAAAAAATGATTGCGCCCCCAAAAAATTTTGAGCACCAGCCGCCACTGTTTAGATGTATGTATGCACGTTTAATCCTGACACCCTATATGTGTACAATCAGGACTGATTTTTTTTATCTTGCTCGTTCAAGGTACCAGCAACAAAATGCTGTTCCTCTGAAAAGCGATCCATGCTCAGATCACTTTTCAGAGGCATTTGACAGCCGGTAAAGAGGCAATATGTTGCCTTCTGACCACCTGTTTTAACCCCTTAAAGTGATTGTAAAGGTTTTTTTTTTTTTTTAAATAACAAACATGTCATACCTTCATTGTGAAGTTAGTTTTGCACAAAGTGGCCCCGAACACCGACTTCTGGGGTCCCTCGGCGGCTCCTCCTCTTAACAGACATCCCCCTAGGAAAAGCACTGTCCAGGGGTCAGGGGGGCCCTTCATGATTTTTTGCATCGGGGCCCTGAAGGTTTTAGTTACGCCACTGATATGAGATAGACTCATTACATACAAAGCAAGATAGTTCAAGACGTGATTTGTCATAATTGTGATGATTATGGCTTACAGCTCATGAAAACCCCAAATCCACAATCTCAGAAAATTAGAATATTACATGCAATCAATAAAACAAGGATTGTACATAGAACAATATCGGACCTCTGAAAAGTATAAGCATGCATATGTACTCAGTACTTGGTTTGGGCCCCTTTTGCAGCAATTACTGCCTCAATGCGGCGTGGCATGGAAGCTATCAGCCTGTGGCACTGCTGAGGTGTTGGAAGACCAGGATGCTTCAATAGCGGCCTTCAGCTCTTCTGCATTGTTCGGTCTCATATCTTTCTCTTGGCAATGCCCCATAGATTCTCTATGGGGTTCAAGTCAGGCGAGTTTGCTGGCCAATCAAGCACAATAATCCCACGGTCATTGAACCAGGTTTTGGTGCTTTTGGCAGTGTGGGCAGGTGCCAAGTCCTGCTGGAAAATGAAGTCAGCATCCCCATAGAGCCCGTCTGTGGAAGGAAGCATGAAGTGCTCCAAAATCTCCTGGTAGACGGCTGCGTTGACCCTTGCAGTGTGTGCCTCTCCATTCTTCCTCCATACTCTGGGTCCTTGGTTTCCAAATGAGATGCAAGAATTGCTCTCATCATAAAAGAGAACTTTGGACCACTGAGTAACAGACCAGGTCTATTTTTCTTTAGCCCAGGTAAGATGCTTCTGATGTTGGTTGTTGTTCAGTAGTGGCTTGACAAGAGGAATACAACATTTGAAGCCCATGTCTAGGATCAGTCTGTGTGTGGTGGCTCTTGATGCACTGACTCCAGCCTCAGTCCACTCCTTGTGAAAGTCCCCAACACTTTCGAATGGCCTTTTCCTGACAATCCTCTCCAGGCTGCGGTCATCCCTGCTGCTTGTGCACCTTTTTCTTCCATACTTTTCCCTTCTACATAATTTTCTATTAATGTGCTTTGAAACAGCACTTTGGGAACATCCAACTTGTTTTGCAATTACCCCTCATGGAGGGTGTCAATGATGGTTTTCTGCACAACTATCAGGTCAGCAGTCTATCCCATGATTGTGATTCCTACTGAACCAGATTGAGAGACCATTTAAAGGTTCAGGAACCCTTTTTGCAGGTGTTATGCTGATTAGAGTGGGACACTTTGAGCCTAGGGTATTGCACCTTTTCACAATATTCTAATTTTCTGAGATTGTGGATTTGGGGTTTTCATGAGCTGTAAGCTATAATCATCACAATTATGACAAATCACTGCTTGAACTATCTTGCTTTGCATGTAATGAGTCTATCTCATATATTAGTTTCACCTTTTAAGTTGCATTAGTGAAATAAATGAACTTTTTCACGATATTCTAATTTTTCGAGTATCACCTGTATACAGTGATTTAACAGGACAGGTTCCATTAAGAACTCGCCATGGTTGACCAAAAAAGTTGAGTGCACATGCTCAGCATCATATCCAGAGGATGTCTTTGGGAAATAGACGTATGAGTGCTGCCAGCATTGCTGCAGAGGTTGAAGGGGTGGGGGGTCAGCCTGTCAGTGCTCTGACTATACGCCGCACACTGCATCAAATTGGTCTGCATGGCTGTCGTCCCAGAAAAAAGCCCCTTCTTAAAATGATGCTCAAGAAAGCCCACAAAAAGTTTGCTGAAGACAAGCAGACTAAGTACATGGATTTCTGGAACCATGTCCTGTGGTCTTATGAGACCAAGATAAACTCATTTGGTTCAGATGGTGTCAAGTGTATATGGAAGGAACCATGTGAGGAGTACAAAGACAAGTGTGTCTTGCCCACAGTCAAGCATGGTGGTGGGAGTGTCATGGTCTGGGGCTGCATGAGTGCTGCCAGCACTGGTGAGCTACAGTTCATTGAGGAAACCATGAAGGCCAACATGTACAGTGAGATACTGAAGCAGAGCATGATCCCCTCCCTTCGCAGGGCAGTATTCCAACATGATAACGTCTGCAAACAAACCTCCAAGACGGCCACTACCTTGTTAAAGAAGCTGAGGGTAAAGGTGATGGACTGGCCAAGCATGTCTCCAGACCTAAATCCTACTGAGCATCTGTTGGGCATCCTCAAACAGGAGGTGGAGGAGTGCAAGGTCTCTAACATCCACCAGCTCCGTGATGTCGTCATGGAGGAGTGGAAGAGGACTCCAGTGGCAACTTGTGAAGCTCTGGTGAAATCCATGCCCAAGAGGGTTAAGGCAGTGCTGGAAAATAATGGTGGCCACACACAATATTGACATTTTGGGCCCAATTTGAACATTTTCACTTAGGGGTGTACTCACTTTTGTTGCCAGCGGTTTAAATTTAATGGCTGAGTGTTGAGTTATTTTGAGGGGACAGCAAATTTACACTGTTATACAAGCTGTACACTCACTACTTTACATTGTAGCAAAGTGTCATTTCTTCAGTGTTGTCACATGAAAAGATAGAATAAAATATTTACAAAAATGTGAGGGGTGTACTCACTTTTGTGAGATACTGTATCATTCCAACGAAAAAACTGTCAGCATTGTTTGTTATCGGGGGCATAAGTTAATTGTGAAAGGGTTGTGGTTATCAGAGGAGAAAAGATGACCACTTCAGTCATGAAAGCATTCATAATTTACAGCATTTTTTCACACCTGCCTAAGACTTTTGCACAGTACTATATATCGTGTATGTCAATAAAATGGTTAGGGTTATAAAAGGAGAGATCAGCAGAATCATTTACCTAATGGTGGTAGAAGAAGGCAGTCTGGTAATTCAAATGTATCATGAAGAAGAGATTCCACTGGGGCTTTTACAGGATGTGATGGGCCTTTTACAGGATGTGATGGGCCTTTTACAGGATGTGATGGGCCTTTTACAGGATGTTTTTGGCCTTTTGAGAATGAACACTTCGCAGTGGAGGGCACTTTAGATGCAACAGTATGAGATAACTGGGGGAAAAAAAAACAAACAATGCATTTATAGAATTAAAATAGTAGACTTGAAGCAAGAAGCTTAATTTATCCATAGCTTTTGAGACAAAGGAATAATCCTAAACTGTAATCTTACATTACATACATATTTACAATAGAAATGAAACCACAGCTGCCCATTAAAACCATCCCAAAAACAAAAAACAAAACAAACACACACATTGCCACAAGAATGCCTGTGTAAAATAAAGCTAACTTCAAGCTAAGCAAATATTGTCCAAGTACAAGAGTAACGTGTATTCTTTCTTGAATCTTGGTGTGCTTTGCGTTTTTTCTTCCAGATCTGTGCAGGAGCTTTTTGTAATAAAACCGGTCCCTGCTGCTCTCTCCTCTTGTGCAGGGTGACTGGTCTTGTACCCACCCACTTCTGTAGTTTTCAGCAGGGAGCGTGTAGTGGGTGGGGCTTGCTGGGCCCCTCCCACAGCTCTGCTCCCTGCAAAGGCTTTGGACACCACAGAGATGATGTCATCGCTACAAAGTGGATTTATGTCCTTTGCATCTATTAAGGAATGTATTTTAAAAACATCAAGTTGTGCCTGAAGTTTAGCTTGAATTGCTTTGGTCTGGGTTGTCCAGCACCATTTGCTGTAACATTACACTGCCTTTTTCAGCTTTTCAGAAGCCCTTCCATACACACACACACACATACATACATACGTACGTACTGTATATACACACACAAAAATGCATACATGCATCCAGTGGCAGCTGGTGGTAATTTTTTTCGGGGGGGGGGGGGGGGGGGGGAGTCGTCAAACCGTGCAGCCACCCCTCTCAGGTCGGTCCCGGAGCACTTACCCCATCTATGGCGGGCAGCGCTTCACCCAGGCAACAGGCGGCTTCCCCTGCTCTCCTCCGCGGGCATCAAGGCAGCTTCTGTCTCCTCCCTCCTTGGTGGCCAGTCGGAACGCTGCTCCTTACAACCAATTGGGAAACGGGTCTTAGACCCGCTTCCTGAAAGCCGGGAGGAGAATGAGTGTGAAAATAGAGAATTTTCATTTGCGATTGTTACACAACTGGGTGGGCTCGGTTCACTGTGCTCTGCCACCAGAGCCAACCCTTTTTTGAAGCCTATTAGAGCCTCTGGCTCTAATCACGTGCTTCAAAAAAAAAAAACCGCACCCCCCCTTTCCATGTTCAAGAATGAAAGGATAAAAGATGGTATGCTTCTCCTGTGGATCACAGGAGTACAGTTTGTTCTGCACTCCTGTGATCAGTTTTCAGTCCACAGAACCTGGTCCAGGCTCTGAAAAGATCCCGACAATATGGTCAGGATCCACCCAGAAGCCTGGATAAGCACCTGGCTCAGCCTCTGAGTCATCAAGAGCCTAAGCCAGGCCCTCTAACCCCCTCCACAACCCAGTGCTCCAGTGACAGTCAGCTCTCTGCTCAAAGCAGAGGAGGAGAACTGAGCGATCAGCGGTGTTTGATTACTCAGTTCTCACTACAGAGCCTATAGGGGGCAATTGTAGCAGAATCGGATTGATCACCTAGGTGAGTATAATTTTTTTTTTTTTTTTAAGCCGTACTTCTTGTTTAAAGTGGTTTTAAAGGCTCAAGGTTTTGTTTTTTGTTTTTTTTT
Source organism: Lithobates clamitans (assembly GCA_037952925.1). Classification (NCBI taxonomy): domain Eukaryota; kingdom Metazoa; phylum Chordata; class Amphibia; order Anura; family Ranidae; genus Lithobates; species Lithobates clamitans. Next base: position 8,115,021 of record JBBGZY010000300.1, read on the forward strand.
TATAACTTCAAGCATTCAATGCATGCGAGTGGCTTGCTGTTGGGGGCACTGGCTGAAAAGGAGGAGTCAGGAGCGCCAGTGAGGGACCCGAGAAGAGGAGGATCAGGACTGCTCTATGCAAACCCACTGCACAGAGCAGGCAAGTATGACATGTTTGTTTTTTTTTTTGTTTTTTTTGCCTGAATTCACACCCATATCGGAAACCAAAAGATGGACAGCACCCTTTCCAAATGTGGACCGCGGCTGCCCTGGATGTGTGTGAACCGACTCCATTAAAAGCCGGTCACACTCTCCCGTCATGCAAATTGGATGTGGGGGAAACCCACATCCAATTCACATAAGTGTGAACCCAGCCTTAATGTCAAGTCCAACCATTGCATCAACCAGTCTGGTGGGATCCAGTCACTGCCCAACATACAATAAAAATCAAATAAGGACCCGGAGCAAAGTGCAATAGTAGGAAATTTTAATCCATGGCTTATTCACAAAGCCCATGAACTGACATTTCACACACACTTAATATTCCTAAATGCCTCCTTTAATACTAACAGTTCATTCTGCAGGAAGAATGCTAGGGTCATACACTTAAAATAGTCCTGTGTTGACAGGCTTTGGGCTTTTGTCAATAAATTGGTTGGAGACACTTTGAAGATCATTCACAATTGACTAACAGGTGCTAACAGCTTCAACTCTTCTGGGAAGGCTGTCCACAAGGTTTAGGAGTGTGTCTATGGGATTGTTTGACCATTTTTCCAGAAGCGCATTTGTGAGGTCAGGCACTGATGTTGGACGAGAAGGCCTGGCTTGCAGTCTGCGCTCCAATTCATCCCAAAGGTGTTCTATTGGGTTTAAGTCAGGACTCTGTGCAGGCCAGTCAAGTTCGTCCACCCAAAACTCGCTCATCCACACTAATGCCAAAAGTATTTGGCCACCCCTCCAAATCAATTGGGAAAGGGGGGGGATTAGGGTGTGGGGTCGTTTTTTAGGTGTAGCGCTGGTAGATTTTTCAATCTACTGCTTATTGGTAAATTTAGTGAGTTACCTGTTCATATATAGTCAGATGTAGCCTCTGTTCCAGTTTGGCTGTGTTGCATGTAGTTTCTGTGCCTGTGGGTGTCGTTGTCGCTATGGGTCGGTGTTGGAAAGGCAATACGTTAAAGTGTATAAAGTGCTCCTCTGTCCCGGAGAGAACTCGGTGGAGGCGGTCCTCCGAGTTGCATTCTGGGAGAGGGTATTTATGGGACAGACGCCATGTTTTAGGGTTTCTTTCGTTCCACCTGCTGGCCCTCCTGGAGGACCACGTTGCTGCAGCGTGTGGGTGGGCCCAGAAGCCTGTCTGGGGCCTACCACAGCGGCGAAGGAATGGTCCTGTGCTGTCTGTCCTACGGGAAGAAGCTGGACAACCGAGAAGATCCCAGGGGAGGACCCGTCATGGAAAGATCATGCAGAGTGCTGGTCTGGAGAGGGGCCTGGTGACTCAGTTGGTGGACGCATCCTAAAAGTTAACCTACCACATAGTACTGCCGGGTCGGCTTAAAGGTTCTAGTGCTGCGTTTGTTGTTCATCGTAAACCATTACATCCTGTGGCAGAGGATCGTACGGGTTTCTATTACATTCAAGTCTGTGGCAGAGACTTTTGTTCGTGCTGCGTACTGGCTGCTAGGTTAGTGAGAGAAACCTATTTGAGCGGGCAAAGATTCAACTCTAAAAGGAGAGTACATTCATCTACAAGATTCCAATTCCTAATACTACACTAAGAAAAGGTATTTGAACTTCCCTGCAACTCTTCTTCTACCTCTTTCCTGCTACTTCCTTTAGTTATTCTTTATTAAAACCTTGGAAAAGATACTCAAGTGTCCAGTGCCTACATTGTCTGGTATTAAGCTCAACGGGACCCTAGACCCGGTTCTGGTGAAATTGAGGTAACGAAGGTGACGGTAACAGCCCGCTTTACACCAGCAGCTCCACCGAGTTATTGCTACATAGGGGTTGGCTTGGCCCCTTAGTTCCATTGAAGGGAACTCTTAAGGTGTCAGCATACCAAAACATTTTGGACAATTTCATGCTCCCAACTTTGTTGGAACACGAACGGGCCATCCCCAAACTGTTCTAACATGACTGTGCACCAGTGCACAAAACAACGTCCATAAAAGACCCGGATGAGCAAGTTTGGGGTGGAGGAACTTGACTGGCCTGTACAGAGTCCTGACCTCAACCCGATAATTATCTCAAAGGTGTTCTTAGAGCAGGTAGTGGTGACTAAAATAAGAGAAAGTCCTTGAGGTCAATTAAATCCACAAATGGTGATTGGAAAGTTCGTCAGCAAGCACCCAGTGAAAAAATCCACCACCTGTAAAAATGCATGCTTACCGAAGGTAAGCTTTAACCCAGCTTATATTGGAAATCCACTCAGCAGGGACACCACCATCAGTCTCATCACAGAGGAGGGACAACCGGAACTCTCCGTCCAAAGAAACCGAATGGTCAGCAAGGGGAACCCAAGGAAATGAAAGATACATTCTCCATAGTGTGAATCAGTATAAACAATTTATTAATTTATTATTGGTTCCTATGACAACGTCCAATAGGACAAAACGTACGTCGGAAGGCAGACGCACTGACGTCATAGTTTCTATCCCACTGTGAACGGGTGTATGCAGGCCGGCCGGCTGTTCCATGTTACATGCTTTTAATCGTAATTTCTGATGTAAGTGCAATTATCCTTCATTTTAATAAATTGTTTATACTGATTCACACTATGGAGAATGTATCTTTCATTTCCTTGGGTTCCCCTTGCTGACCATTCCGTTTCTTTGGACGGAGAGTTCCGGTTGTCCCTCCTCTGTGATGAGACTGATGGTGGTGTCCCAGCTGAGTGGATTTCCTATATAAGCTGGGTTAAAGCTTTCCTTCGGTAAGCGTGCATTTTTACAGGTGGTGGATTTTTTCACTGGGTGCTTGCTGACGAACTTTCCAATCACCATTTGTGGATTTAACCACTTGACATCCGGAGGCCGTCATATGACGGCCTCCACTTTCAGGGCTTATATCTGAATGATGTCTGAGGCTACAGACATCATTCAGATACCGGCATTTTCAGCCGGCGATTCCGTACACCATAAGAACGATCATAGCGGCTGTTCCGCCGCTTGATCGTTCTTATGGGCGGCGGGAGGGGACATCGCCCCCCTCCCGCCGCCCTCCGGTGCTACTACCGACTCACCTCAGCGATCGGTGAGTCGGATAGCGGATCCGCCGGCGCCGGATGTTCACCATAGAGATTTCCGGCGGACCAGATGGTCGCCGGAGTCTCTATGATCGTTCGGAGGCCGGGCGCGATGTTATGACGTCACGCCCGGCCTCTGCATTCAAAAAAACGGCGCCGCTTCGGCTGTGAAGCGGCGATCGTTTTATTTTTATTTTTTATTTTAGGCTTCCCAGCCTAGAGGTGAGATGTGGGGTCTTATTGACCCCATATCTCACTGTAAAGAGGACTGATCGTGTCATATTCCTATTACAAGGGATGTTTACATTCCTTGTAATAGGAATAAAAGTGATCAAAAAAAAAATATTTTTTTAAAGTGTCAAAATAAAAAATTTTAAGTAAAATTAACAATAAAAAAAAAAAAATTTTTTAAAGCGCCCCTGTCCCCGTGAGCTCGCACGCAGAAGCGAAAGCATACGTAAGTCCCGCCCACATATGAAAACGGTGTTCAAACCACACATGTGAGGTATCGCCGCGATCGGTAGAGCGAGAGCAATAATTTTGGCCCTAGACCTCCTCTGTAACTCAAAACATGTAACCTGTAAAAAATTTTAAAGCGTCGCCTATGGGCATTTTTAAGTACCAAGGGTTTGGCGCCATTCCACGAGCGTGTGCAATTTTGAAGCGTGACATGTTAGGTATCTATTTACTCGGCGTAACTTCATCTTTCACACAATGTAAAAAAATTTGGCTAACTTTGCTGTTTTTTTTTTTTTTAAGCATGAAACTGTTTTTTTTCCAAAAAAAAACGCGTTTGAAAAATTGCTGCGCAAATACCGTGCAAGATAAAAAGTTGCAATGACCGCCATTGTATTCTGTAGGGTCTCTGCTAAAAAAACATATATAATGTTTGGGGGTTCTATGTAATTTTATAGCAAAAAAATGATGATTTTTGACACGTAGGAGCGAAGTGTCAGAAATGGCCCGGATGTGAAGTGGTTAATGGACCTCAAGGACTTTCTCTTATTTAGTCACCACTATTCACTCATTTATTTATTATCCATTTTTATTTTAAGTCACATATGGTTTCCAGGTATCATAATTAGGGTTGGATTATACACTGTGTTTTTCATTTATAAACTTGCTGTAATTTGCGAGATCAGTTTTTTAATATTTTCGCAATTTGTGGTCTATTCACATCCTTATAATTTATCTGTTAGCGCGGTTCTGTTGATTATCTTGATTTATGCATTTTGTTACCCACAAATTAGAACTGCAGCTTGGGTTATTGGGAAGCGCAGTCATTTCGTACTTTTTTGTTCTTAGAGCGGAGACTGAGCCAGGCTCTCTCATCTCAGTGCCCGACTTCACAAATGTGCTTCTGGAAGAATGGTCAAACATTCCCATAGACACACTCCTAAATCTTGTGGACAGCCTTCCCAGAGGAATTGAAGCAGTTATAGCTGCAAAGGGTGGGCCAACTCCATATTGAACCCTACGGACCAAGACTAGGATGCCATTAAAGTTCATGCGCAGGCAGGTGTCCCAATACTTTTGAAAATATAGTGTATATTGCACTGATTGTATATTACATTACTTGAGCCAATAATATAATCTCACAGGTTTGCACCATAAAAATTACAGTAGCAAAAAGTGTCAGCATTAGTGATTAGTATTTACCCGGTTTTCCTTCACATGAAGAATATTCTTATTAGAAGCGTGAGTTTCTGAAAACGAGGAAGGCAAACATGTTACTTGTGCCTTATAAATCTTCCAAGAAGCTCAATTTTAGAGGATACAAAAAGCTAGAACCACCATACATACATCAACAAGATGAACATAATGTACAAAGAGTATCTCTATATCTCTATATATATTGCAAAGGGATTACAGCACTTTATAGTTACCAACCTGCACCATACAGTAGAAAGGGATGTTCGGGTCCTAGACAGTTTCATACAGTGGGTATAGAAAAGAATCACCCCCTTTAAAATAATCACATTTTGTTGCTTTGCAACCTGAAATGAAGACAGACAAAGTTTGTATCTTTTATCCATCTGTATTCACATTTACAAAAATTAAACATGTCAGAAAAAAAAAATCAAAAATCAAAAACAGAATCACTGAGTTGCAAAAAGGATCACCCCATCCCTCAATCAGGTATAGCTAATCACCTTCTCAATAGCACACAAAGCCATTTGACTTTCAACTGTGAAAAAAGTAAATTGGTCATTTTGATGTAGTAAGGTGGGGTTTGGGTTTCTGGAGGACTGGGCCAACTTCAGTCGATAACCGGTACTATAGAAGGGACGAACTGCACCTAAATGAGGAGGGTGCAGATCAGCTGGGAATGAAGATGGCCAAAGAGTTAGAGGGGTTTTTAAACTAGGCGCTAGGCGGTGGGGGGGGGGGGTCCAGAGGTAGAGATAGTCAGCGCGGAACATATTCCAGAGGGCAGTATTGGGGGCATTAGTGGTAGGTTGACCAAAGCACATAAAATCAAGCTAAGTATAGTAGCAAGTCCTAGTTGCAATCTCGTAACACCCAATAAGAGAACAATTCAAAAGGAACGACAGATTGCAAAAGATAGTAGGACAAACCCCAAAAATTTCTTCAAATATATTAATAGTAAATAGGTCAGGTCTGAGCATGTAGGCCCTTTACAAAATAATCTAGACTGGGTGACTGGGGACAAAGAGAAGGCAAATTTATTAAATACTTTCTTCAGCTCTGTGTATACAAAGGAGCATGGGGAAGCTTACGTCCATAGTGAAACCGCCCCGAATGATCCACAATGGCTCAAAAGTGATATGGTCCAGAATTATTTAGACAGAATAATGGTGGATAAAGCACCTGGACCTGATGGCATCCACCCAGGGATCCTAAAAGAATTGAGCTCTGTAGTTTCAAAGCCATTGTATCTAATTTTTAGGGACTCATTAATGACGGGAATAGTACAACTGGATTGGCGCAGGGCGAACGTGGTGCCTATATTTAAAAAGGGATCAAAGTCTTTACCAAGTAACTATAGACCTGTTAGTTTAACTTCTTTAGTCTGGAAGATACTGGAGCGTTTAATAAAAGACCACATAGACGAGTTCTTGCTGGAAAAAAAAACATTTTAAGCAACAGACAGCATGGATTCATGAAAGACAGAAGTTGTCAGACAAACCTGACTTCTTTTTATGAAGGGGTAAGTAAAATCTTAGGGGGAGGGGGGAGTACAACTGGGTGAATCCGTGGTGGAGAAGGATCTGGGGGTTTTGGTAGATCATAAGCTCAATAATAGCATGCAATGCCAAGCTGCGGTTTCCAAAGCAAGCAAAGTCCTTTCTTGTATTAGGAGAGGTATGGACACTAGAGAGAAAGATATAATGTTGCCCCTGTTCAAATCATTAGTAAGACCTCATCTGGAATATGCAGTTCAGTTTTGGGCACCAGTTCTCAAAAAGGATATCGGGGAGAGAAGGGCAACCAAACTGATAAGAGGCATGGAGGAGCTCAGCTATGAGGAAAGATTAGAGGAACTGATTTTATTCACTCTTGAGAAGAGGAGAATAAGGGGGGATATGATCAACATGTTCAAATATATAAGGGGTCCATATAGTGAACTTGGTGTTGAGTTATTCTCTTTACGGTCAACCCAGAGGACACGGGGGCACTCTTTATGTCTAGAGGAAATGAGATTTCATCTCCAAATACGCAAAGGTTTCTTCACAGTAAGAGCTGTGAAAATGTGGAATAGACTCCCGCCAGAGGTGGTTCTGGCCAGCTCAGTAGATTGCTTTAAGAAAGGCCTGGACACTTTCCTAAATGTACATAATATAACTGGGTACTAACATTTATAGGTAAAGTTGATCCAGGGAAAATCCGATTGCCTCTTGGGGGATCGGGAAGGAATTTTTTCCCCTGCTGTAGCAAATTGGAGCATGCTCTGCTGGGGTTTTTTGCCTTCCTCTGGATCAACTGGGTATAAAATTGGGTATATTGGATTGTATGATATTTTTTATTTTATTTATTTAATGTTTTTAAGGTTGAACTGGATGGACTTGTGTCTTTTTTCAACCTGACTAACTATGTAATGTGGTACTCCCTTACTATGCAATATGCGACCGGTCTAAACTATGTGGCATGTTCACCAATGCCAGGAGTCTGGTGGACAAGATGGGTGAACTAGAAATACTGTTGCACGAGGAGGATTTGGATTTTGTGGGAATTTCAAAGACCTGGTTCAACAGCTCTCATGATTGGCTGGCAAACATTCAAAGGTATACCCTTTATCGCAAGGATAGAGAGGGTAAAAAAGGGGGAGGGGTTTGTCTATATATCCATAATAATAAACAAGTGAATGTGAGAAATGACATCACTAAGGGAGCTAGGGAGGAGGTGGAATCCTTATGGGTGAAGCTCCAAAGGGATGAAGCCAAGGGGAAAATAATACTGGGAGTATGCTATAGACCCCCTAATGTGAGGGAGGAAGGGGAGACAGATCTCTTATCACAATTTGGAATAGTAGCAAGGATGGGAAGTGTGTGTAATGGGGGATTTTAACTATCCAGACATAGACTGGGCAGAGGGAACCGCGCATTCATCTAATGCCCCGTACACACGGTCGGACATTGATCGGACATTCCGACAACAAAATCCTAGGATTTTTTCCGACGGATGTTGGCTCAAACTTGTCCTACATACACACGGTCACACAAAGTTGACGGAAAATCTGATCGTTCTGAACGCGGTGACGTAAAACATGTACATCGGGACTATAAACGGGGCAGTAGCCAATAGCTTTTGTCTCTTTATTTATTCTGAGCATGCGTGGCACTTTGTGCGTCGGATTTGTGTACACACGATCGGAAATTCCGACAACGGATTTTGTTGTCGGAAAATTTTATAGCCTGCTCTCAAACTTTGTGTGTCGGAAAATCCGATGGAAAATGTGTGATGGAGCCCACACACGGTCGGAATTTCCGACAACAAGGTCCTATCACACATTTTCCGTCGGAAAATCCGACCGTGTGTACGGGGCATAAGTCTTGCCAGTTCCTAAATGTCTTGCAGGACATGGGTCAAATGGTAGACGCACCAACTAGAAATAAAGCGTTACTGGATCTACTGATTACCAACAATACAAACCTGATCACGGATGTGGAAATACGGGGCAATTTAGGTATCAGCAATCACAGCTCAATCGGCTTCAGTATAAATCACACAAATAGGAAACATAAGGGAAATACATAGACACTGAATTTCAAAAGAGCCAACTTCCCTAAACTACGAGCCTTGCTAAAAGGCATAAACTGGGATAAAAAAAAAAAACACGGAGGAAAGATGGGTTTGCTTTAAGAGCATATTAAATAAGGGCATTAGCAATGCATCCCATTGGGTAATAAATTTAAAAGAGCGATCAAAAGTCATGGATGGCTTAACTCCAATGTAAAAATGCATATAAAAGCAAAGGCGAAGGCCTTAAAAAAAAATACCAGGTTGAGGGATCCTCAGCATTCAGACTTTATAAAGAATGCAACAAGAAATGTAAGGGTGCAATAAGAACGGCTAAGATAGAACATGAAAAACACATAGCGGAGGAGAGCAAAAAAAATCCCAAGAAATTCTTTAACCACTTCCCGCCCGGCCTATAGCAGAATGACGGCCGGGCGGTGGTTGTGTTATCATGACTGGGCGTCATATGACGTCCTGCAGGATAACAGCCTCCGCGCGCCCCCTAGGCGATCGGTGGTGCGGTGTGTCAGTCTGACACACCGCTACACCGATCTCGGTAAGAAGCCTCCGTCGGAGGCTCTTTACCACGTGATCAGCCGTGTCCAATCACGGCTGATCACGATGTAAACAGTAAGAGCCGGTGATCAGCTTTTCCTCACTCACGTCTGACAGACGCGAGTAGAGGAGAGCTGATCGGCGGCTCTCCTGACAGGGGGGGGGTCTGATTGTTTATCAGCGCAGCCCCCCCTCGGATGCCCACACTGGACCACCAGGGAAGCCGCCAGGACCACCAAAGAGGCACATAACATGTGGATGGCCAGGTACATCCCCCATAGCCATCCATATGTGCAAATTAATGCCAAATCTGTGCCAGTGCCCACATATGGTCACTGACTGGCACCATTATGTAACAGAATAATTAAGTGATGCCCAGCAATGCCACCCAGTGTCATCAGTGCCACCCATAAGTACCCATCAGTGCCACCTACGAGTGCCCATCAGTGCAGCATACCAGTGCCGCCTATCAGTTACACCTCATCGGTGCCCAGTGTCGACCTTATCAGTGCCCATCGTTGAAGACGAAAACGTACTTATTTACAAAAACGTTTAACAAAGAAAGATTTTTTTTTTTCAAAATTTTCGGTCATTTTTTATTTGTTGCACACAAAATATAAATCACAGAGGTGATCAAATACCACCAAAAGAAAGCTCTATTTGTGGAAACAAAAGGATAAAAAATGTGTTTGGGTACAGTGTAGCATGACCGCGCAATTGTCATTCAAATTGCGACAACGCTAAAAACTGAAAATTGGCTTGGGCAGGAAGGTGTCTAAGTGCCTGCTATTGAAGTGGTTAAGTATGTAAACAGTAAAAAAGGGAGGACAGACCATATTGGCCCCATAAAGAATGAGGAAGGACATCTGGTTACTAAGGATGGGGAGATGGCGAAGGTATTGAATTTATTCTTCTCCTCAGTCTTCACGAGAGAATCAGGGGGCTTCAGTAACCAAAACTGCAGTGTTTATCCTCATGACACATCACAGGAAGCACTTCCATGGTTAGCATGGGACAGAATTAAAATTAGACTTGAGAAATTTAACCTTAATAAATCACTGGGACCAGATGACTTGCACCCGAGGGTATTTAGGGAACTCAGTTAAGTAATTGCCAGACCATTGTTCCTAATTTTTACTGACAGTCTACTGACTGGAATGGTACCAGCTGATTGGAGAAAAGCCAATGTAGCACCAATATTTAAAAAGGACCCAAAATACATCCCTGGGAATTACAGACCAGTTAGCCTAACATCAATAGTATGTAAACTCTTGGAGGGGATGATAAGGGACTATATACAAGATTTTAGTAATGAGAACGATATCATTAGCAGTAATCAGCATGTAAATTATAAACAAATATATACCGCGCTGTCAAAAAAAAAAAAAAAAAAAAAAAAAACTAAGGCAGCCAGCACAGCAGTGCATAAAGTTGCAAAAATGACAAATTGGGTGAAATGTGCAGCGCTTATGTGATCATATAAACCATAACAAATAATATGAGTACAAAAAACGTGAATAAATGAGGTGCTCAAAAATACTACAAGCAGTTCTCTATTATGACATGTGATGTCTATAAACAGAGGAACTTGGACGTGTGATGTCCAAAAAAAGAAAAAAGTCAGTGACAAGCTTCAATCATGTGTGATGATAATCCTCAACCACATGTGGATATAATATAGTGACAGTCTTTAACTTCAAATATGTATGATTTCAACTTAGAAGTATCTATAAATACTCAGCTAGTACAGTGGTCCAGCACCCCAGATGATGACTTCTAAGTCTAAACGCGTCGGGAGGATATGCTGAGACCACTGTCTTTTATACAAGCGCTTGATTTTACTGGTGTTGTGGTCAGATGAGACTACAATTGAATTATTTGGCCTCAACACCAAACAGTATGTCTGGCGGAAATCCAATACAGCTCACCATCCAAATAACACCATTCCAACAGTAAAGCATGTAGGTGGTAATATCCTGTTATGGGGGTGTTTCTCGGCAGTAGGGACTGAAGCACTTATCAGGATAGAAGAAAAAAATGTATGGGGCAAAACACCATAAAATTTTTGAGAAAAATCTGCTGCCCTCTACCAGAAAGTTGTCAATGGGAAGAAGGTTTACCTTCCAACATGACAATGACCCAAAGCACACAACAAAAATGACCACAGTGGCTGAAGAAGAAAGGGGGTGAATGTCCTTGCATGGCTTAGTCAGAGCCCAGACTTGAACACCATTGAAAATCTGTGGAATGACTTGAAGACTGCAGTCCACAAACGGTCACCATCAAATTTAACTAAACATGAGCAGTTCTGCAAAGAGGAGTGGGCAAATATTGCAAAGTCTAGATGTGTAAAGTTAGTAGAGGCATATCCCAGCAGACTAAAGGCTGTAATCAAAGCAAAATACTGACACAAGGGGGCGATCTTTTTTTTTTTTTTAACTCCGTGATTCTGTTTTTGAAAAGGTTTCATTTTTTTCTGACACGTTGGTGTTCTAGCTTTCACTTGGATGTTATACGTTGCACCAAGTAAATACAGCTGGATAAAAACAAAAGAACGGTCTTCATTTCAGGTTTGAAAGCAAAATAATGTGGATTATTTTAAAGGGGGTGATTCTTTTCTATACCAACAGTATATAGAACACATCAGATACTAAAGAGGTGTTTCCACGTTAACCCTTACCTACAGAAAACTCTTACATGTAAGGTGGGAATTCTTTGTTTGTATTTCAATACATGTTCAAGCTGGTCAATTGCTGTTGGCTTCTGTCAGCCAATGTTGAGTAAAGATGTGGTTGTTCTGGGAGGAGCTGGTTACATGGCACTTATAATGCATTGTACATGCATTTTCATGAGCGGCTATGATCATAAATATGGCCTAAAACTAAAAGTCCGTCAACACTTTAAAAATGGACCTGTACATTTTTTCCCAAAACGAAGGTGTATGGGTGGGCCTATGTGAGGTGTTTAGTGAAAGGTATCCACTTCCCCATTTCGCATAATGGAAGTAGTAGAAGCACTACTGTTGGAGACAATAAAAAGTCATTTTGGATCTGCTCATGTATGTGACTGCCCTAAAATGAAAACTCAGTAACGTTTATTTTAGTTAGGGATTGGTCATTTGCAATTGCATGCAAAACATAACCCACATAATTTAGATTTCTGTTTACTGAATTATTGAATTAACCTAAATGTGTTAGTAAACCCATTTCGGGAATTACACAGCTAGAACAGCATATACCGGTACAACATGAACTGAAATGTTTCAGCTGAAAAAATATTTTTAAAATTTTATCTATTATCGGTAGGTAGAAACACATAAGAAAACATTACAAATTTCCATGAGCAAATTTGCTATTAGGCAAAAACATTCTCTTGGTTCATGTGATGACTGTCATACACCAGACTATACAGAATAATTGTATTCCAGGGCAGATGTTTTCTTAGCTGTAAACTACAATATTCAAATTTTACTCAAGACCATTATGCATTTTTGAGACATTTTAAATAAGTTTGAAATGAATTTCTCCCATTCTGTAGAGGATATGACAGCAATTGTTATGCAGAAGAAAAATGACAGTAGACATAGCACAAATTAATAAGGACAGGCATAAAATAAATTAGAAGTAAAATGAAGAACCGAAAATGCAATCAGTTTGTTTTTCTTATCAGTTTACTCTTTCCACATACACAGAACATGGTGAGGACATGCCACTATAGGAAAGAAAGAGGGCGCACCAGCCTAGTGCATTATCTCATATAAATTTATTGAAGTAAAAGCAATAAAAACTACTCACACGTATGAGATGAAAATTTGCTTAGACTGGCCACTCTTCCATAGCTTGATAGTCCTGCAATTAACAGTCTCCAGACCGTAGGGGGACCATGCAGGGTCCCCTACCTTCTAATGCGTTTCGAAGGATTGTCCTGTCCTTCGAAACGCATTAGTAGGTGCCCCTGCATGGTCCCCCTATGGTCTTAAAACGGTCACTTCCAGGGCTATCAAGCTACAAAAAAAAAAAAGAGCGGCCAGTCCAAGCGAATTTTCATCTCATGCTTGCGAGTAATTTTTATTGTTTTTACTTCAATAAATTTATATGAGATAATACAATAGGCTGGTGCACCCTATTTCTTTCCATTTCCTATAGATGTCAAGGACACCCCCAGTCCTAGAGGGGAGCAAGGCCTGAAGCAATACCCCTGGTGAGGTGGATCACCACCCCCTCACCGGAGATGGGCTATCATACTTTTGCCCATGAGTGTTTTTTGCCAGAGAACATGTCACTGTCCGACTAGGTGATTTTGAAACTACTAATGTAGTCATGTGAATTAAGTGGCACTGGGCCTGTGGTCCCTTTAAGCTGCCTGACAGAATTCCTTCCAGGTGGCTTCAGTTTGCCAACCCTCTCCGCCAGCGAAAGGGTGCAGGGAAAGGGAACAAGATGAAAAACTATTGGCTGCTGCAACAGCCTGGGACTATGCCTACCCCTAGCACCATGGGCAGGAGGGTTCCTACTGCATGGCCTGGGCTGCCAACGGAACTTGAACCTGTGAGCAAATCTCCTGGGACTTGCGTGTTGAGTGGGGTTGATCTTGGAGTCTGGAACACAGGGAACAGCCAGGAGCTGGACATAGGGCTGCTGCCGGGAAAAGCTGCAGGAGAGGCCAGACAGCACAGTGGCTGGGAGCCTGCTGTGAAAGTTGCCTGGGTCATATGGCATCAAGCAGGAGAGGCTGTGCTGCACAAGTGACCACTGTGGGAGCTACTGGTGAAAATCAAGCTGTGGGACACATGGCTGTACTTTGCTGTAGTAGCGGTGCGTCCATTAAGGGCACCGCCCCCTCTCGCCAGCCACCACCTCTGTGTAAAATGGATAGATTCATGCATTGCAAGAATCTATCCATGGCCGCTGTGGTAGTCCCCCCCCCCAGGGCCGTTTTTAAGGCAGGGCAAAAGGGGCAGCTGCCCTGGGCCCTGTCATTGTTGTGGGGCCCAAAGCAGCAGCCTCATACTTGCCAACTATCCTGATTTATATTCCCTCCTCCCTTGAGGTTTTAGTCCTGTCCTGTGTCCCGATATCTCAGTGTGAAGTGCTGCTACTAATGCTGCCCAGCTCTGCCCTATTGTTGTGTAAAGATGACTCACCCACAGACCCTGTGTTTACGTGTAAATTACCGGCATTCATATGTAAATAGTGATGGAATTCATATGTAAATAGGGGCGGCCGGTGGCATTGATATGTATATTATGCCCCCCTGAGGTCATATCCAGAGTAATCTCTAGCAACCAATCAACAAGCAGAAATCATGTGCTGTAACCTCTAGCAACTAATCAGTGAGCCGTAATGTGTGCTGTAACCTCTAGCAACCAATCAATGAGCGGTAATGATACACTGTAACCTCTGGCAACCAATCGCAATGCCTGATCTGATTCAGTAAACTGATTTTGAGTCTAGCTGCTATTTATTGTATGTCTCAGAGCAGGTGGAGAGTGAAAGTGCATGGGGGGGGGGGCCCCAAGAAAAATTTTGCCCAGGGTCCAATCAATATTAAAGACGGCCCTGCCCCCCCCATACAGACGTCCAGCCCCATTTCGGACGCCGGGCGCCTGAATTCCAGCAGCAGGGGTGTTTTTTGAAGCACCTGATTAGAACCATAGGCTTCAAAAAAGGTGAACTGCGAGCGCAGAGCATTGTGCTCGCAGTTCACCCAGGTGGGTTAGCAAAGGAAATTAATATTTGCTTTGCTAACACTGAACCGCCTTTCAGCCAATCAGGAGGCGTGGATCTAACACCCGTCACCTGATTGGCTGAAGGCACAGGTACTATGATTGGATGCCTAATGGAACATAAGAATGGGAGGACAGAGAGCCATGGAGGACACAGGAACTTGCTGCTGTCAACTGCTGCATGTCCCACAGCTCGCCGCCCTCACCTTCCACCTGGATGGGGTAAGTGTGTGCCGGTCAGACGGCAAGCGGGGGTGGGTCACAGGGGCTGCATATGATGGGCACACAGAGCCTGCCTATGATCGCCACAGAGCCTTCCTATGATGGCCACAGAGCCTGCCTATGATGGCCACAGAGCCTGCCTATGATGGCCACAGAGTCTGCCTTTGATGGGCACAGTGGCTGCATTTGATGGGCACAGTGAGGCTACATTTGATGTTTTTTTTTCAGAATTTTTCAGTTTGTTTGCTCCCCCCAAAAAATTTTGAGCACCAGCCTCCACTGCTGTGCTGTCTGCAAGGAGTTGGGCTGATGAAAAAGGCAGCAAGTTACTGTGAGAGGGCCACATACTGTGTTGAGCTGCAAGAAGTGAATCACCAGAGGCCCAGGCTAGAGAGGAAGACCCAGAGCTGTGGGCTGATTTGCTCCTAAACTACACTGAAGAGTTGTGGCCTAGCTTTAATCTACATCCATCCCGAGAAACAGACTGTCTGGGAGGACTTTGCCCAAGCACTGAAGTGGCCACCTTGATGTGTCATTTGGCAGGGATTACCAATTCTGCTGTCTGCAGAGTAAGTATATTGTATCAAATTATAAATAAATATACGCATACAGAATAATCTAGTCTATATTTCAAATATCATGTTAGGATTTATCAAAGATCAGTAGGCATAAATATTCACAAGACCAGGGCCCTCAAGGCAGATGCCAATATACTTAGAGCAGAACTCCAGGCAAAATTATAAAAATAATAGTCCAGTATAAGATGAAAATGATTTTTCTACAATATTTATCTTTCATCCTGAAGTTGCCCCCAACAGTACTTCTACTAGGAGGTCTTAAAGTGTTACTAAACCCACAACAGTAAAATCAGTGTATAGATGCAGTAAAGCATGCTTGTTATACTCACTGTGGAACCTAAGGGGTTAATCCTCTGTATTGTGTAAAAAGGCTGTTTGATTTCTTCTCTGATCCTCCCCTTCTTCCAGTGTCTCCAACTCATCTCCGGATATTATAGAGGCCAGGGGACAAGCTGCACATGCTCAGTTTGGTGTGTATTGCTAGAGAGGTTTTTTTTTCTTTTTTAGGAGAGTGCATGTGATCAACACAGGGACAATCTGTACTGCCCAGACAGAGGGTCAGGAAAGTGAGAGCAGAATGAAAGCTCCTCCTACAAGCTTTAACCAGACACTGATACAAGTCACTAGACTGCTATATACTGATGATGAGAAAAGGTATTTAGCAGTTTATATTTACTAAAACTATTGCATATTGATGTTTTGTGTACTGTGGGAGACCAGATATAGTCAATGCAGTATCCTAGGTTTATTAACACTAAGTATTCCATTTTGAATGATGGCAAGCATCATTCAACTCACTTACTGCAAACCCAGACTATCGTGGGCCTGTCCTCGGCCTTGACTGTACAGTGAAGTAAAGGCAGCACAGCAATGAGCTCCTAATTCTGTCACTCTGTAATCTTCTCCCATCAGCATGTTTCTTATCAACACATTAACTGATTGACTCTTTCTGCCGTTTCTCCCTTCCCAATCTGAGCTCTGCTGTACAAGAAATGCTAAAGGCTGATCTGAAATTACATTTAGGCACTTACACTGCTTACATTAAAAAAACACACACACGCACACACACACCTACTGATGTATTGATGATTACAGGGCTGCATTAATGTCTTCTACATCTGGTTGGAGCTTAACTTTAAAGTGGAACTGTATTTTGTCATACAAAGCAAACTGAGCTGGATACTGTACAAAAGGCACCTAAAAAAAAAAAAAGATGGCATATGCATAGGCATGCACACAGGGATGCAAAGGCATGCACACAGGGTGTGCCTGGACACATCCTAATCACCTTGTGCGTATTGGCATTATAGCTCTGTGTGCAGGCAGGGAGATAGGAAAGATCTCCCTGTTATTGGCTCTACCATCAGAGAAGTGCTTACGCACATCTATCACTGTGCCAGCAGGGAGATCAATGTGCCGGGGTCATATACAGTGGAGACGGAAAGTATTCAGACCCCCTTAAATTTTTCACTCTGTTATATTGCAGCCATTTGCTAAAATCATTTAAGTTCATTTTTTTGCATTTTTATTAAAAAAGAAAAACTGAAATATCACATGGTCCTAAGTATTCAGACCCTTTGCTGTGACACTCATTTAACTCAGGTGCTGTCCATTTCTTCTGATCATCCTTGAGATGGTTCTACACCTTCATTTGAGTCCAGCTGTGTTTGATTATACTGATTGGACTTGATTAGGAAAGCCACACACCTGTCTATATAAGACTTTACAGCTCACAGTGCATGTCAGAGCAAATGAGAACCATGAGGTCAAAAGGAACTGCCTGAAGAGCTCAGAGACAGAATTGTGGCAAGGCACAGATCTGGCCAAGGTTACAAAAAAAATTCTGCTGCACTTAAGGTTCCTAAGAGCACAGTGGCCTCCATAATCCTTAAATGGAAGACGTTTGGGATGACCAGAACCCTTCCCAGAGCTGGCCGTCTCGCCAAACTGAGCTATTGGGGGAGAAGAGCCTTGGTGAGAGAGTTAAAGAAGAACCCAAAGATCACTGTATCTGAGCTCCAGAGATGCAGTCTGGCAATGGGAGAAAGTTGTAGAAAGTCAACCATCACTGCAGCCCTCCACCAGTCAGGGCCTTATGGCAGAGTGGCCCGACGGAGGCAAGACATATGAAAGCCTGCATGGGGTTTGCTAAAAAAAACACCCGAAGGACTCCAAGATGGTGAGAAATAAGATTCTCTGGTCTGATGAGACCAAGATAGAACTTTTTGGCCTTAGATCTAAGCGGTATGTGTCTAGAAAACCAGGTAATGCTCATCACCTGTCCAATACAGTCCCAACAGTGAAGCATGGTGGTGGCAGCATCATGCTGTGGGGGTGTTTTTCAGCTGCAGGGACAGGACTACTGGTTGCAATCGAGGGAAAGATGAATGCGGCCAAGTACAGGGATATCCTGGACGAAAACCTTCTCCAGAGTGCTCAGGACCTCAGACTGGGCCGAAGGTTTACCTTCCAACAAGACAATGACCCTAAGCACACAGCTAAAATAACAAAGGAGTGGCTTCACAACAACTCCGTGACTGTTCTTGAATGGCCCAGCCAGAGCCTTGACTTAAACCCAATTGAGCATCTCTGGAGAGACCTAAAAATGGCTGTCCACCAACGTTTACCATCCAACCTGACAGAACTGGAGAGGATCTGCAAGGAGGAATGGCAGAGGATCCACAAATCCAGGTATGAAAAACTTGTTGCATCTTTCCCAAAAAGACTCATGGCTGTATTAGATCAAAAGGGTGCTTCTACTGAATACTGAGCAAAGGGTCTGAATACTTAGGACCATGTGATATTTCAGGTTTTTTTTTAATAAATCTGCAAAAATGTCAACAATTCTGTGTTTTTCTGTCAATAAGGGGTGCTGTGTGTACATTAATAAGGAAAAAAATGAACTTAAATGATTCTAGCAAATGGCTGCAATATAACAAAGAGTGAAACATGTAAGGGGATCTGAATACTTTCCGTCCCCACTGTATATGTATACACATATGTGTGTTTAAACTTTGGGGTGCACACCTTAATGCAATATGCTGGTTACAAAAAAAATGGAAATATGGCATTTTAGGTAGGTTATTTTTTATTAGAATGCAATCTAAATATTTCAACATTATAATGAAAATCTCATTACATAAACTGTACAAAAAAGGCTAGGGCTATACTAGCAATTCAATCTCTAAGAGATTTCACTGCTTCAATCAGTGTGAAAATGAAAGGATTGGCTGCAAACAGTGAAATCTCTCAGTAATAAAAATATTTAATTGCTTGTGTAGACCTAGTCTAAAAATTACGGCAAACTGCTTCACCAGGTAAAGAAAGTTGTATTCCTCTCTCCTGTCTGCCTATTGCTTTGTTAGTAATGCAAACAATTAAGTCACCCATTACCTGTAAAAGCCCTCTAACACAGGGCAATGTCACTGATTGCAGAACTCTTTTCTTCCATAAGATGAAAACGTCTATGCCGTGCCTTGTTAAGTGACTGGCTTTACACAGGAGCATTCTGGGGGATGTAGTTTAGAGCAGCGTTTCTCGACTCCAGTCCTCGAGGCGCCCCAACAGGTCATGTTTTCAGGATTTCCTTCAGATGAAACGGCTGTGGTAATTACTAAGGCAGTGAAACTGATCAAATCACCTATGCAAAATAATGGAAAGCCTAAAAACATGACCTGTTGGGTCGCCTTGAGGACCGGAGTTGAGAAACACCGGTTTAGAGGTCAATCCAAGCCGCAACCATCCCTGGGAAGCAACTATAATACCCATGTACATCTGAGAGCAGGAGGGGGTCACATAAAAAATGAAAGCCCAGGGAAGAGCAGGGCAGATGGGGAGCCTGCCAACCAGAGAAGCAAGGGAGAAAGGAGTACTGTGCTATGCTATGTAGGGAAAGTGGGCCTTGTGTTGAATTTGCTGGATGCTGCTGCACCCAAAAGCTGGGAGGGCAGACTGAAGAGAGTCTGCTGTAGTATCAACTGCCTGGTTGCTGTCACAAGACCCTTGCTGTGATCCAGGACGTTATCATCCAGAGCTGCTGGGGAGGTTGCCATCTCACCTGCTTCTACCATTAAATCGACTACAGGATAAGGGCCCCCACCCCACCGTTCATCTAACCAATCACCACCAGAGGACTGCCAAGAGAGGAATTGGTGAGAGGGTTTCAAACCAACCATTAAGCTGAATTCACTTGCAAACGATTTACAGGTCACAGACCCCCACACCTGCTGCTGTGTGAATTGTTAAAAGCCATTTAGACAGCCTCACACAGCTCAGTAATCGTTTTGTACTCCAGAGTGCTGACATTGTGTCCACCCTTCTATTTAACCATCACAATTACGGTGTACATCTTGGCACCTGGCTGTTGCATCTGGGCATTCCCTTTCTCAGTATACATCTGCTTCAAATAAATTCCCCATTTTATTAAGTTCAACATCCATGATACATTGCTAATATACTTATTTCATTTACAAAGTCTCATCACCCTGTGCCCCAACATGTTTAAAGGGTCCCCATGTAGCCGGCTGAAGATCCATCATACACATTTGCTCAAATTACTCCTAAGGACAGAACTGTGTTTAACTATGTCCGGATCTTACAAGCCTACACCTAGCCCTTTTGAGAGCTCCCATGTGACATAGTTTGCCCATGCTGTTACCCCTTTTTGATCACTTGGGGTGCATCACCTCATACAGAGAGCTACTGTTCATGCTCTTGGGGTTACAGTATAAGCAGGAATCTGAATTCCCATACGCATCACTGCAAGGTCAATACAGTTAGCATTGTGTTTATGCTGGATTGACATTCATGTGCCAATATACACTGTTATAATTTAGGACTCCTATCTGCCAATTTAGTCTGTTGATCTTTTAAACGGATTGTGAGTGTCATTCTCGTGTGCCTGTTGGGGGGCTTACAGAAAAGGTATTCTGGGTCGTCAGTGAGGTTGAGGCCTCATTTAGGGAGGACCCAAAGTATTAGCGGCTCCTGCGGGGTAGCGCCACTGTCATGAAGATCCTGCCAGTAACCAGCGTCCCAGGCGCACGGGAACACGGCCACGGGTTCCACTGCGCATGCGCGCGCGTTCACAGGTGCGATCACGCACGGGCACGCGCGCGCACTCCCACTGGTGTCAGGCGGGCTATTTAAACCGGTCTGTCACACTCCATCCCCGCTTTCTGCTCTACAGCGTTCTGTGTGTGTTTCCTGATCTGATCTGTGTATCCTGTTATCTGACCCGGCTTCCTGTTTGACCATCCTGCTATCTGCCTGCACCAGACCCTCTTGGCTTGCCTGACCATCCCTCTGCATTACCCCTGGTACCTCTGCTGTCCGACCACTACCGACCACCGGCTTGTTGACCCTCCGCTGTGTATACCAGCGTTCCAGTCTGCTACCTACTGCTTGTTCCTGGTTCCAGTCCAGCGTTCCAGGCTACTACCTGCTGTTGTTCCTGGTTCCAGCCCAGCGTTCCAGTCTGCTACCTACTGCTTGTTCCTGGTTCCAGTCCAGCGTTCCAGGCTACTACCTGCTGTTGTTCCTGGTTCCAGCCCAGCGTTCCAGTCTGCTACCTACTGCTTTGTTCTTGGTTCCAGTCCAGCGTTCCAGGCTACTACCTGTTGTTCCTGGTTCCAGCCCAGCGTTCCAGTCTGCTACCTACTGCTTGTTCCTGGTTCCAGTCCAGCGTTCCAGGCTACTACCTGCTGTTGTTCCTGGTTCCAGTCCAGCACTTCACTATCCGGCTTGCTTACCTGTTGGGTTCCTGGTCCTACCTGCATTTCAGTCTCTGTCTTCAGGTTCCTGATTCAAGAGGTTGCCACCACTACTGTACTTCCAGCAACTGTTGATCCTGCCAGGCACCCATACCACTCTTCACTCCTGACCCTCTGTTTCCATTCCAGGGGAACGGGAGTGGGAGCTGTAAGGGAGGTCTTTCTCTGCACTTCAGGCTCACAACCTACCAGGTACGTGACAGCCACCTCCCTGTACAACACGGAATACAGGAGAGGCATTTCTTAGGGCCTGTCTACAGCTGTCAGTTTTGGCTTAAGTGAGGGGACATGTTTCAGCACATCATGCAGTTTCCTTTTTTGTATTCTATAAATTTTATTTGAAGTGCACAAAGTGACACAGCGTGGTGCAGCAAAAAGGTCTGCCCATGTCAGATTAATGGGCACTAGGTATCAATTATCCTCCAGTGCTAGAAAATATTAAATCAATATAACCTTAAAAACATATAATAATATACCAAACTGTAAATCATGCAATAAACTGTGCTGCAAAACATGTTCTCTTATGATTCCACGCCCCCCTTAGCGCACAGGCACTTATCAAATGCTTTGACCCAATTACTATGTGGGCCTACCTGCGCTTTGATATAAAAATCCCAAGCTCCATGTCTCCACTCTCCTCCTTGCATAATTGGAGCACTCTTTGAAGTTCTTGGACTCCTCATGAGTATTGGACGGTCACATGGACATTTAATATTTACAGTTTGGTGCATTATAGGTCCGTTTTAAGGTTACGTTGATTTAATATTTTCTGGCACTGGAGAATAATTGATACCTAGCGCTCATACATTTTTATATTTTGGATTCCCAACTGTGTTTGTAGCATTGGATAATTATGGTTTAGCTGCGGGGGTATCACTATTAATTTCAGATCAATCTTTGGCGCAGTGATTTTAGTTTATGCAGAGGTGCCCTCTTGAGGGTCGCAAGATAAATCAGTATCCCCCTGGTTGCCCTGACCCTATGGGTCCGCTGTCGCCTGTGACAATCGAGGTTCATACATTTTTCCCTCTCCTCCAAATGTCAGCAAGGAAGTAAATACACCAGAAATTATTAAATCAACAAAGTTTACTTAATGAGATGGATGAACAGAAACTAGAGAGTCAACTCAAGTTTACGCTTTAAAATGTTATTTCCTACAGGAATGTTATAATTAACTAAATGACAATCTATCACATTCAAACATTTAACAGCGAACACTATAATCTCTGTGCTCAATCAAGCACATCCAATGTGAACAGGCTACAGGAGAGCAGAGGAATAGCTCTTATGAGTGTCAGACCCCGCTCTACTGCTACCTTACACATAAA
This sequence comes from Lithobates clamitans, assembly GCA_037952925.1. NCBI lineage: Eukaryota > Metazoa > Chordata > Amphibia > Anura > Ranidae > Lithobates > Lithobates clamitans. The sequence goes on from JBBGZY010000300.1 coordinate 8,137,628, forward strand.
ATGCAGAACGGTAAACAACAATACAACGCTTAGCAAGGAGAAAACTGTATTGCAATTCAACCTGCTCTTACAGAGAGTTCTTGGTGAATTATAGCTCTATGAGCTTCAGTAAAACAAATCTCTGAATGGGGGAGGGAGGTGAAAGTAGTCCTGTATTGCTGTGTGGCAGTCCAGTTGATCTTCAGCTAGCCCTTGATGTTTAATTGCATTCAAGGAGATTTTGGATGGTAAAGTAAAGCAACTAACTCAATAAGCTAACAATCTTCCTGTGTGAATCAAACTAACTGAATTCACAGTAATCACCGACTTAAAGATGTTACTTTCTGTGGAACTATAAGCAACAGCAGAGCAATGGAAAGCATTGATGTCTGTATATAGTGTCTATGATATTTGGTCTAGATCCTTAGAACTAAAGATAAGGAAGGCAGGAGACAATGGTGTCTATATACAGGGTCTAGAAGATTTGGGCTGTTGCCCGCTCAAAATGCTTGATGATGAACAATGAATTATTGATGATGATGGATGATGATGGATGGATTGATGAATGGATGATGATGGATGGATGATGATCTCTCAGGAACGTGGCTCAGGGGATGACATTTGACCTCCGCTGCACCGTGCCACGGCTCACCCGAATCTGATACCACTGCAGGATAACTGGGATAGGAATGGCCTCTAGGCTGCTGCCAGACAGCTAAGGGGAGCTGTCCACAGATGTCCCTCCAGATATCCACTGGATAATTCTGCTAGTGCAGGCCGCAACTCAGCTACAGCTCACACCATCACAGACTCCCTGCATACAAATCCACTCCCGTTCCCAAGAGAGCACGTTAGGCCCCTCTATCCATCCTTCTAGTCTTTCCCAGCGGTCTATTCTTCCTTCCCAGCCAGCTGGCAGTTGTAGTTCCACATGATTCAGCAAGAGGGCAAATCCCATCCATACGAACTACATATCCCAAGATGCTTTGCTCGGCCTGGTCTCTGAATAATAAGTTAACAGGTTTGCATCACACTCAACACTAGAGGGAAAACGGCTCCCCCTGCAGTAACGCCACAAGTGTCTCCTGATTGCAGGAATATGTACATACCCAGCTCTTGGCTACATTTATAATATGTCAGAATGAGTTCTGTTTCTCAGAGTGGTCAGGCTCAGGTATTGCCTTGGTGATTTATGTGAGCCACCACTAGACATGTGCACTGCCAAAAAATGTGTTTGTTTTTGTTTCATTTGTTATATTTTTCAGGTCATTCGTTATGATCGCAATTCCAAAACTTGAAAGAAAATCCGAAAATTCGAAAGAATAACTACTAATAAATTATAGGCATCGAAATTCCCTTTCAATTTTGGCTGTTAGCGAACGTAACGAATATGAATCTATCCGAAATAACGAATGCTGCATCTAAACAAATGGAACGGAGGGAATTAATGATAAATAATAAAAAGTTTTTTTTATTTATTATTATTATCTTGTTACATTTCATTAGTTTGGATACGGCATTCGTTATTTCGGATAATTCGTAACCTTGGATAAATTCCTATTCGTTACGTTCACTAACAGCCAAATTTGAAAAGGAAATTACAATACGGATAATTTAATAGTTCGTAATAGTCAAGTTATTAATCATTTCAGATTTTGGGGTTTTCGGATTTCCGAATTTCGAATATTGAAATTTATGAATATTCGGAAAAATTAGTTAAACGGGTTTCCGTTAATTTGGATATTTTCAAATGAACTAATGTGTCAAAATTCGTTAAGCAAATTCGTAACGAAATTAATTGCACATATCTAGCCACCACCATGTTGTCATTGGAAGACCTGGAGTTTGTTGTCAGCACCTTCTACACCACAGGACAAAAAAACAAAAAAAAAAACAAACAAAAACAAACAAAAAAAAACAAACAAAAAAAAACAAACAAAAAAAAACAAACAAAAAAAAAACAAGCAACAACTGAGCTGGAAAGCAACCATTTCCAAAGTAACTTGATTTTGGTACTCTCAGACATGCGTCGTAACCCAGGGAAAGAGCTTGTTTGTTTAATGCTGTCAGGATGCTGAGCTGCAACTTGAACGAAACTGTACATATGGGACTGCCTTGAAGAAGGTCAACATCACCCTCATGCAAAAGTGTATAGAGGAGCTTTCCAGAGAATGCAACTCCTGAAAGATTCAAAGTTTTTTTGGGCAAAGGAACGCATTTGCCAAGGCTGCGTCTAAGGCCTCATGTACACTGCTGCTGCTAAACGGATGTTTAGGAGCAGTTGGGCATTTTTATTTTTTTTAACTGCTCCTAAACTCTCCTCTATATGTTATCTTATCACTACATGTACACAGGGTCGTTTACAGTCGTTTCTAGGCAGTTGAGTTTAGAGGCTTTTTTTGGAAAGCAAAAAAATGGGCTCAGAAGCTGAGTTTAGAGGCATTTCAAGTGCCAAACGCTTCTAAAACGTGACTAAATGCAGTAACTCGCGTCTAGCCATGTTTTGTTTACCGGCGTTTTTCATTTTTGCCCATTTTGAAAAAAAAAATTACTTTTTAAAGAACGCTTCTAAACGGAAACACGGCAAAACGGACGTTTTAAACGTGGGTTACTATCTGTCAAGTTAAATCGTTCAGGAGAGGTTGTAAAAACATCCCGTGTACATGAAGTGTACTAGGCCCAAATACGCCAAGCAAAGTGCTCAATCAAGGAGTGACTTTTGGAGATTCAGGACCCAACCACATATTTGTAATACTTGCACGGTCTGTTGCACATTGCTCCTGCAGGAGCAGACTGCCCAGATAGCTATTCGAATCTCCCTGGTTCACTAGAGAGCCAACACTGGAGACAGCACCTTCATGAATACTCGTGATATTGTGACAAAGGCCAAAAGATAGGGTCACAAACTGAAAATGCTGTTCCCCTACTGCAAAATGCAGATAACGACGATGAGGCAGAACAATTTGGCTTTGGAAGTAGGCAACTTTGATGTCCAATGAGGCCAGGAAGTTCCCCTAATGGAGATAAGCAATCACTGACCTCACAGATTCCAAATTAACTTTTGAACATGTTCAACCACATTACATCCAGAATGGGCTGCACTTCACTATTTGGCTTGGGCACCATCTTGCTGGTTTTGGGACAGGGACAAGGATTTCCTGGGAGTGTAACAGATAAAGCGCAGCAAACAGAGCTGTTCTTTTGTAGGCACATTTGAGAGCATAAAGTACGGAGGAAGCAAAATACGAAACCTGAGATTGTAGCTTCTGGATACAATGTTTTGAATCTGTGATATCTGAGGTCCATACGGCTGCCAGACATCGCTTTTTGCAGAAGTGGGGGTGCCCTTTCATTGGAATAAAGGTTTGTTGCCCATCTTGGGGGGGGGGGGGACTTGGGGTTCCAGGATTTCTTCTGAAAGTCAGTTTTGTGTTTAGCTCCCAAGTTCGGAAAAGAATCCTTCTTGGTTCCAGAAGATGGTGGCTTTTGCCAAAAGGCTTCTGCCACTTCTTTAGGAGGTTAAAAAATGCTCATTTCCCCTGTGATTTTACAGATAAATGTATTCAGGCATTGTCAAAAAGGCATTTGCTCTCAAAAGGCATGTGTTCCAACTGTCAGGAACCATCAGACGGAGACAGAAAATGTAGTAAAATTAACACCTTTTAATAAAATAGTAAAAATGCTACAAATAGTAAACGTAGTCAAAACATAGCCAGGGTTTGGTAGCCAAAGCGGGTAGTCAGAACAAGCCAGTAAATCAGGAAGCAAGAGATCAGTATAGTCGGAGGCAAGATCAGGTACCTGATGGGACGTCAGCCAGGCAAGTCTTCAACAGGAACACAGCAGAGTCAACAGATATGTTTGACCAAGACGAAGGCATGGAAGGAATGAACCAGGCAGTTTAAATAGCCAGAAGGGGCTGGCTGTAGGCTGGACTGACGATCAGGAAATTATCACCAGGTGAGTCACTGTAGAACGATGAGAGCTGGTGTCAGGGGATGTTATACACAACATCCAATGCAGGTGATCAGATCGCTGGGCTGCACCAAGGAATCAGGGACAAACGAGTAAATGAATAAGAAGGTATGTTTATTGTTAATGATAAAGATACACGTTAAATCAAGACAGCAAACCAAAAACAAGTAAATGGTGAAAACACAGCAAACCCCCAAACCCACCTAACTATCTATCTAACTAATATAATACACTAGCAAGGAAACCAACATGAAATAAAAAATAAGGCATGAGCCAAAGCGACAAGGGAACAGAAACCAGGAATAATGAAGCAGACCAAGGAGCAGGGAACAGGAAACAGGGTTCAAGGTCAAGATACACAAACGGGGTTCAGGAACAAACAGGAACAGGCTGGAACAAGAGCAGGTACTGGCAGGGACAAGGGCTTAGCAGAGGAATTCTGAAGCACTGAGGTTAGTTCAGGGCGGGTTTATATAGTCCAGCAAAACCATGACAGGTGTGCTTGATGACAATTCTGCAGTCCAGGCAGGGAGACCCCCGCTGGTGGCCACTGGAATTACACCCTTTTGGTGCTGAATGTAATAGTGCCACCAGCAGGAGAAACCGGAGATGACACCGTTCCTGACAGTTCCCCCTCCTAAAGGAGTGGCCTCCGGACACTCCATTCAGCCCTGGGTACGACAGTCCGAGTGGGTGTAGAAACCCCTTAAAATGTTTCCCTACTGAGTCTGCGGACTTCTTCGCACTTCCAAGGCCAGAGTCTTTTAGTTCACTGGGGGACGTGCCATCAGAGTCTGAAAATAGGACACGTACCCCACCACCCGGGTCAGGAAGTTTGGATCTGGAGATGAAAATTAGCAGGGTAACGGGAAAGAAACTATCGGAGGCAGACCACACAGGAGCATTACATTCAAGCCAGGCGACAGACAGGATTGACCCAGCGGCAAGATGGCCATCAGTCAGGAACAGTTTTAGCAGGCACCATGTCATCAGGCTGAGCAGAAAGCAGAGGTACATCACGCTGGGCAGTGACACATCCGCATCGAGCTGGACAGCAGGCAAAAGCACATCGAGCTGGGCAGCAGGCATTGGCACTTCAAGCTGGGCAGTGGGCTCATCAAGCTGGAGGGCTGGCACCGAGACATCAGACAAGGCGGCAGGTACTGGAACTTCAGACTGGGCAGTAGGCACATCAGGCAGAACAGCAGGTGCTGGCACAACAGGCAGGACAGCAGGTGCATCAGACTGGATAGTCGGTACTGGTACTCCAAACCGGGCAGCTGGTACTGGAACTTCAGACTGGACAGTGGGCACAGGTGCTGGCACATCAGGCAGAACAGCAGGTACTGGCACAACAGGCTGAACAGCAGGTACATCGGACTGGATAGCAGGTACTGGAACTCCAAACCGGGCAGCTGGTACTGGAACTTCAGACTGGACAGTGGGCACAGGCACTGGCACATCAGGCAGAACAGCAGGTACTGGCACAACAAGCAGAACAGCAGGTGCATCGGACTGGATAGCAGGTACTGAGACTCCAAACCAGGCAGCTGGTACTGGAACTTCAGACTGGACAGGGGGCACAGGTGCTGGCACATCAGGCAGAACAGCAGGTACATCGGACTGGATAGCAGGTACTGGAACTGCAAACCGGGCAGCTGGTACTGGAACTTCAGACTGGACAGTGGGCACAGGTGCTGGCACATCAGGCAGAACAGCAGGTACTGGCACAACAGGCTGAACAGCAGGTACATCGGACTGGATAGCAGGTACTGGAACTCCCAACCGGGCAGCTGGTACTGGAACTTCAGACTGGACAGTGGGCACAGGTGCTGGCACATCAGGCAGAACAGCAGGTACTGGCACAACAGCAGGTGCATCGGACTGGATAGCAGGTACTGGAACTTCAAACCGGGCAGCTGGTACTGGAACTTCAGACTGGACAGTGGGCACAGGTGCTGGCACATCAGGCAGAACAGCAGGTACTGGCACAACAGGCTGAACAGCAGGTACATCGGACTGGATAGCAGGTACTGGAACTCCAAACCGGGCAGCTGGTACTGGAACTTCAGACTGGACAGTGGGCACAGGCACTGGCACATCAGGCAGAACAGCAGGTACTGGCACAACAGGCTGAACAGCAGGTACATCGGACTGGATAGCAGGTACTGGAACTCCAAACCGGGCAGCTGGTACTGGAACTTCAGACTGGACAGTGGGCACAGGTGCTGGCACATCAGGCAGAACAGCAGGTACTGGCACAACAGGCTGAACAGCAGGTACATCGCACTGGATAGCAGGTACTGGAACTCCAAACCGGGCAGTTGGTACTGGAACGTCAGACTGGACAGTGGGCACAGGTGCTGGCACATCAGGCAGAACAGCAGGTACTGGCACAACAGGCTGAACAGCAGGTACATCAGACTGGATAGCAGGTACTGGAACTCCAAACCGGGCAGCTGGTACTGGAACTTCAGACTGGACAGTGGGCACAGGTACTGGCACATCAGGCAGAACAGCAGGTACTGGCACAACAGCAGGTGCATCGGACTGGATAGCAGGTACTGGAACTTCAAACCGGGCAGCTGGTACTGGAACTTCAGACTGGACAGTGGGCACAGGTGCTGGCACATCAGGCAGAACAGCAGGTACTGGCATAACAGGCTGAACAGCAGGTACATCGGACTGGATAGCAGGTACTGGAACTGCAAACCGGGCAGCTGGTACTGGAACTTCAGACTGGACAGTGGGCACAGGTGCTGGCACATCAGGCAGAACAGCAGGTGCTGGCACAACAGCAGGCATCGGAACATCAGGCTGGGCGGCATACAGGAACACATCAGGCTGGAACAGATCAGCTGGTGGGGAGGCAGGATTGGATACTGGCATGATGTTATGGGTTGGAAAAAACTTCCGCTTCTTTTTGGTTTTAGCCACTGGGGATCTATAAGTGGGTACAGGGCTGTAGGTAGTGAATGCAGCTGGTAGAAGCGAAGAGTGAAAGGATGGCAAAACAGAGGGAGTAGGTTTTGAAGGGAGATTTAGTGGAGCTGATGGAGGCAGTTGAGAAGCAGAAGGGGAGTTAAAGGCAGGGTAGGTGCAGCAGGAGGAAACAGGGTACTGGTATTTCATTGGTAGAGAGGTATATTCAGAGTTAACAGAAGCTGAATGCAACAGACTTGACCAGGCCTGTATTAATGATTGCACTGAATCAGGTTTGCACTTAGCTTGTCTGACCAGAGACTGCACTGATTCAATGCATTTTGCAAGCACCTGCTGAGGACAAGCTGAATATTGTTCAAAAAAGAATGCTGAGTCATCCTCCAACAGCCAAACTAAAGATTCTACCTGAGCTGCACTAAAAGGGGGTGTATAGTCATCACCTCCCTCAGCGACATCAGACAGGGCCAACTCAGTACAAATCCAAATTAATGGTTGCACATCTTCAAACAAAAAACTGCCTTGCTCAATAAAAACATGAGCTAGGCGGATGCATTCTAACAATTGTTCCCTAGTGTATTCAGTCAATGTCTGATAACAAAGGTCTCTGTCATCAGTTGCCAGGAGCGATAAATACAAAATACTTTCAAAATCCATCTTTCAACAATAGCTGGGACTCAGGCCCCAATTCCCAGGTGCAACCGATCTGATTGTATGGCTTCAGAATTCTGTCAGGGGATGTTATACACAACATCCAATGCAGGTGATCAGATCGCTGGGCTGCACCAAGGAATCAGGGACAAACGAGTAAATGAATAAGAAGGTATGTTTATTGTTAATGATAAAGATACACGTGAAATCAAGACAGCAAACCAAAAACAAGTAAATGGTGAAAACACAGCAAACCCCCAAACCCACCTAACTATCTATCTAACTAATATAATACACTAGCAAGGAAACCAACATGAAATAAAAAATAAGGCATGAGCCAAAGCGACAAGGGAACAGAAACCAGGAATAATGAAGCAGACCAAGGAGCAGGGAACAGGAAACAGGGTTCAAGGTCAAGATACACAAACGGGGTTCAGGAACAAACAGGAACAGGCTGGAACAAGAGCAGGTACTGGCAGGGACAAGGGCTTAGCAGAGGAATTCTGAAGCACTGAGGTTAGTTCAGGGCAGGTTTATATAGTCCAGCAAAACCATGACAGGTGTGCTTGATGACAATTCTGCAGTCCGGGCAGGGAGACCCCCGCTGGTGGCCACTGGAATTACACCCTTTTGGTGCTGAATGTAATAGTGCCACCAGCAGGAGAAACCGGAGATGACACCGTTCCTGACAGCTGGCAATTAACTGACAGCTGAGCAACCTGAGCACTGAGAAGGGAGAGCTGAGAGCCCAGCCCTGACACTAACAATTTCTTGCAGGAGAGTTCTGCTGACCAGCATGTTAGCCACAGCACTCATCTCTTGTGAACAGACATAAGGCACAGGCAAGAGAGATGTTGGAGAGAATCTCCCAACCAGTCAAGACAGGAGCATAATTCTTTAGGAAGGAACTCCAAGTGCTAACTAGCTTTAGAACCTGTCTTAGGAGGCCCTAGTTCTTTAGCTATACTCTTTGCCCAAACCAGCAAAGCCTGACAGAACCTTATAGAAGCAATGACGGATTGTATGGCCACACTTGCCAAATAAAATTATGCCTTAAAGAAGGAATCAAATTTTTTGTCCACAGGGTCCTTAAAACACTGATACATTGTCCACTAGCAAGAACAGGCTCTTATTCAGGATAATACACAGGGTCCACATCTGTGACTGCCCACTTTTTCCACAGCTGTCCATCATTGGGTATTGTTGTGCAAACTGCTAAGGGGGCACGACCACCTACAGATCCCCTTCAGTTGGAGGATGCAACAAAAAGGAATTAGCTGGCTTGGGTGCGTTCCAAGACCCCAATCATTAACCTTGGGCTCTAAGGCTTCTGAAGTGACAGCTTCTTACTCATCTCCCAATGGTCCATGGTGAGTTTGTTCAGAGGTGGTCCATAAGATTTATTTGAGGTGGGAGTGTTCTCACAGAATTCTTCTGCTTCTGAGGAATCAAATTCTGCAGACCCTTCCCCTTCTCACCCTAGGGTGGGAGAGAACATTCACAACGTAGTTCCTGTGGTGACTAGACTATTTACCATCATGCATCAATCATTATGGATATCTGTCAATTGTTTTAGCACAATGGTAGAGGCAGGCAATTCCTCTTTGAATATAAAAGGTATTTGAGGAATGACTGTCTCCAACAGCAATGTGGGAGCTTTGGCCCCACTTCCTGTGCCCCCTGGTATCAGATCTGTCATTGCTGCAGTGCCCACAACGAGGCAATGCAATAAAATACTAGATCAATAGGGGAGGATTGGCATCCCCATTTCCCAATAGCCATTGCCAGAGGTGTTCGCTTTGTGGCCTGTGACAAATCTTAAAAGTGCATTCTGCGTCCAGTCTAAAAAGGGTTGAACACCAAAATGGTGCCCACACCTGCGCAGTGCAACCTTCCAGCCACTTGTACACACTAACCTCAGCGGGCGGGCTGCACCTGTGCAGTTTGGCAGCCATTCTCTCTCCCAACCAGCACACACACATGCTCGGCACCTGCAGTGACTGGTAAAGATTGCCAAGCAGTACAAAGACCCTCTAGTTGCACCAGCCGATGTTGCAGTTCACCGGCCCTGTGGGGAAAACTGCTGGACACACTCAAGCCCCCTCAGTCATAAAGAAGGGGCAAGCACAAAGCCCCCCCATATTAAGGGACAACTTACATGATAGAGAGCAGAGCCACAAAAGGCACAATCTTCACCAATCTTGGTCAGGCTGCAAGATCTTTAAGGACTCGGCTTTGCAATAGCAAACAAAGGCTCTGGACCTGTATAGCACCCTGCCAGCTAACTCGCACAATGCAACTGCGTGCCAAGGTGAGCACAACACTGGAGATCCAGTGCCAGTAATCGCTTACAGAGTCAGTGTCTCTCTCTCTCCAAGTTTGCATGCCCTGGCAGAAATTGTGACATTTTGCCATTAATATTGAAAATATGACTTATGCCAAAAAACTGTCTTTTATTTAGGATAGCAATCACATGAAGCTACTTATAATCACATAGTTTTTTTGGATCCAGAAATCCACCCAATTGGCCCTGATTAAAAGTTTACATACCCTGGAATGTTTGGCCCTGGTACAGATACAGAAGGCTTTTTAAATCACACTTAGTGTCTGTGTATAAATAGTCTTATTAGCTCTTATTAGAGTTTATTAGCTCTCACATGGATGCACTAAACAGGCTAGACACTGAGCCATGAGGAGGCAGAAATGAACAGTCAAAAGACCTGCGCAACAAAAGGTAATGAAACTTTACAAAGATGGAAAAGGATTTAAAAAGATATCCAAAGCCATATGCCAGTCAGTAATTTTCAATCACTTAAGTGGAAAATGTGGGGATCTCTTGATACCAAGCCAAGGTTAGGTAGATCAAGAAAGATTTTAGCCGCAACTGCCACAGGAACTGTTCGGGATACAAAGAAAAATCTGAGGTTAACCTCAGGGGAAAAACAGGCTGCTCTGGAAAAAGATGGTGCGGTTGTTTTTAAGGAGCACAATTCGATACTTGACCAAAAAAGAGCTGCATGGTCAAGTTGCCATACAGAGGCCTTTACTGTACAAGTTCCACAAAAAAAGCCTGGTTACAATATGCCCACCACCACCTTGACATACCTCATTGGCTTTTTTGTGGCATTGGCACAGCAAAGGCTTCCTTCTGGCACCTCAACCATGCAGCTCTTTTTTGTTCAAGTATCGTTGAATTGTGCTCCCTATTAACAATCACGCCGTCTTTTTGGAGAGCAGCCTGTATTTCTCCTGCGGTTACCTGTGGGTTTCTCTTTGTATCCTGAGCAATTCTTCTGCCAGTTGTGGCTGCAATCTTTCTTGGTCTACTTGACCTTGGCTTGGTATCAAATGATGCCCCCCACCCCTGAAAAAAGTTCTGCGGTCACCCATGAGTGTCTTGTATTTTTGGCCTGGTAGTAGGATCACTCATGAAACTAGGCATTGTTTATATTTTTACTTTAATTGGGGTTGAATGTGGCTCAGAAAACACCAGTTTGACATGTCCAATCAAAAACATTCTCCAGCATAGTAGTCTTTGCTGTAACTGAAGAGTGCAGTGAATTCTGCAGACTGATTGCTTACATGAATCAGTAACATGCAAACAGTTACACGAGAAGTTGCTTAAACACAACATTTAGAAATGCGTACAATACTTTGCTTTATACTTTGTCATTGTATACATACAACAAAATTTTTTTCGGATACTCTTTACAGCAGCAATAAAACATTTCTCAAGAAAACCACACATACATACTCCCAGCACATGCCCACATACCCACTCTATCAGCCCAGGCACTCCTTCATTAAACCTGTAGCTATTGGTTGTGCAATCATCCCATCCACTCTTTAGGCACCAAATCACATTACAGCTCAAGAACTGATAACAATTCATGTGTTTTAGGGATGATTTTTTAAAGGCTACCTACCAGCACATAGATCATTTACGAAGATACTAAAACTTTCTCACAAGACCATCGAAATTTGAATCACTTTTCCTTGATTAATAGCACCATCTAGTGACAATATTAAGTTAATGCACCTTTCTGTATTGAAAATAGGTCATCTCCCATCTAGTATATAAAATATGTATACAGTATATTGCTTACATACACACTATTCTCAAGTATGTAGTAACAGTGATAAAAGGTGCAAATTGTCAGTACTTGTAAGGAATGCAGAATTTATCAATGCAAAACGTTTTGCACATCAATTGTAAATTTCTTACTTTTACCCTTTTCCCAATGCTTATACCCTCTGTACCAATTTTTACTAAAAACTCTTCCATTTTGAAGCCAGTGTCAGATTTATAAGGGGGCAAAAATCCCGTCCTCCCCTATAAATTATATTATAATTAATATTATAATTATATATAAATTTCTATACAATAATATAAAATTACTTATTAAAGCGGAAATATATTCAACTTGAATCCAGCGATGCGCCATTCCTAGAACACCACATCGGCCGCTGACATTTACGGGAGAACGGCTTCCAGGTCTTGATCGGCAGCCACTGTAATTGGTCACTCCCACACATGTGGGGGAGTTCCGTCAGTTTTGGTATTGCTGGATCTGTGCAGTGAGCTGTGCCTGCGCAGCATACTGTTTATGGGTAGATAGGCAGGAAAGTTGCTCTAATGCAGAAGAGACAAAACTCCTGCCCGTTAACTCATTTTGATTTTCTAGCAAAAAGTACCAATTTAAAATGTATCTTGGGAATATTTTGCTGGCCATCATCTGTGAAAGTTTTTACACTGGTTATGTTGTATCTTTTTGAAAAATTACATTTTGGAAGCTCATGCGAACCACACAGAGCGCTAGGACTGTGTGTGTGCACGCATGACCTCAACATTTCCAATGACCAAAATTGCCTTTGTTGTTATGAAGGAGCTCTAGCCCCTGTGTCAGCCAGATAGACATTTGCTGATGCATTTGACGTCCTGCCATGTTATATTGTGAGTTAATAGGGCATATCTCAATGTGCATCGGAATGATTAAATTACACAACTGCTAAAGGTATATGAAAACTTTTGGATACCGACATGCATCTATGTTATATCTAGCAGAATATGATGCTTAATGAACGGGTCTTGAGAAAGCTACGCGGTTAGCAAAATGTGCTGACCTATGGATGATCAAACCACCTACACACCTCCACTTTATCAATGTGTACAAGTATAGCAGTAGGTGTTACGTGATTATATTTGTATCATATTCAGATATCACTGTGGTGTTTTTAAATCCATTACACACTATGCATTTTTGATTTTAAAATATGTTGTAAAATAAAAATTCAATATTTTTTTTAAATGGTTTCTGTTTCATGCAAATGAAGTCCATTACAAGCAGGGTTAGTCCTTGCACCCCCTTTTCCAATAGTACCAACATGCAAAACAATAAAAGCAGCAATACATCCAAAACAAGAAATGTATATATTGTAGCTTACCAATTCTTAGATGTGGTGGTTGCAATATTTTTCTATTAGGAGTTTTTTTTAGTCCTTTTCACCTAGTAATCTAGCCAGTACGTCTGCATTTCTAACTTCCTTTAACCACTTTAATACCTTCACCCCCTTCCTGTCCAGGAGAGCTTTCAGCGCTGTCGCACTTTGAATGACAATTGCGTGCTCAAGCAACTCATATGACATTTTTAGCATTTTTCCCCACACAAATAGAGCTTTTTTTTGGTGGTTATAATCACCACTGAGTATTTTTAAAACGAAAAAAGGCCAAACATTTTGGTTATAAAATTTTGCGATTCTTTTTCATAAAAGTTTAAGCCAGAATGTATACGGTTACATTTCTTTAGAAAAAATAACTTAAATCGGTGTATAATTTAGTCTGCAGTAAAGTTATAGAGTCCACCAACTATGGCATATATACAGTGTATGAAAATTGATAAATCTTGATGTATCATCATCTATCATTTCTTGAGGCCCAAAAATTCCAGAACTGTACAAATACCACCCCCCCCCCCCCCCCCCCCAAATGACCCTTTTTTGAACATCAGACAGTCCAAGCTTTTAACCTCCCTGGCGGTATGATTATTTCTGATTTTAGGTGCTGAAAGCGGTACAATTATTTTGCACAGAAATTTGGCGTTTTATATTGTAGGCCTGTAATTCTTAGGAATAGTTCACTTAAATCTGTCCAAACAAGAGTCTAGTAGACATCCCGGGTATGATAAAGTTTGAAAAACTAAATAATAAATTATAATATAATAAATAACTATAAATAATTATAACAAATAATAATATAATAATAATAAAAATTATATAATAATGTAATCAAATCAAAAACACTAAAATTTGCTCAGTTGCAGAATTTTAGCTTTTGTTACTTTTAGTGTTTGATGACGGATCTCCCCACAAATCACTATCGCTCAATTCTGCGAGTGATTCTAATTTATTATCGCTTTTTTCTAGCTGGTCTAAAACCACTTTTGATGTAAAGAGACAGTTTTGGTTGCTATGGGCAATCTCCAGTTTCCTGGCAGAAAGAACAGTTTTATATATATAAAACTGCATGCAGGACACTGGGCAAACCACTAGGGACAAAGGGGATGTGTAATTATTTGATACAGTACTGTAATCTGTAAGATTACAGAATGCTGTATCTATACTGTGTGTTTCACTATTTGAATTTACCGCCGAACTCCGTCCCCGTGCGTCGCACCGCTCGCAGGGAACGGAGCTCGGCACTGTGAATCGAGCGAGACACGGCGGCTCGCCGATCACAGCGGGGAGACATCGCAGGATCCAGGGGACAAGGTAAGTATACTCTTCCTGGATCCTGCGATGCAAGCCCGAGTCTGGCTCGGGGATACCGCTTTTGGTATAAAAAATCCATCCCGAGCCAGACTCGGGAATACCGCCAGGGCGGTTAAGAGGCGTGGTGAGTTTTTGAAGTTGTAATTTTTTTGTCACAATTGTTTCGAAAAGAAACAAAGAAAACATTTTTTTTTTTTTTTTTTTTTTTTACATACTGTCAGTGCAGTACAGCATCATCATATAACTGGTGTGGTGGTGATCAGGGACACTGACTGGTGACAGTATGTTAAAAAAATTTACATTTTTTTTTTAATTTTAATTTTTTTTATCACTTTTTTTTTTACATGACCAGAGCAATACAATGTTGCCATAGTAACATTGTACTACTCTGAGGAGGTGATCAGGATTTTTAATTTTTTTTTATAGACATTATGATTGCTTATTACAGTGAATTTCACTGTTCCAACCAATGTTTTTGAATAAAAGGCATGTATTCAGTGTTTACTATTGTGATTAGCAGCGATTGGCCCTGTCTGTACCATGTGATCACTGTGACCAATCACAGTGAGCGACACAAATGTACACAATGAATGGAAGCCACCTATTGTGTGCAATTGTCATGTGATCTGCTGTGATTGATCACATGGTACCAGCTGCAGGCCAGTACACCGATCTGTCATTGGCCGTGTCATTTGACCTCCACCCAGAATGAAAGCTCCCGCCCAGCTGTCATTCGCCTGTAGGCTAGGTGGTTAACAGACCAAGCTGTCCATCAAAAATGTCAGTGGGTTGGGACAAATCATTTACCAATGACAAGGGTGAATACAAAAACGGCAATCTTTTATTCATGCATCCGTGTAAGACTTTAATCCCAAGAGGGAAAAAAACAAAAATTGTTGCTGTAACTGCCAAAAAAAAAAAAATAAAAAAATAAAAAAAGTGTTAGTAGGTGTTCAGCTTTAATTTGTTAGTGACATCCATCTAAATATGCTAGGGAATCTAACACTACTCCCTCTCCCCAGATGGACAATGCCGCTTTCAAAAGGCGAATCCGTTGTTCCTCCATTGGACTGCAGACACCATAAGACAGCAAGTGTGTTACTAGCCAGAATTGGTAAAATTCTTTAGATTACATTTTTGTTTAGGAGTTTAATACCGTTTTAAATTTGGTGGCATGCAATAGATATAAAACAGTAGTGCAGCTACCCAGAAAGCGTAAAAGGTGGAAGTACACAGATCAATTCAGTAAAATGACTTAGTGTATTCTTTTAAAAATACATTTGGTATGGGTAATACTTCCAATTGCACATAGAAGAAACTGTTCCTAACAAAAACGCAGCTATTCTCTCATACCGAATAAAAAAAACAGGTAATACTTCCATGTTTTCCTTACACTGTATAAGTGTACATTCACTCCTTTTACACCCCAATGTCAAGCAGGATTCTTTCAGTGTCTGGCCCCTACGCCATGTGAATGAGCTCCAACCAATCTGGTGTAGCAAGCATTGACAGGGAAAAGGGGAACCTTTCACTTCCAACTGCCTCGTTACTTGACAGAACTTAAGCAGATAACATTGCTTTAAGTTCCTTCTTCCATGTCTGCGCAGATCTCTTTTCTTCCCATTTAGTGCCGGTTCACACTGCAGCGATGTCCGACATCAGATGTGATTCGCACTGCACTGCAAATCACATGCGATCCCTGTGCGATGCAATTTCAGCCATACAGATAGCATGGCTGAAGTTGCAGCACATTCGGACCAAACTCGCATACTTTTTTTGGTCTGCAGCACCCATGCGATCAGATTCCTGTCTGAATTTGAAGTTCGCACTGCAATATGCGAACTGATTTGGGAGTGTCAATTAAAGGTTCGCATAGGGCAGTGTGAACTGCCACCAGGAGACATGCAATGCGGGAACCTGCTGTGGATTTGCAGGGTTCCCACATCGCTGCAGTGTGAACCGGCACTAAAACACAACCCATTTAGTGTGAATGCTTCAAGTTTTCTAAAGTGTCTGTCTGTGTAAAGTTTACTTCAGCTATTCTAAGACACCCAAGATACCTTTTTTATGACAATGAGGCACACGCACGTCTTCCTCAGGAAGAGCTTGTGCCTCGTCAAAATAAAACTTCATCGCTGTGTGTTCACTATTCGAGACCTGGGAGTGCCGCCCTATATTTTATATATGTACTTTAAGCTTTGCTGAGCACCCGGGCCCCATTTTCTGTTGGATGTGTATGCTGTAGCAACAACTCAATTATAAACGATACCCTTTTATGCAGCTTCAGGAGAAGAGCAAAAGGAGAATACAAAAATGAGTGTTACTTGAGTGACAGATCTGAATCTGCTGGGGTTGATGATATCACATCTAAGATGGCAGCAACCAGTAGCAGTCCTGAGAACTCTGAACTCCGGATTTTGGTGGCTTAAAAAGTTAGTTCACTTGCCAATTTTCCACACATAGAATTTACACTGCAAAAAAGGCCAGAATGTGATGTTGTGCCTAGGGGAGAATAAGTGCTGCATTTTTGAGAGTGATCTGACACTTTATACTGCCCTGATGATTGATGTACGACACCACCATTGTGTTGTTGGGTTGCACTCTACTGGCAGTTCCTGGAGCAGGATGATCCAGTGCAGAAGGGGCATCCAAATCACACTCCAGGACATCGATTTGCCATACAAGATTCCTCAGACAACCCTCTCCCCTAAATGAACAGGAAGTCAAAAACTCCCAGCTTGTCAGGCTAGTTTCTATTATCAGTCACCACTCCAGGGCTAATCTGTACTTTGTGTTCAGGTTTATGGGACAATCCAAAGTCCTTTTGCCCTGCGCTGTCAGTATGTTGAGTTGCAGCAGTCTGGAGCAAAACTAGGCATACAGTATAGCTCTGAAGAAGGCTACCATCAAACTTTGTACACTCACACAGAAGCGACTAGTGGGCTGCACCAGGGAACGTAGATCCCACACTTGGACCCCAGAGTCCAAAGGGTTTTCCTGGGGAAGAAAAAACCTATGGCAGATGAAGTCTAGATATTCCAGGTGGTGCAACAGTTCCTGGGTTGACTTTTGGAGACTGAGGACCCAGAGGAAGTTCTGCAGGATTTGTACGGTGTTGCACATTGGCCTTGAGGCCATTTACAGATTCCTGCAGGAGAAAATACTCTCAATACCTCAGAATGGGTATCAACTGGACTCTCAGAAGAGCTAATATCGGGGGACAGCACTTTCATAAATACTGTCCTAAAGGAGAGATGCAATTACTGGACTGTACAGATTCAAATTAAACTTTTGAACACGCAGAAAGTTCAAGGACTTTAGGTTCAAAATGCACCATACATTGCCATTCAGCTTGGGCATCATGAAAATATTGGAATAGCACCCATGACATTTTCCGGTTCTGGAACAAGGCAATAACTGAAAGCACAACAGGTCCAGTGCAGCAAACAGAGCTGCTTTTTTGTCAGGTGCAAAAGGCACATTCAATTACATAATCATGGAGGAGGCAAAGTGTTCAGACTTCAGCTTACATCTTTTGGAAACAATGTTTTGAACCAAGCTTTCTGAAATATCCAGGTCCACAGAGCTACAAAGGCCACCAGATACTTGCTCCTTCATTGGGAAGAGGGTTTATTGCCCTCTTTGACCCAGACATATTTTCTGAAAGGAACCCTTCTTGGTCCCAGATATAGATGAATTTTACCTTTAATACTTCTGCTGCTTTATGAGGTGAGAGAGTTCTTTCCTCCTATAAACTTCTGGATAAACGTATCCAAGACATTGCCAAAGAGGTGTTCAACTCCTAAAGGCATGCATTCCAGATGTATCTTGCAGGAGAGCTCCAATGACCAGTATATCAACCATAGCAGTCATCTTATGTGAAATGACCTAAGGCCCAGGCGAGAGAGTTGTCAAGTGAGAATCTTCCAACTTGTCCACATGACACCTAATGTTTTTCTAAAACAGCTCCAAGTGCTGTCTAGATGAGGAACCAGACTTTAAAGGACCTCAGCTTCCTTAGCCATGGGCTTCACCCAAACCTGCAAGGCCTGCCAAACCCTCAGGAGGCATTGGTGGGTTGCAAAGCCACACTCCCAAAAAGAAAAAAAAGGATGCCTTGAAGGACTCTTTGTCAACAGGGTCCGTAAAAGATGGGTACACAAAAAAAAATTAAAAATTATACTCACCTAGATGTATGCAACATTGGTCTGAAGCTGGATCTGTCCAACGATTCTAAGATTGAGAACTGAGCGATCAAAATACTGTTGATTGCCCAGTTCTCAGTCTTCCCTGAGCAGAGAGCCAGTGACTGTCACCGACTCTCTGCTCTGCCCCTCCAGTGCTCACTGAAGTGCTGAGCTGTGCAGGGGGCAGGAGGGGCTAGCTCCCAGAAGCTCGCTGAGAGGCTGAGCCAGCTGCCAGTCCAGGCATCTAGTTGGATCCTGACTGTAAAGTCTGGATCTTTCCTGAGCCTGGACCAGCTCAAGAACGTCTTTTAGCCAAGTATTGGCTGAAAAAGGGTGACAGGGGTGCAGAACGAACTGCACTCCTGTAAGGAAAAGTATAGCCAAAATAGCTTTGGCTATACTTCTCCTTTAAATAAGAGTACATCTGCCTGAACTATAAATGTCTTATTAAGCCAAGACATCACAGGGTCTACAGCTGGGACTGTCCTTAAATTCTTACAGAAGCGGTCATCAATGGATAATGATGAGCAAGCCCGTTTTGGGTGCGCAAACACCTTTGTCCAGATAGGTTCAGTCATTGTACAGGTCCTCTTTAGTAAGAGGATGTAGGAGAAGGGATTCAGCAGGTTTGGGAGCCTTTCAAAACCCCAGCCCTGTCACCTTCCAGAGGGTTCTGGCAATTACGGTTTTAAGTTCTTACGGACCACTTCTGTTATTTGATTGTGGCTCTTTGGTTTTGGTAAATGTTTTGGGGGAAAAAAATTTTTTATTTTTTCGTCATACTTACCTGTAAAATGCTTTTTTTGAATACATCACGGGACACAAAGTTAGGCTATTATTCATTACTTACTGGGTTATACGCCATCTCTAGGTGAATGGAAACTGGTAGACAAAGTCTTAGACAGGAAGTCCTCCACTATATAACCCCTCACATACAGGAAGTACTTCCGTTTTGTAGCAAGCACTGAATCCTCAAAAAAGAGGGGAGGGACCTCTGTGTCCTGTGATGTATTTAAAAGAAAAGGATTTTAACAGGTTAGTATGATGAAAAAAATCGTATTTTCTTGATCATACATCACGGTACACAGAGTTAGGCTATTATTTCTCTACTTACTGGGATGTCCCAAAGCAATAGCCTTGAGGGGAGGGAGACACCCTGCCAAACAAAAATAGCCATCAGACTTTAAAACAGCCATCAAAAAGCCAAATCTTCAGCTGCTCTAACATCTACCTGATGAAATCTTGTGATCGTATGCACTGAAGACCAGGTAGCAGCCTTTCAAATCTGAGCCACAGATACCTGATGGCAAAAAGCCAAGGAGGTTCCTACAGCCATAGTAGAATGAGCTCTCACCCTGAAGGAAGGAGCCTTATGTTTCAGACCATAGGCCTGAATGACCAACTGGCGGACCCAATTGGCAATGGAAGCCTTGAAAGCTGCCTGCCCCTTCTTTGGTCCTTCGGGTAAAACAAAAAAGGAGTCTGATCCCCAGATCTCCGAAGATCTAGACAAATAAACGCTGACTGCCCGCACTACGTCCAAGGAGTGCAGTCATCTCTCTTCCGCCCGAACGAGGCTGAGAGAAAAAAGATGGCAAAACAATGTCCTGATTAAAATGAAAGGCCGACACCACTTTGGCAAGAAGGATGGAATAGGACGCAACACCACACCGTCGTGGAGAAGGATTAGGTATGATTCCTTACATAAAAGGGCCGCCAATT
Organism: Lithobates clamitans; assembly: GCA_037952925.1. Lineage (NCBI taxonomy): Eukaryota > Metazoa > Chordata > Amphibia > Anura > Ranidae > Lithobates > Lithobates clamitans. The sequence continues at coordinate 8,157,850 of JBBGZY010000300.1, forward strand.
CTGACACTCTTCTAGCCAAGGTGATGGCCATCAGGAAGGCTAGCTTGCATGACAGCAAGACTAAAGGAATTTCCTTAATGGGCTCAAATGGTTGCTTTTGTAAACACAGACAGCACCAGATTTAAGTCCCAAGGACACATAGGTGACCTAATGGCGGGGGTGCAAAAGGTTTAGACCAGTGAATGGGAGGCTAAAGGCCTTTGGAAGAATATCGACAGGGCTAAAATCTGACCCCTGATTGTACTCAAAGCCAATCTGATTTCCACAGCCGACTGTAATATAGAATTCTCCCAATCACTTATTTCCGAGGATGCAATTTTCTGGCTTCACTTCAAGCAATAAGTCTTCCAGACCTTATAATGGATCTTCCTAGCGACCGCTTTTCTGGCATTCACTAGGGTAGACACCTCCGGTCCCGAGATGCACCTTGCAGACACTGGTAAAAAAAACTTAAGTACTTTCTGTATGGGAGGGGTTATATAAGGGCGGACTTCCTGTCTAAAGCCTCGTACACACGATTGGACTTTCCATCAACAAAACCGTGGAATTTTGTCCGAAGGGTGTTGGCTCAAACTAGTCTTGCATACACATGGTCACACAAATGATGGCCAACAATTACGAACGGAGTGACGTACTAGACGTACTACGTGTTTTTTCAGCTCTTTAGCGCCAGCCTTTGGGCTCCCTTCTGCAAATTTCATGTTAGTAGAAGTTTGGCGAGTGTTGATTTGCGCTTTTCTTTTCACGTTTTGCATTTATCACTTTTCATTTCGTGCTTTTCAGTTTGTTTCTGAATGGCTGTTCGTCAACCAGACATGTTGCGGAATCGGAAGAGATAAAGTGTTATTATTGGCCTTGGATTTATTGCTTTGACTTTTTTTTTGGTTGAATAAATTATTTGATTTGGTACATTTTCTATATTTTTGGATGCATAGAATGCCCTTTTTGGTTATTTTCTATTGGCAGATAGCAGGTCTATTTTTTTTTTTTTTTTAATGCACAATAAAAAAAAATTGTGGATAATACTTGGCTATGTGTTTTACTTCAAATGACAGTTTGGGAGTAGGCAGTTACATTTTAAAAAATACAATGTAAAATTGACAAGGGATACCAACATATCTTTGTTCGTTTGCAAAAACGCCATCAGTATCACCAGCAAAGCAGCTTCATTATTAGAGAGAATGTGCGTTGCATTTGGAGATCTCATAATTTGCCACGTCACGAATGTTAATTCTCCATTACGAATGCTAGTTTACAAGACTGTCTGCTTCTGCTTCCGAGCATGCGTGTTTTTACCTTGGACTTTTGTCCGACAGACTTGTGTACACACGATCGGAAAGTCCGACAACACACATTTGTTGGCGGAAAATTTAAGAACATGCTAGCCAACATTTGTTGGCGGAAAATCCGACAACAATTGTCCGATGGAGCATACACATGGTCGGACTTACCGCCAACAACCTCACATCCAACATTTTCCGTCGGAAGATCAGATCGTGTGTACGCGGCATAAGATTTTGTCTACCAGTGTCCATTCACCTAGAGATGGCGAATAACCCAGTAAGTAATGAATAATAGCCTATATCTGTGTCCTGTGATGTATGATGAAAAACTGGATGCTGGTCCAGAGCCAAAGCCAGTCTGTTGCCCCATAAATTAATTTATGAAAAGAAAACTTTTCCACGCCAACGTGGGCATTGCACAAACACCCAGTGCCTACAACCACACTGACTGGTCAAAGTGCTGGATGAGGCTGAGAGCAGCCTTACTCAACAAAAAAACATGGTGTTCTCTAGTAGCACTAGGTTTTGCTCCCCTCAGCTTCAGGTAGCAGTGGGGGAGCCCACCAACTGCACCCAGTTCTCCACAGCATGAAGGGAGTAATACAGTACTGTGGACCAAAACACAGGGGGCAATCACTCACTAGGAAATGCAACAGAGATAGACAGCTCAATTCTTGCCCCTGTAAAGGTCAGGCTACCCTGTAGGTTTTTCAGGGACTGGGCTCCACCGCAGCAGACCACAGCCCTGGACCTGTTTAGCACCACACTAGCTAACTCATATGATCCAACCACCTGCCAAGTGTACCGATTGTGGGATCCAGTGCAAGTAGCCGCTTACAGACTACCCCTGTTCTCACCTGGGTCTGGGTACAGCTCCACTGGAAACAGTGGTCCGAAGGATCTGATGCAGATCCAGCAATGTAGAGCTGGACCAAGCTTTGCCATTTATCAGTGTCCAATCACCTGTAGGGGAAGCATAACCCAATGGCCTCTTCTAGCACAACTCAGATTCTAATGCCAATGTTGTGATAACTATTTTTGTAAGGAGGTTTTAATTTATTTTTGTATTGCATATTGGACTTGAATAGGTTTAATTAATGAAAGTGTTAATTATCAACAATTATTTTTTCTACACAAGAGTATATACAGTAGGTAGTGGTTTTGTCATTCTTTGACAAAGTGATGCACCAAGTACGAAACATGTCCTGGTAGCAGGAACAAGTTCTGACCATTTTATTAAAAGAAGAATTTTGTTTTGCATCTTGGTGTGCAGCATTTCTGTTGCTGGTACAATTGATTGGGGTATATTGCCACCTGCAAGAGTAGGGTGCCAAGTGCGCTTAAAAAAAAAAAAAAAAAAATTTTTTCACCACACTATTTACTTTTTAGTTCATTAGAGAGGACTACTGGCTGGGATGTCCCAAAGCAGTCACAATCGGCCAGGTGAAAATAGAATGGACAAATAGTCTTAAAGAAAAAAGATGCAGGCCTGTCAAACTGCCACCTGAAAAACTTTATGCCCAAAACTGCCATTGGCAGATGCGGTCACATTTAGCTTGTAAAACTTGGGGAATGTATGAACTGACATGGACTACCAAGTGGCCAACTTGCAAATGGAAATTGAGGTCTCATGGCAGAAAGTTTAAGATGCACTTACCACCCTGCAACAATGGTTTGCTGGAACAAGCCTGAGATCATAACAGTTGATGCTGCAAGAGCCTTATGTGGGACTTCTACAAGCACAAATAGAGAAGGCTGCCCTGCTAAACCCAGACGTGGCTTTAAAATGCACCCTAATCACCATGACTACACCCGAGTACATTTCCCTATTGTAGATTTGTTTAGGACCCAATGACAAAACACATTGTCCATATTCTGTTTAAAAGTGGACACCACTTTTGGTAAGGAGCATCTTGGATACAGGATGACTTTATCCTTATGAAGCTCCAAAAATCAAGGTTTTCAGGAGAACGCCACCAGTTCAGAGACTGTGTTGCCAAGTAAGAGCCCACAGCGACAATGGTGACTTGACTGGAAGGGGCAACATGCATAACTCCCTTAAGTAGCGAACAAGTGGCAGTGATACCAGCGGACATTGAAAAAAAAAAAAGACTGCTAATGCTGACACTGACCTTTAACTGTGCTTAAAGGGGTTGTAAACCCTTGTGTTTTTTCACCTTAAACGCATCCTATGCATTAAGGTAAAAAAACGTCTGTCACTGAGCAGCCCCCCATCCCCCCTTTTTCTCACCCGAGCCCGTTCATTTCCACGCCAGAAACGCAAATCCTCTCTGGCTGGGGTCTCAGCTCTTGATTGGATAGATTGATAGCAGCGCAGCCATTGGCTCCCCCTGCGATCAATCAAAACCAATAACGCGGGCGCCAGGGGGTGGGGCCGAGTCCCGCATTCTGTGTCTATGGATGCAAATGCTGGATTTGGAAGCGCTCCCGCACGGTAACCCCCAGGGAGAGTGCTTCTCCTAGAGGGTTTTCAGATGCAGGGAGGAGCCGCGAGCGCCGTTGGGGGACCCCAAAAGACGACGATCAGGGCCACTCTGCAAAACGAACTTCAAAGTGGAGGCACGTATGATAAGTTTTCTTTCTTTTTTAAAACGCAAGGGTTTACAACCCCTTTAAGGCCAGCCTCTACTCTACCCAAACCTGCAGTAAGGCTAGAAGGGTAACTGAAAAAAGGAGCAGGGGCTTAGCCCAAGTGGTTTGCACTATGCAAAATAAGTTGTCCACATAGGATTTTAAATCTGACAGAACGTTGCCGTGCCAGCCTTGAACATTTTTCCAAGAACCCACTTTCCCCCAGCATTGCCTTTCAACAGTCAGGCCATTAAAGCCAGCCACTGTAAACCAGGGTGATAAATGGATCCTTGAAACAACAGGTCTTCTTGGAGCGAGAGATGCCAAAAGACAAACACAATCTGCAAACCATGACCTGCGAGGGCCAATTTGGAGCCAAGATCACTGGAATTCCCTTGACTTCTATTTGGCATAGCAGTCGCAGACACAGTCTTACCAACAGGAGTGTAGCAATCCCCCGGGACTACCAATGTCTGCTGCATCTGCCCAAAGTGTCCCTTGTCCACATTACAAGCCTGTCCACCATTTGTGATATGATGCCAGAAGATCAAAATATGGCATTCCCTCATTACTGACATACCGGTATTTGCTTAAAGAGTCTCCCTGGCAGTTTTCAACCCCTGGTATTTACAAGGCAGACCAAGCTGAGACAAGGCACTTCCCAGTTTAGGATCCAGGACACTTCCAGTGCTGCTGGTGTACTCTCGGGCCTCTACAATCAAAAGCATACACAATGTCCATGGTGGTTGTCTGATTGCACCCCATTGAGAGTGTCCCTCTGGGAAATTCATCCCATGAAGGAGCATCCATCATATCAGCTGAAGTTTCAGTACATTGGCTGGAAACGGAGACTCCTCTGGGCACCGAGACCCTTGAGTGGACAGACTCACTACTCCTTTCCAGCCACGTAGGGTGGCATACACAGTTACTATTACCCCACATTGTTACTGTCATTAAAGAGAAGGGAAAAAACTTCCTAGCTAGTAGCAGAGCAGAGCCACCAAACCAAGGATGGCTTCATCAGGCGACCTACTTTTATTTTCCTGTCCAAAGACAGGGAGATTTATCCCAATGTGACAGCATTCCGTGCTGTAAAATCTGACAGAACAAACACCTTGGCATGACTGGTATCAAAAATCATGCCCAAGCATTTCAGGCAAAGTGATGGAATCCACAAGGATTTCAGCATCAGCAGGTACAGGCTCCACCTAAAATTTATTTAGAGCCAAATGGTGATAAGTGGGATTACAGTTCTGAGCAAGACTCCTCCTGTAACAGAAAGTGCCCCATGATTGGCAACCGTCAGCACCTCAAAGCTGCTTACACTGCTTTCAATGTTTCAAAGAACACCCAAAAGAACCGTGGCTAGACCCAAGGGCAAGGCTGTAAATGAATAGTGTTCCTCTATGACAGCAAAGTGCATGAACTGTCCATTCCAAAATGGGCACATGCTAGAAAAACATCCTTGATAAACATGGATACCAGGAAATCTCCCCAATGAGGTGGGAACAGGTATCAACACTACAGTGCCAGGAGTCTCTCAAGTGCCAGATGCAAGTCCACTAGTCACCGAGGAGACAGGTGCATGTTGGAGATGAAAAACATCTGTGGAGGCTACCAAAAGTTCCAAGGCTAAATGTTGGCCAGCTTATTTGTCCAACACATTAGCAAGCCAAAAGTCCGCAGAATGGTCATTCCTCCACTTTGGGATCAACAGGAAGAAAGCTTCCCCCTACACTTGGACTGCCAGGGATGCTTGGCCTCTGAGGAGGTGAGGTTCTTCATGATCTCATCCAATTAATCGTCAAACAGTGTGAATGGCGTATCCGCACCAACATTTAAGTCACAGAAGTCTACAGATGACTGCTACAAAAGGCTGACAGCCTAGATCCCAGGGAACAGCTGGTACAGTTAAACCCTGTACCAGCTGTTCCCGAAAACCCACATAAACAAGTAAAAACTCATTCCTCCTTTAAACCCCTTTGAAAGAGTATTGCCCACTCTATTAGGACTTTTGATACAAGAGCTGATGCTATAGCTGAATGCTAAAAAGATTACTGCCACCTAAGGAGCTTCCTCCACCTGAATAACTGTAGCTGTGTTTAAACAGTAAACTGGAATTTCTATCACATGTGGGAGACAACTACTTTTTAGTAAGCCCCTTCTCAAGTGGATAACGTACCAAAAAGTGCTGTTGCAAAACCACTTCTTTTAGATAAAAAAAATTAAAATAAATAAAATATTCCTACAAAAAAGGAGAAGGAAAACAAACTTTTGCAGAGTGCCTCAGCTTATGTATCCCAAAAGCTACTGCTGAGCAGGCACAGTTATATGTATCCCTGACCAACAATTAGCACCCACGCTAACACCTTCTCTTGAAGTTAGAGGCGTGTTTATCACTCCCTGAGGATGCTGAGCTGCACAGGTGCATTCAATCCAAGGAACTAAGACCTACAAAATGTCCACCAGAAAGTCCAGGGATTTGGATGACCCTGGTTTAGGGTCCCCTGGAGAGGGGAACCGAAGGAGAGATTAATGACACAGGTGTTGTTGGCTTACGGGTATTGCAAAATGGCTCCCCTAAAGCCCCTTGCATTATCGTTCCACATTCGGAACAAAAATAGAAGACCCCTGTCCTGTATTCCATCCACAAATGCCCGACTGTGCCCCCCAACATGTAACCCCTTTAATGAAACTAAAGCACAACAGTGCTGGATTAAATATACTGGATTGGTATACTCACTGCCCCAAATGCCCACCATTTCAGCAGATGGTGACCACATGGCCAGCAGAGGAGTGAAGGAAACATTGCCCCTTTAAACCTGCAGTAACTCCAAGCACCAGCAGCCTGTCACCCAGCTAGTCAATTACTTGAAGAAAAAAAAATAAAGGATTTTCAAAAAGAAAATCCATGCCTTAACCCCTTGACACTAGACAAATAAAGGTTGTGGTCATATTTGAGGAGTGGGTCTTGGCCACCTGCAAAGGCAGCCCCCTGCACGATGTTCTTGATTTTTTTTTTAATGCACCCAGTGGCCTACACCCTTAGGTGGCAATATGCCCAGTCGCTGATTATCTAAGGATGATCTATGTTCTCTTCTATATGAAGAAAATGGATATTTGTTAAGACCATTAGTGGCACTTTTTTATATAATGTAAATTGTATTCAAGATTTGTAAAATTTAACATGAATAAAATAAAGACACAAATAATTTGATGATTTTTATTATTACGTTTGGATGCAGTGACAAATGCATTTCAGTGCATTTTTAATGAATATAGCCAACAGCAGCTTAATTAAACAAAACTGATATAGAAACTGTATACTAGAAAGTTTTTTTTAGGTCAGCTGGATACCACAGCTGTTTAACAGGTTATATAATTTCAGGTAATACTTTGGAACATATGTAACGGTTTTGTAACTTACAGCATGTGCAGTTGCTGGATAGGTATGCATTGGCCATAGTGCATGCAATCACAAGGCCTTGTTTGTATTCCATCAGAGTCTTTGCAGAAATCACTAATCTTTTTAGCTGCAATGAGTACTGCCTGAAATTACTGAATGTGCCCAGATCAATCCTCTAACTCAGAAATGCATTCAAGGTGCCAAAAGTTATATGCTGTTCATGTTCATTGACGGTAACCTCCCATTAGTCTTAGGTTTTTATTATGTGCTCAATTTGAATTGGCTGGTGACAGGTGCACCTTAAATGAAACCTCTAGTATTTCAAGCTTCGTAAACCACCTCTGGGATGTTTTAGCAGGTAAATCAAGGTGACCAAACATACACTATATTACCAAAAGTATTGGGACGCCTGCCTTTACATGCACAGCTTCAGCTCTTCTGGGAAGGCTGTCCACAAAGTTTTGGAGTGGGTCTTTGGGTATGTTTGACCATTCTTCCAGAAGGGCATTTGTAAGGTCAAGCGCTGACGTGGACAAGAAAGCCTGGCTCGCAGTCTCCACTATAATTTAAAAGGTGTTCTATTGAGTTGAGCTCAGGACTCTGTGCAGGCCAGTCAAGTTCTTCCATCCAAAACTCGCTCATCTATGTGTCTTTATAGACCTTGTTTGTGCACTGGTGTGCAGTCATGTTGGAACAGGAAGGGGCCATTTCCAAACTGTTCCCACAAAGTTGGGAGCATGAAATTGTCCAAAATCTTTTGGTATGCTGACGCCTTAAAATGTTCCCTTCACTGGAACTAAGGGGCCAAGCCCAACCACTAAACCCCCCCCCCCCCACACCAAATCATTTGGACCAGTGCACAAACCAAGGTCCATAAAGACATGGATGTGCGAGTTTGGGGTGGATGAACTTGACAGGCCTGCACAGAACCTGGACCTCAACCCAATAGAACACCGTTGAAATGAATTAGAGCAGGTACTGCGAGCCAGGCCTTCTCGTTCACATCAGTGCCTGACCTCACAAATGCGATTCTGGAAGAATGGGCAAACATTCCCATAGACACTCCTAAACCTTGTGGACATCCTTCCCACAAGAGTTGAAGCTGTTATTGCTGCAAAGGGTGGGTCAACTCAATAGTGAGCCCCACAGACCAAGGATGTCGGATGGGAAGGTGGCAACAGGGCAACTCACTGATTAAATTTAAACAGGATCATCAGGAGCCAAAATTTGAACAGTTTATGGCCAGCTTTAGATTTAATTGGCGTTTATGTTTGCCCAGTTTCATGCTTACTACCAGTCAGTGAGACCACTTATCACATTTACGCTTAATATAGTGTTTTAGGTTTCAAGGCTCCTGGCAAAGCTGTAGGAGATATGTGCAGGCAACTGGAGTATCTGCTACAACAACCCAGAAGCAGTTACTAAGCTCACTGATGCCACAGATATACGTTCGCATCAATTCACAAAAGACTAACACCTAGTTTCACATCTGTGCATTATTTGCTAATGTATTGATTACATTTTTTCCCTGTACAATAAATATTTTACTGAATTGATCTGCTGAATTCACCACATGCATATTCTCCATTTTAAAGAAGTAATAATCACACTATTTTTGCTCCTAAAAATCTTAACTTCTGGCTGCCATTATTGCAAGTTCCTACAAGTTGTTAGAAATTTCATCATATGAATCACTCATCTCCTTGATGAATAAAGCATAATTAGTGGGCTGGACTTATCAAAAACATCTAAAATGGCAATTTTGTTGCCCCTGGCAACCAGACCTTCCCTTTCCCCTCACATACTGCACTTTGGAAAAAAAAAAATCTACAAAAATCATGCTGTTGCTATGGGCATCAGTTTCCCCTGATAACCAAAGCCCTTTGATATTGCTAATCATTGAAAGCACACTGAACACTACTTCAAGCACTACTAAAAAAGTAATCTGCATTTGGCATAGAAAAGAATGATCTTTGTGGGGAAATGTATGGAGAAATGTGTGCACTGTGCCCATGGCCTACCATAAATACAACCTTCTCAACAGTAGTTAACATTAAAGCTTATGAATACAGACCCAATGGCCCAATGCAAAATATCCTTCATAATCAACTATTCTTCAAGTTTCAATCTGCAGTTAGTGAAATCTCAGCTTTTAGAGCTCGCTCACACCATATCTGCATTAAAAAAGTGATGGGAAAACCAAACAGATTTCACTTGCAGAGACATCAGTTTACATGCACATTGACATCAGTTTTCATGTGTGTCAGTTATGTGCCCTTTTCACACAATGTTGATGTCACGTCACTTTTTTTCCCCCCTGTGCAAAAAACTGCATACATGTTGCAGATTCCTTTGCAGAAAAAAATCTGCACATTGTGGTGTGAACAGGGCATATAGAGAGCCATTGCTCTTTTGTGCCCGTGCAGAAAAACTGACGTTAATGCACCATGGTGTGAATGAGGCCTTAATCCGGCATTTTTCTGATCAGCTGATGACAGTTTGCTTTACATAAATATACCACAGCATCTTATAAAAGAGGGCCAGACACTGCTATAGTGGCTTATGGCAATCACTGGGCAAAGGGTTATTTTGAACATATAGCCGTTAATTTACTAAAAGGGGAGAGTGCAAAATCTGATGTAGCGCTGCATAAAAGGTTGTTTGGTCAAAGCCCAATTGAAGAAGCTAAATTTAGAAGCCGATTGGCTACCATACACAGCTGCACCAGATTTTGAACGCTCCACTTTTAGTAAATCAACACCATAGTATTTATGAAAAGGACAACTGAGCCGTGCAGAAAAACACCAGTGATAAACCGTTTTTAAATTGTGAAATGTGGCCCTAAAAGCAACTTGCCTTCACACTTTTAGGAAAGTACCAAAATAAATAAACAATTAATTGATATTGCTGCTATACTGTATATAAAAGATATAAAACATCTCTGAACTAAACATCGGTAATGAAATGAATTTTATTCTACATTAACAATCTACCCAAATCCAAACCCTCAATTTTTGAGTGGAAGCATATGTCACAAAATTGTATTTATGCAACTTAGCCCAAGAAGTGAAAAAAACAAAACAAAAAAAACAATTGCATTAAGTTAGTATATATACTGTATGTGCCTAGGACAAATCAGAATGCTGCCACCTAGATAATGCCAGGTTGTCAGCTAACCTGCGTCTGAGTCACTGCTATCTGAAGAGCTGGAATCGCTGCTGCTATCCGATGTGGATGAAGAGCTGCTGCTGCTTTCACTTAATCGACTTGGTCCTCCAATCACCTGAGGCACAGCCGTGGCTTCACCTGTGTGACCGGACACAAATCAGAATGTTAGTGCTCTACATACTAAAACATATTTTAAAAAAAAAATGGTGTTGAATCTTTAATCTTCACTGTGTGCAATAAGAAATGTTCAGACAACAGCAAATTGGTGGACAAATCAGTAATTTCCAAGCAGAAATAAAAGGGGCAGACGAGAATCAAAATGTAATAATCTGCTTGAATAGGTCTGTATGGATGAACTGCAGGAGATTAAAAAGAGCTGGGTCATTTACCAAGGTAGCTACCCTGTTTCCCCGAAAATAAGACCTAGCCCTACCCCCCAAATAATCCCTAGTTAAAGTCCTTGCAGGTCTTATTTTCAGGATAGGGCTTATTTTCGGGGGAAACAGGGTAGGGCTCATATTGCAGCCATCACTGACAGTCACGCTAGGTCTTATTTTCGGGGAAACAGGGTAGAATGTCCATGGGGCATAGCAACAGTCTTTATGCTCCTTCAGGAAATCGGGAATAGTGCAACTGGTCAAAGCTGTGCACCTGCCTGTCACTTTCAAGGTGGGATCCACATGCAGGCTGTTATTGTCAGATGAGGTGTGTCATGTCAGTACAGACAAGGCAAGATGGGCAGCTTCTCTGTTCCTATTAGGCCTCATGTACAATGCTGCTGGTAAATGGACATTCAGAGGCAGTTGGCTGCATTTTTAGCTGCCCCTGAACTCATCCGATATTATCTTATGTGTACATGTACAAAGGTTTGTATAATGTCGTTTTTAGGCAGTTGAGTTTAGAGGCCTGTTTTGGAAAGCAAAAAAAATAAGTTCGGAGGCTGAGTTTAGAGACAATTCAAGCGCCAAACGCTTCTAAACGTGACTACTCGCGTTTAGCCACGTTTCGTTTACAGGCGTTTTTCATTTTTGGATATTATAAAAAAAAAAAATTTTTTTCAAACACTTCTAAACGCAAACGCGGCATGTAAACATGTCAAAATGGACGTTTTAAACATGGGTTACCATCTGTCAAGTTAAATCGTTCAGGAGAGGTTGTAAAAACGTCCAGTGTACATTAAGTCTAACAAACCTGCTCAGTGTCAATTGTAGGTCACTGGGGATCAATAACCTTACCTAAGGGCCCATTCCACCTTAATCCAATTCTGACATCAAGAGAATTTTTAATGCTGGCTACATGATTAAAAACCATGTGCAATCTACCGAGGTAGGATGCTGCTAAAATTTTTAGTAGAAAAGAGTTAGCCATTAAAAAAAAAAAAACTGTATGCACATCAGTGTATAAAAGACATACAGACCTGAGATTTTAGCCTTCTTAGCAAAGTTTAGTTGTCCACTAACATCCTGAAGTCTCTTCTCAAGTTTCTGTTTCTTTTCCTTATTCAGCTCATCCTTTGATTTTAAGGGTTTTTCAGCTAAAAATAAAATGCATTTTTTTTTACTGTTAAATAAGCAAACACTGCAAGTCATCCTACAATTATTTGAAACCAGAATACATCTGTCAAATGTAACAGTATAGTATAGTAATAACAGTTGCATGCCAATTACTGGAAGATCCGTTTTTTAATGTGATAATGGAGTTCGATTGGCAGTTCACAAAGACTAACCAATATTGTGCTACCAATTCACTTCACAAAAAAAAAAAAGGGAAGGGGAATACTTCGAAGTGCACTTTTCGGATAAAAAAAAAAAAAATGAAATTCATAACATTGCTTCTCAATTTCTACACCTCACACAAGTTCAAGTTTGGCAGCTTTATTCCAGAAGCCATTACATACCATTTGATTTTTTTGGTTTCTTCCTCAGGATAATCGCAACATATTTTTCCAAGCTTCTTAAGGTAGATGGTTTCAAGGTTTCAAAATCTATTTCAATTTCATGAGGATTGGATTCTTTCAGGGAAGGCTCCCTAGACTGGATGATGTGCACAATACGAGACAGTTTTTCCCCTGGCAATTTATTGATGTCCAAGCTTAACTGTCTCTTTTCATCATAACTCATAGCTTTAGCATCATCTTCATCTTCTGAAACAGACAACTTCCTTTTTTTGTTCTTGGAATCACTTTAAACATAAAAGAATTATCACAAGTTAAAACTTCTAAAATGAATTCTCCACTTAAAGCAAGCTGTAATACACTCATATGTGTTACAATTCAATCAAAGATGTAAAAGATGTATAACCCATTCATGGATTAAGAAATGTATTTTTAAATAGTACATTAATCTGTATCTATGAGGCACCATGCACACTGGCATTTAGCCCCGATACAAGAGGCATCGGGATTTAGGTAGAAGGTACAGATGCACTGTCTAGCCTAGAACCCTGCTGCCAACACAAAAAAAACTCTTAAGGGCTTAAGAGTGCACTTAGTTGTACTAACATTTAGGACAGTATTCACCCAAGGACAAATGTCCAGAACACAGACTTCTTGCATGTTGGGCATTCTCCCCATGGAACTTTCTGCCATAAACATTAGTACCGGTAGGTACAGCGTTTAAGACCAGTCCACGGGCAGCAGCTGCAAGCCTCACAAAGTTTCACCAGTAGTGGGGCTGGGCAGTGGGGATTTACCCTGCTATAAACATCTGTACATCAACATCCACATTGTGGGAAGAAGCAGCAGCACTGTAAGTCAGTCAAGCTTTACTGCATTGCACAGTGATATTACAACAAAATCAAGCTGATCGGAGGAGAGAGCACCGAGGTGCCCTTATTAATAAGCTGCTGTCCCTTTGCTATTGAAGAACAAACTTAAAAATTTTTTTTAAAGAACTTAAAAAATTGTATTGCCGTGATTGCAGTGAAAACAGCCCATCTGTCCCTGCTTTGTGACTGGTAGGGGTATCTGAATCACAAAACCAGATGAACAGTATTACAAATGCAGATAATCGTTCACAGGATTTGTATTTCAACTGTGTAGCAAGCAATTTGCCTATATCTCCTGTTTGAACACATTGTTGTCTGTCTGTAATGCTGATATGAAGACTGCAAAATTCATCCAAAATAATAAAAAAAAGTCTGGTATTCTGACTTCAGATGTTATATTTGGGTCAGTGACTTACAACCTAGTGGGACCAAGCACCTAGCATTTACAGAAGCTTAATAAAAGAAGAAAAAGTTGCGTTCACACGTGCCAAGTCACAGCTCTGTGTGTCCATTCAGACACGGGGCCCCGGCCCCACCCCCTCTCTTCCCCGATTGGCTGACTGGCTTTGATTGACAGAAACGGGAGCCAATGGCACTGCTGCTGTGGCTCGGCCAATCAGGAGGAGTGTCCCAGACAGCTTAGACATTGCTAGAGAGATGAGGCTCAGGTAAGTAATTAGGGGGCGCTGGGGAGGCTGCTACATGCAAAAGTTTTTTATCCTAATATATAGAATGCATTAAGATAAAAAACCTTCTGCCTTTACAACTCCTTTAAGGTAAAAAAGCTTTGAGGTTTTAGAACCACTTTAAGGTAAAAAAAAAAAAATTAGCTTTAGAACCACTTTAATATCAGTGTTTGAACCATTTAGTAATCAACTAAAACGATTCTTATTGCCAACATGTGTATATTTCAAAGAAACACATGTAAAAGCAGATATTAATATTTTTTAAGATAACTTCTCAAGTCCCATGCTGGGCGAAAAGTAAACACCATGCCTTACTCCACAGATTTCTTCTTCACTTCCTTTCGTTTCCTTTTCTTTTTTGCTTTTTGGCTGTCCTTCTTCGTTACCTTTCGTTTTTTCTTGCTTTTATTTTTTTTCTCTCTCTTCTGTTTCTTTACACTCTTTTTGGGAATGGGAACAGCTCCTTTGGTTAAAGTCTTAAGTTGCTCTTGTACCATTTTCAGCTGATAATTGAGAAGCAAAGCAGTTAAGGTGTTTGTTAGTATAATGATGAAGACGCATAAATGATTCAATTACAATAACCTACTAAGAGTATGAGATTTAAAAGAACCTCTCAGCTACCGTATATACTCCAGTATAAGCAGAGTTTTTCAGCACATTTTTTGTGCTGAAAATGCCCCCTCGGCTTATACTCGAGTCAAGCACTTTTCTGCAACAGAGAATGACATTTTCCGAACCGACTTTGGGGCCCCGTATCTCGGGGCCACTTAGTGCTAGGAACCTCAAATTTGGTGTGCAAACCCAGTGGAACTAGCACTATAACAAAGCTGGGCCCAGTGGCCCAGATATACGGGGCCCCAAATTTGGTTTGGAAAATTAGTGCTTGACATTTTCCGAACCGACTTTGGGGCCCCGTATCTCGGGGCCACTTGGTGCTAGGAACCCCAGCTTTGGATATGTTGTAGTGCTAGTTCCACTGGGTTTGCACACCATACTTGGGGTTCCTAGCACTAAGAGGCCTCGAGATACGGGGCCCCAAATTCGGCAAACTGTGTCCATCAGCAGCAATGTCATTTCGGGACCCTTTAGGCCCAGAGACCCCAAATTTTGGCTGCTGCTAGGGGACATCTAGGAACCCTTAACTACTGAGTTTGAAGTTTGGGGGACCTATGGCTGCAAGTGGGCACAGTGAGGCATGCAAATGGGCACAGTGAGGCTGCAAATGGGCATTGTTGACCCTCTTTTCCACTTACAGTAGCTGCGCATTTCTCACCCTAGGCTTATACTCGAGTCATTAAGTTTTCCCAGTTTTTTGTGGTGAAATTAGGTGCCTCGGCTTATATTTGGGTCAACTTATACTCAAGTATATATGGTAATTTAAAGTTCAAAGTCCATCTTTATTTTTTCCATTCAATCTGTGCTTTAAAAAAAATTAATAATAATACACTTAGCTTTGGTCGCTCTTTCCCTGAGATCAGCCCCAGTATTAAATTATGCCCAGTTTCAGTGAATCCACACCCTGGGTATGATGGTATGAAAGCCTAACTTTGGGCTGCATTAAAAAATATATATTTTTGTGCCTCCTTAACCGATTAAGCATAGAATGCTTTAACAGTATTACTTTTCTTGATCAGCGGTGCAAAAGTCTTCTCAATTGTCAGTTCCAGTTGTGACAACTAGCATAGGTCCCAACTGTTCCTGATTTTGAGGGACTGTCCCTGATTTGACACAAAGTCCCTCTGTCCCTCATTCATCCTCATTTGTCCCTCATTGTGGCCTGATCTATATAGTTGTTTGTAAAATGCACAGTTTTATCTTTCAAAACGTGAATCACAGTGCTAAACCTTTCATCCAATTTCTAAATTGCTGCATTTGTAAATGTCAAAAGGCAGTATAAATAGTAGTGGTAGAAAAAACTTGTGGGTTTAACTAATATATATTTTTTAAATCTCCTTTAAGGGGGCTTGGCAGGGGTTGTCCCCTATGCCTACATACTTTTGACAATAGGTGTCCCTCATTCTCATCTCAAAAAGTTGGGAGGTATGCAACTAGTCTCCAGATTTCACTTTTTTTGCAAGTCTCTGAACAATGTTCACAGGGTAGCAACCCTCTCATTGATATTCTCACGTACAATGAAGAACCACTGACCCCCACTAATCCTGCATTGACATGATTTAGATTAAGTGCCAGCCCAAATTAAAGTGCATATTTAGGCAAGTACTGCTTAAAGGAAAACAAACACACACACCTGCTCTTGCAAAAGAGCTAGTTGTTTTGACCTCTCAGCTTCAGAATCAGAAGAAGAAGAGGAGGAACTTGTACTGCTGCTTTCACTGGAAGATGTCTTGTATGGATTTTGAGTTGTAGCATCTACAGGTTCGTCAGGGATTTTTGCAAATAAGGTCTCAAAAACATCCTGAAATGAAATACACAATTAGCCATTAAAATGTTAAAGAGCATTTCAGGTAAACTAAGAAAGTTCTTTACTGTTCTCCCTGAACTGAGGCTCCCAATAAACTCATCCATTCATTTCTAAATACATTTCATGATGCACGATACCTCTAGCACTAGTAATACTATCTGCTCCTTCTTCATTTGGGGTAAAAAGGACCAACTTAAAACTCCCCCTAAATAAAAAAAAAACCCTCCAGTTACCACTACAGACGGTTGGGTAGGCGGCCCCCGATTTCAAGCTTATTACACTGCAGCGCAATTAGAAAATTAACTGACTAGACATGACTGGTTGTTTCTTGACCAAACCATGCCTTGTTTGCAACAAAAGTGTCAAATGTTTCCTGTATTAAAATGTAGCACCTTCCTAGTTTGGAACAGGCTGTTAAACTATATTTACCTACCTCCTCTGTAATCAGTGGAGCAGGGGTTTGATTGTTTAGGTCTGTTCAGTGTTTCACAGGCTGCTTCTGTTGCTTCCCTGTCTTCTAGAGGGTTCTAGAAGTATAGTGGAAGGGGTAGCAGGGCAGACCACTAGAATATTTATGGTACTCCAGCCAATCCCTGGGGATGTGTGCCCAAAAGGTGGTGAGAGTCCATAAATAGTATCAGGCCTGAGAAGCAGTGTTCCAGGATGAGATCCCTTTGCAGGGGCTCTGCCCCCAGGCACAGGATCTTTGAGGAAGCTTTATGGAAGATACTGAGGTCCCAGCTAGGCTTAGCTGGGGCTATTCATAGATCCGTGTCCAGGGATCAAGTTGGCACAGGAGGAAGCCGGTGCAAAAGAGTTCAACTGTCCTATAGGGGTGCGAGTCTTCATCTCCCTCACTAAACAAGTTTGGGGGATATTGGCAGGAGTCAACTGGTAATCCTGTGGCTGCAAAAGGAGATGACCCCAAATGCTAAAGGGAACTGTAGTTTTTAACTCGAGAGAGTACAAGTCACCAGCAGAATTAGGAATCCTGTGGGACACAGAGTTAGTGAATGCAGGTTATAAACTGCTGGCTGCACACCAGAAACGAAGGAGTTTTTAAAGTGTTCAGTTTGAAGTACTGGGGTATCTCATGCTCCCTTTCACTATCCAAGTTCATTGTTCCAATAAAAACCTTTAAAAAAAAAAAAAAAAAAAAAAAAAAGAGCCCCTGGACTGT
The DNA here is from genome assembly GCA_037952925.1 of Lithobates clamitans. NCBI lineage: Eukaryota > Metazoa > Chordata > Amphibia > Anura > Ranidae > Lithobates > Lithobates clamitans. Next base: position 8,175,353 of record JBBGZY010000300.1, read on the forward strand.
TTTCTGAACCAGTGAAGTGAAGAAAATGCTGTGTGTGTGCCCTAGGGGGGGGGGGGGGGGGAAAGACCAAATTGGACATAAGCAGGGGATGCACTACATAAATGTCAATATTATATACAAAAGAAGCAAAATTTGGGTACTGCTCTAATATATATATTTTCCAATAAGTCATTCATATTAAAAAAATAAATAAATTGGACTATTCCCCAAATAATCCCCTTTTGGTTCAATAATTGCCCAAATTCTTTACTGTCCAAACGGTGTCATAATGCAATCACTTTTGGCATAAAATTGTTACATCAGATAAAACTTTATGGAGAAATTAAAGTACTTGAAACACCTCCAGGAAGAATTCAGTATAAAAAATAGGGTGGACTCTAGACGCTCAGCACTGCGCTCGGAGCCCACCCAGGTGTGTTAGAATAGCGAATGAATGTTCCCTATTCTCACACTGAATTGCCTCTCTGCCAACCAGAAAGTGTGAGTCTGAGACACGTTTCTCGATTGGCCGAAAGTAGAAGCCTTCTGATTGGCTGTCGAGGAGGAGGAAGAAGGCAGGAGGGAGGAGACGGAAGCCGCTAACCAGGGGAAGGAGAAGCTGCTCATGATGCCCGCGGAGGAGAGCCGGGGAAGCCGCCCATTAGTGCCCACCATGGATGAGGTATGTGCAGCGACCGACCGTGGGGGGGGTGTCAGGTGCACAGTTTGCCGCCCCCCCCAAAAAAAATTACCACCAGCCGCCACTAAAGACCTCCTAGGAAGCACAAGGGGGTGATCTAAGGGTACAAAATGTATTTTATTAAACATAATAATTACACAGAGTAACCCAATAGCATACCTGCAATTTACGGGCCATACTAACCACTTCACTGTCTGTAGGATTGCACTTATAACAGTTGGCAAACATTAAGCGAACATCAGATGCAAACTCACGGGTATCTTTGTATTGTCCATTCTCCATTTTATCCTTAATATAAAAAGCACAGGATGAATAAATTAAAAAGAAAACCAAAGTGTTTATTCTCCCTATATCCCATTGACAAATATAATATAAAAACTAATTTTACAGAAGTTTTTGAGCTGGTTACAAAATAAAATAAAAAAGTCAGCAGCTACAAATACTTTGGAGGTGTATTGGGGGGGGGGGGGGGAGTTTGCGGGCGAACATCTGCGGCAATCACCTAGGCGGTCAGAACGGAAGCAGGTACTTGCCAGACATAGGTACCCACTACCAGCTGCCCCCCACCCAAAATATTAAAGGAGAGGAGAGGATTACAAAAGGCAGAACTTCCCTTTAAGGCTTAATGTACACGGGATGCTGAGGCAACCTGCTCTGAACAAATTTTTTGACAGCTTTAAACCGGTGTTTAAAAACGTCCATTTTGCCATGTTTGCATGCCGCGTTTTGCGTCTAGGAACGTTTATTTAAGATATCATAGGACCCTCCCAAAGCCCAAAAAACAGTATTATTCAACTATTTCAGCCATTCTGAGGCCAGAATGAGTAGCAGCAGCTGAGAGAGCAGCAGTGTACTTGTATCTACCTCAATTTCTGCGCTTTTACTATGGATCCCATAATGAGCATATGTGAGGAAAAAAAAAATGCACATTTTTTTAATACATTTAATTTTTAAATTGCAATATATATATCTGTATATGTAATTTCATTTTTTTTTATTTATTTTGTCTTTATGCAAAATTTAATTGCAATTTTTTAAATATATTTAATTGACCCTAACCCTAACTTGTTCTTCAAGGAGGAAAATCCTAACCCCCTAACCTTAATGGGAAACCCTAACCCTAACCAGAAACCCTAACTTGTTCAAGGGGAAAACCCTAAACCTAACCATAACCCCCTAACCCTAATCCTAACCCCTACCCGGAAACCCCAACTTGTTGTTCAAGGGGAAAACCCTGACCCTAACCATAACCCCCTAATGGGAAACCCTAACCCTATCTTGTTCTTCAAGGGGAAACCCTAATCTTAACCCCCTAAGCCTAATGGGAAACCCTAATGGGAAACCATAACACTATAACCCTAAACTTGTTCTTCAAGGGGAAAACCCCAACCATAACGCCCTAACCCTAATGGGAAACCCTAACCCTATTCCTAACCGGAAACTATAACGCTTACCATAACCCTAAACTTGTTCAAGGCGAAAACCCAACCCTAAAGGGAAACCCTAACCCTAACTTTCATGCAACTATATTTGATCAAGTCGGTGGTGAAGCTCAATGGTGGGGCCATCTGGTTGAAATCTAACATATAGGTCAAATTCCAATTATACTTTGGCTAACAGCAATGCTAGCAGTGCATTGGATCAAGCTCATTCGGGCTATATGCAGTCAGGTCCATAAATATTGTGACATCGACACAATTCTAATCTTTTTGGCTCTATACACCACCACAATGGATTTGAAATGAAACAAACAAGATGTGCTTTAACTGCAGACTTTCAGCTTTAATTTGAGGGTATTTACATCCAAATCAGGTGAATGGTGTAGGAATTACAACAGTTTGTATATGTGCCTCCCACTTTTTAAAGGGCCAAAAGTAATAGGACATTTGGCTGCTCAGCTGTTCCATGGCCAGGTGTGTGTTATTCCCTCATTATCCTATTTACAAGGAGCAGATAAAAGTTCCAGAGTTCAAGTGTGCTAGTTGCATTTGGAATCTGTTGCTGTGAACTCTCAATATGAGATCCAAAGAGCTGTCACTATCAGTGAAGCAAGTCATCTTTAGGCTGAACAAACAAAACAAACCCATCAGAGAGATAGCAAAAACATTAGGTGTGGCCAAATCAACTGTTTGGAACATATTTAAAAAGAAAGAACGCACAGGTGAGCTCAGCAACACCAAAAGACCCGGAAAACAACTGTGGTGGATGACCGAAGAATTCTTTCCCTGGTGAAGAAAACACCCTTCACAACAGTTGGCCAGATCAAGAACACTCTCCAGGAGGTAGGTGTATGTGTGTCAAAGTCAACAATCAAGAGAAGACGTCACCAGAGTGAATACAGAGGGTTCACCACAAGATGTAAACCATTGGTGAGCCTCAAAAACAGGAAGGCCAGATTAGAGTTTGCCAAACAACATCTAAAAAAGCCTTCACAGTTCTGGAACAACATCCTATGGACAGATGAGATCAAGATCAACTTGTACCAGAGTGATGGGAAGAGAAGAGTATGGAGAAGGAAATGAACTGCTCATGATCCAAAGCATACCACCTCATCAGTGAAGCATGGTGGTGGTAGTGTCATGGCGTGGGCATGTATGGCTGCCAATGGAACTGGTTCTCTTGTATTTATTGATGATGTGACTGCTGACAAAAGCAGCAGGATGAATTCTGAAGTGTTTTGGGCAGTATTATCTGCTCATATTCAGCAAAATGCTTCAGAACTCATTGGACGGCGCTTCACAGTGCAGATGGACAATGACCCGAAGCATACTGCGAAAGCAACCAAAGACTTTAAGGGAAAAAAGTGGAGTGTTATGCAATGGCCAAGTCAATTACCTGACCTAAATCTAATTGAGCATGCATTTCACTTGCTGAAGACAAAACTGAAGGGAAAATGCCCCAAGAACAAGCAGGAACTGAAGACAGTTGCAGTAGAGGCCTGGCAGAGCATCACCAGGGATGAAACCCAGCATCTGGTGATGTCTATGCATTCCAGACTTCAGGCTGTAATTAACTGCAAAGGATTTGCAACCAAGTATTAAAAAGTGAAAGTTTGACGGATGATTGTTAATCTGTCCCATTACTTTTGGTCCCTTAAAAAGTGGGAGGCACATATACAAACCGTTGTAATTCCTACACAGTTCACTTTATTTGGATGTAAATACCTTCAAATTAAAGCTGAAAGTCTGCAGTTAAAGCACATCTTGTTTGTTTCATTTCAAATCCACTGTGGTGGTGTATAAAGCCAAAAAGATTAGAATTGTGTCGATGTCCCAATATTTATGGACCTGACTGTAAATGGTCTATGAAGCATAGTAAGCAATTACAAGTTTTTTAAATTTTTTTTTTTAGTGTTTTTTCATCATTTGCTATCAACCAACACATATGCGTGGATGAGTCCCTTGTCAAATTTTCTGGCAGGCTGGGCATAAAACAATTTATTCCCACCAAAAGGGCCCGCTATGGGGTGAAGCTATATAAATTGTGCGACCGAGCCATAGGGTATACCTATGCCTTCATGGTATACGAAGGGAAGGACACCCAGCTACATCTCCCTAATTGCCCAGACTATATCGGATCAAGCGGGAAAGTCGTTTGGGAACTCATAAACCCACTCCTGGAGAAAGGCTACCATTTGTTTGTGGACAACTTTTATATTAGTTTGCCCCTGTTCCGCAACCTTCACAGAAAGAACATTCCAGCATGTGGCACCGTAAGGAAGAACCAGAAGGGCTTTCCTCAAAGCCTCGTCAACAAGAAGCTAAGAAGAGGGGAGACGGCGAGTTTACGAAATGAGGAGATTCTGGCTTTGAAGTGGAGGGACAGAAGGGATGTCTACGTGCTTTCATTGATCCACAACAATACATTCATTGAGATCACCAGGAGGAATGGCCCAATCCAAAAACCAACATGTATCCACGAATACAATATGTTCATGGGGGGTGTCGTCTTCAACGACCAAATGCTCGAACCCTACCTTGCCACAAGACGAACATACCAGTGGTATAAAAAAGTTTTAATTTATTTGCCTAATTTGGCCATATACAACAGCTACATTATCTATCACAAATCCACTGAAAGACCCAAATCCTTCCTTGGCTACCAGGAGGAAATCACCACTACCCTTGTATTCCCGAATGGCCCACCAGAAATCATTTGATCCAATGCGATTAGCAGACTCTCCGAACGCCACTTTCCTATAAAAATCCCTCCCAGACCAACAGGCCAAAAACCTCAGAAAAAATGCCGGGTGTGCACGAAAAGAGGAGTGAGAAGAGACACCACTTACCATTGTCCCCAATGTCCTTCCCAACCAGGCTTCTGCATAGTTGACCATTTCACCCGTTACCATACTTCACTAAATTATTAGTGAAGTATGGTAAACATAACTCCCACTTCCTGCCATTTACCTTTACACCCCTTATGCCTCTACTTGCTCTGTAACTGACCCTGGCTTGTTATTTGACCACGCGTCTGCCTACTGATTCTGTACATACCTCTGCCTGGTCTGGAACTGAACCTGGACTGTTTGACCATGCCTCTTGCCTGCCTCTTGGACTGATCTTATACTTTGCTATTGGACTAGTGGGATTCATAACACAGGGGTCTCACATATGTGAGGGGCTCCAGAATTGTTTTTCTGGATGAAGAAAACATTTTTTTTTTGTTTTCTCATTCCTAGATTAGGGTCTGGAGACTCGGAGGCTTCAAAGAGATTTTGGTGGGAGAAGCCTCTACCCCTGTCCCCATTCTGTCCTGAATGAGGCCCTACTTCTACCTGCTGCCTGTAGGACCTATGCCATCATGCCTCTGCCTGTCGCATGAACTGACCACACCACATGGACCATGTTCCTGCCTACTACCAGGACCAATATTTTGGCACTGCTGACAATCCTTGCCTGCACTGACCCTGGACTGTATATGGACAGTATCCCTGCCTGCTGCCTGTACTGACTATGGACAGTATTCCTGCCTGTTGCCTGGACAGTTGCGTTTGCTTTTGCTGACCAAGTCCCTGCCTGCACCAGTGCCATCCTCCTGTGGACAACTGCGCTACTAAAACCACAGGTAATCTTTTGTTTACCCTTTGCTCAGCAGCATGTATTTTGGGGTGTAATTCTTGGTATGTGCACGCTATGTGTCCCTAGAACACCCTAAGGTGTTCCTTGTATGTGACCAGGCTGTGTAAAAGTCTCACACATGTGGCATCGCCATACTCAGGAGTAGCAGAATGTATTTTGGGGTGTAATTTTTGCTATGTACATGCTATGTGTTGGAAATACCTTATAAAAGGACAACTTTATGTAGAAAGAAAAATGCGTTCATATTTTTTTTCCACATTTACCAAAAACTTCTGGAAAAAAAATAAACCATTCAAAAAAAGACTCATTATGCCTCATAGATTATACGTTGGGGTTTAGCTTTCCAAAATGGGGTCATTTTGTGGGCGTTTCCATTGTCCTGGTGCTCCAAGGGCCTTCAAAAGTGTAAAAGGTAGTCAACAAGTTAGATGTGTCATTTATGCTCCCAGAACACTTGATGGTGCTCCCTGCATGTTGGGCCTCTCTATGTGGTTAGGCTGTGAAAAAAAGTCCCACACATGTGGTATCGCCATACTTAGGAGTAGCAGAATGTATTTTGGGGCATCATTTGTGGTATACACATACCATGTGAGAGAAATAACCTATTACAATGACAATTTTGTGGGGAAAAAAAAAATTGCAAGGAATTGTGGGAAAAAAATGACATCAAAAACCTCACCATGCATCTTACTAAATACCTTGGAATGTCTACTTTCAAAAAAGGGGTCATTTGGGGGATATTTGTACTTGCCTGGCTTGCGTGGGTCGCAAGAAATGATAGGCCACCAGTACATCAGGTGTGATCAATTTTTTATGATTTGCACCACAACTTGTAGACTCTAACTTTCAAACAGACCAAATAATATCCACCAATGCGGGTTATTTTTACCAAAGATATGTAGCAGTATAAATTGTGGCCAAAATTTATGAAGAAAAATTAATAATTTGCAAAATTTTATCACAGAAACTAAGAAAAATGCATTTTTTTTCAAAATGTTAAGCCTTTTTCATTTATAGCGCAAAAAATAAAAAACCCAGGAGGTGATCAGATACCACTAAAAGAAAGCTCTATTTGTATGAAAAAAAGGACAAAAAAAAAATATTTGGGTACAGTATTACATGACTAAGTAATTATCATTCAAAGTCTGAGGACTGAAAGCTGAAAATTGGTCTGATCACGAGGGGGGGTTTGAGTGCCCAGTTGTCAAGTGGTTAAGCACTCCCCAATATTTACATGACAATAGTGAATTTTCATGATGAACTTACTCTGATAGTTGTCAAATCCATGGGACAGGCCACAAGGTCACCTGTTCCCGGAAAGGACAGCACTGAAGAATCAGCAGGCTTGTAGAGAGGCCAAGCATAGCTTGCATGCTTTTTCGACATTAATTCATTTAAAATGCTATTGCAGTGTTTCAGCTGTTCGCTTGATTGAGTCAACTTGATGGTTTCAACTTGTTGTGGAGAATCTGGAAGATCTTTGCTGGAAGTGTCTGCAATTGTGTCCTCTGTTCTTGGGGGTATATCGATCTGCTTTGGTTTATGAATAGTGGGAGAAGACTCGCAGCTCTTTGCAATGACTGATACAGCAGGTGTAGTGGTATCTGCTTTCCTTTTAATGCCCTTGTTAACCTAGGAATAAAAGAATATTAACCATTTTGCCCAACCCGAAAGCACATACAAGGGCACAAAATGAGATATCAGTGAAGTTTACTTTCATGTTTAACATATAGAAAGTGTTTCAAACACACACACACACACACACACACACACCACTGGTTACTAGAAGACACTAACATGAGACTACCATGTTCAAGATGAAAACATATCTCTTCACTAGGGAAGGAGGACAGGGATGGAGGGCATTTTTTCCTAGGCCATTGTTAGGTGGGTGATATTTGGCAATCAGAATAGGATCTGCAGCCAGAGACACACGCTGGGCATTTGGCCTGTATACAGAATGCAGTATTTGTTTACATATCAGGAAATACAATGCAGCACACATACAGCCCCAGTACATCGTCCATACATAAGTCGGCAAGTGCCTGAGCAATGCCTCATGGGACATGTAGTCCTGGACAGGAAGCGAGGGAGTCTAAAAAGGCAGAAGTTTTTTTTACCTTGCTATAGGGGCACTCTACTATAATTTGCCTCTTGCTAGTGGGGCACTCTGAAGGCAGAAGGACCCAGAAGTGTTGTTGGGGAACCCCAGAAGAGGAGAATCAGAGCTGCTCTGTGCAAAACACAGAGCAGGCAAGTATAACAGGTTTGTTGTTTAAAAAAACAAACAAAAAAAAACACTTTACAAAGACTCTATGCAGGGAAGATCAACATCTGAACCCAGAAAAAGGTAGAGGCTGATAGACTGGAGGTAATACAAAGCATTACAATTACATTTAAAGTAAACTTTTACCAGTATTGTGCATTATATTTAAAATGATCATATCCATGAAAAAAAAAAAAAAAAAAAAACTCTCAGCTTTTAGTACTTCTTTAATATAAAAGATATTTATCTCCCTCTCATCACCCTTCATATATGACTCCTAGTTAAAAGGCCCATATATCCTATTTATGGGAAGATTATATATACCGTATTTATATATTTAACCGTTTCACAATATAAATGAACCCCTTATAGTAGAGATTAGCGGCTCTTTTTGTACTATAAAGGGCTAATTTTAGTTTTTTAACCCCATTATGACTAAACGCCTTAGGCCTGGTTCACACCTATGCATTTTTTGCAGAAATGCACTACGGTTCATCGAACATGGTTTCCTATGGGATACGTTCACATTTATGCTTTTTTCAGCTGCTGCGTACTTGGAAAGGGTTTAAGGACAAAAACGGTGCACGGCTATCTGAGAACCCCATCCTGTGCTCAGTCTCACTCTCTTTTGCCATGAAGACAACATTCCTCAAGATTATCTGCATTACCCCTTTTCTTTGAACTTCCTTACACCCTAATCGATGATCATTTCAAACAGCAATATATCCCCTGATCCACTTACAAATTGCAACTGTTGTGCCCAATACACCGTTACTGTTATTGTATGTGCCTTATGTTAAAGAACTATGCTATATTCTGCAAGATGGACACCTGCACCTTACTTGAGAGCTTCCATGAAACTGCGACCTCCCCCATACCAGTAGGTGGCGAGGCCACGGGTCTTCCTAATCTCTCTCATGACTGTTGCTGAGAGGGATTCTTTTTTGTTTCTGGAACCAATGCTCACTGTGTTTGGGTTAGTAGAGCGGGCGGGGGTGGGGAAGGGGGGTGGGAAGAGGGCGGATGTTCGACACGCCAGTTTCATCTCAAGTTAGGGATAATAAGAATGACTGGTCTCTCAGGTTTTTTGTTGTTTTACATGCTCCTATGGACACCTTTTTTCTACTGCTATTGCATCCCAACTATGGGTGATACTCTATGCTATGTCATATGTGGTATGCTGTAATGTTTGATTACTCTCCTAATGATATTATGTTAGATAAGGTCATATATGGCTGATGCGCTAAAATTAAATTCCAGAAATGTCAGGGGTCTGAACTCACCTCACAAGCGGTCCCTAGTGTTCTCCTATTTAAAAAAACATAAGCCTCATATCATCTGTCTACAGGAGACCCACCTTACTGATATTACATTACGGACTCTTAAACGTCCCTGGCTGGCTACCCAATATCATGCCACCTTCACCACCTACTCTCGGGGGGTTTCAATCTTGCTAGCGCAGTCCCTCCCAGCAGAAATACTACTAGCAAAAAACGGACCCTGCAGGACGTTTTATTATAATTGCCCTTTGTATAGTCTCCATAGTTTTTACATTGGTGAATGTATACGTTCCTCCTCCGTTCTCCCCAGAAATTCTTTCCCACATATCCCTCCTACTATTGTCCGGTTCCCCTGGTCCCCTACTGTTTATAGGCGACTTTAACGCTGTACTTGATCCTACTGTGGACCTACTGTGGGGGCAGATCCTACCCCGCATTTGTTGACTGGACCCAGGACCTCACTGAACTATGGCGATGGAAGCATCCAGATGAAGGACAATATTCCTGTCACTCTGACTCCTTCCATACCATGTCTCGCATAGACCTGGCATTTGCCCCAGCAGAGGTACTCCCTCTTGTCCAATCGGTCTCGTATTTACCTCGAGGGATCTCTGATCACACCCATATGTCTGTGGACCTTCTCCTCCTGCCAAGAGCAGGCGCTCGGGTCTGGAGACTGAACTCTCACTGGCTGGAGTATGAGATCGTATAGAGTGAATGCCAGAAGGGCCTCACTGACTACTGGCGGGTGAACCAGGGTTCCACTGGACCTACCACGGCCTGGGAAGCCTCCAAAGCAGTGTTAAGGGGAACCTTCATGTCTATCACTGATGGCGGAAGCCGTCGTGACTGCCTGGAGGCTGATGCCCCAGCACAGAAGGAGCTTTGAAATATAAATACATTTACTCCTTCACTTAAATGGCAAAAGAGGTATCTTTCTTTTACTAGAAATTATTTGGATATATTATCCAGAATATCCCCAGATAGCTGTTTCACTGCAAAAAGGAAGACTAGCCAGGAGCTTCTTGCATGACGCTTAGTGAAGGGCGCAAGGCCTGAAGCAGTGGTCATCAACCCTGTCCTCAGGGCCAGGTTTTAAGTATTACCTTGGGGAGATGCAGACTACAATACTGCAATCACTGAGCAGTAAATTATATCACCTGTGATGTATTTCAGTTATCTTGCAAACCTGGCCTGTTAGTGGGCTCTGAGGACAGGGTTGATGACCACTGGCCTAAAAGGATAGAATCTGTCATAGCAACTATTGCAAACATAAAGCTGCCTCCTGGACCTGCTGAGCAGGATAATCTTAAAAACCTGTTTAAACTGGTCTCTCAACGATTAACCAATTCCTGTCAGCGCAGGCCGAGACACTCAACCTGCCAGAGAAAAAAAGTGTTTTTTTTTCCTAATAGGAATTCCAACCTTTTATCCATTGGATCCCCAATTATTTGAGTATTGTCTACCGGACAAGTCAAACTTACTCACAAAGGATATAGTAGCGGTAATTGCTGGTATACCCTACTTAGTGAATTTTCTCTACCATATGATAAAGTGTGAGAACTTTTTAGAAAGGAAAATAATGCTTATCTGGGTGATCTTCCAGATACAAAAAACTTTTCCAACAAAGAATAGACAGGAAAAAAGCATGCACAGCTTTGGAGGAGGCTTTAGCGAACCCACTCCGTTAAGGGTACATACATTTGGAGCGGATCATTCAGCAAGAAATTGTACCATCACTCTTAGATTGTGAAAGCTGACTCTCCCGCATTTGACACCCAGAAGAGGAGTCATCAGCCTTCACCACGATCCCCTGAGGGAATTAGTCTTCGCCTGCCCCTAGTTCCTCAGTCTGAGGGTCCTAGGAAAATGGAAGAGAACCTGTCGCATCTTGACCACACTGGGATGCGATTAAAGTCGCTAAACTTTTCTTTTTTTTTTTTTTTTTTTTTTTAAAACCTACCATGGCTAAAAAAAAAAGAAAAAGTAAAATGAACAGGGGCTGCATTGTTGAAAACAGTTGCAAACATTTCATGGCCCCGATGCTCACTCTGACCAGCCACCCCCTCTCAGGGGAGGATGCCATTTGTAGAGTAGGCTTTCCAGTGCTTGAGGGAGACCCTTTTAGCTCTTTTTTTGGGGGTGTTTCAACCCCCCCTTCTGAACATAGCCCGATGCACAAAGCAGAGGTACTACCAGAAGAAATCGCATCCATTGCTTGAGCAATAGTCAGCCACTGCCGCTGCTATTAATGCTCAGCCTGATGCAATAGTAAATATGTCAAAAGGAATGCCTGTGTCACCAAACCTCTTTCATGCCCCTCTTGCTCTTGTGTCCCTCTGCAGTTTGCAGCAGTAACAATGGTTCTTTTAAAAAAACATACTCTCCCTTGCTGGACATTGGAGGATGCCAACGCCGCGCTAAGCCCCACCCCCCTCTGTCGCCTACTGCCCCCTCCTCTCTTTTAAAAAAAATTCAAGTTAGACTTACCAGCAACTTGTTTTCCAAGAGTCTTTCAGGACAGCACTTGAGTGACTCCTCCCCTTGCCAATAGGAAACACCTCTTCCACAAAATTTTAAAAAGGAGGCTCCTTTCCACACAAAAAATAGAATAGGGTGGGAATATAGACTCTGTCCTGGAAGGTTTCTGGAAATACCGTTACTGGTAAGTCTAACGGGGGTTTTCTCCCCTCACCTTCCAGGACAGTTACTTGAGAGGATAAGCAAGATTCTATACCTTAGGGAGGGACGACAGCCTGAAGAACTTTCCTACCAAAGGAAAGGTCCTGGCTGGAAAGCACCTGAACTCTATAATGCTTGACAAATGCATGAGAGGAGGACCAGACGGGAGCTTTAGAGATTTCTTCCCATGAAGCCCCCGCTCTTTCTGCCCATGATGTGGCCATGGATCTCGTTGAATGGGCCCTAATTCTAGCAGGAGGGGTGCGACCCGACGTTTTATATGCCTCACAGATAGCTCCCCTACATAGCAATAGAACTTTTAGATGCTTTGGACCCTTTCTTGGGGCCACTGAACAAAACCAACAGTTGGGAGGAACTCCTAAAACCACTGGTCTTTTCTAGATAAAGTAGAAGACATCTCCTTACGTCTAAAAGACCAAACCTTTCCTCTTCTGTATTTTTGGGAGAGGTGCAGAAACTAGGAAGGACCATCTCCTGGGACCTATGAAAGTTGGAAGAAACACCTTGGGTAAATAGAAAGGATCAGGTCTAATCACTACCCTGTCCTCTAGAATCCTCAGGAAGGGGTCTTTACAGGAAAGAGACTTGAGACCAGAAATCCTTCTCCCTGTTGTAATAGCCAAAAGGAAGAATAACTTCAAAAAAATAATTTTCAGGGAAGCCTCATGCAAAGGCTCAAAAAGGAGCCCTTGTTAGTGCATTTAATACCAACGACAGATCCCAGGGAGGAACATGTTCGATAACCCTGGGAGCATGTCTAGATCTGGCTGAAAGGAACCTCTTGACTAAGGGATCTTCTCTCTGTAAACAAAGATAGGGCAGCAATCTGAACCCCAAGGGTGCTGACAGAGAGCCCCTTTTCCACTCACCCTGCAAAAAATTCAATATACAGGGAGTGGAAAAAGAATCTAAACCAGCTTTCCTTTGCCAGGAAATAAAAGTTTTCTAAACTTTCCCATAGGTTCTTCTCGTGACCAACTTACGGCTGTCCAGGATAGTTTGAATAACCATCTCTGAACACCCCTTTAACTGTAGGATGCGCCGCTCAGCCTCCAGGCCATCAAATGGAAGGTCTGAGGGTTTGGGTGTAACACCGGTCCCTGATGGAGCAGATCTTTCCGAACTGGTAGGGGCCAGGGAGGATACACAGATAGGGCCTTCAGAGAGGAGAATCAACTCCTCCTGGGCCACCAGGGGGCAATCAGAACAACTTCTGCCCTGTCCTGAATAATTTTCCGAACCACTAGGGGTAAGAGGGGAAAATGAGGGAAGGCATAAGCCAGAGTGAAGTCCCATGGGAAGGACAGAGCATCCGTCCCCAAGGACTCTGTCTCTCTCTCCAGAGAGAAGAACGCCGACAGTTTCATGTTGAGACTGGAAGCAAAAAGATCCACTGTGGGGAGACCCCATCTTAGCACCACCTCCTGGAATGTGCCTTGATGTAGTTCTCAACCGCTGTAACTGATGCTCACCCTGCTCAAATAGTCAGCCAGCACATTTTTTGACCCCTTGATGTGGACTGCCCTTACTGAAGTGACATAGATCTCCGCCCAGGACAGAATCTGCTGTGTAATGTCAGAAGCGATTCTGAGCGAGTGCCCCCTTGCTTGTTCAGGTACGCCACTGTTGTGGCTTGGTCTGAAAAAATTATTAGGTCTTTTGAATAGACCCTCTCTTTCAGAGATATAAGTGCTTTCCTCGCAGCCAGAAGTTCTCTGAAATTTGAGGAGCGACCTGCTTCCTCTGGCAACCATGCTCCCTGTGCTTGCCAGTCCTGTGAGTGAGCACCCCAACCCCACAGGCTGGCGTCTGTGGTAATTTTGACCGGGGAATGTTGCGTCCAATCCTTCCCTCTCTGCAGATGTTCTCGCTGCTCCCACCAGGCAAGATCGAGAAAATTCCCTTCTGGTAGTTCTACCAGCTGATCCAGAGAATCCTTCCTGCGATCCCAATGGAGTAAAAGAAAAGCCTGAAGGGGTCTGGAGTGCAATTGGGCCCAAGGCACCCCTGGAATAGCCGCAGTGATCATTCCCAGCAACTGCATGATCCGCCGAAGGGAGGTCTGAGGGAGCAGCTTGAAGGCCTGTACAGAGAGAAGAATTTTCAAAATCTCCTCTTCTGGAAGAAAAATCTTTAGGGCAACAGAGTCTATTAGATTACCCAGGAAAAGTATGCTCTGTGAGGGTACCAGGCAAGACTTCTGCTGGTTGACCTTCCACCCTAATTTTTGAAAGGTCTGCAAAACCAAAAAATCAGGTTTTGAACAAGGGACTCCTTGTACCGAGCGAAAATCAAAAAATCGTCTAGATATGGGACGATCGATACACTTTGAATCCGAAAAAAAGCCATGACTTCGGCCATGATTTTTGTAAAATTCCTCGGTGCTGCCGAGAAACCATAAGGAAGGGCACTGAACTACCAGTGAGATGGCTCGTTTCCCACGAGAACTGCAAACCTGAGGAAACGTCGGTGGCTCTGGCAGATTGGTACATGAAGATAAGCGTCCTGAAGGTCCAGGGTCACCATGAAGACCTTTGGCAACAACAGATCCCTTACCGAATAAATGTTTTCCATTCGGAAACGTCTGTAAACTATGTATTTGTTCAGGACGCTTAAATTTATAACCATACGAAAGCCGCCGGAAGCTTTCTTGACCAGAAAGAAGTGAGGATAAAATCCCCAGAACTTCTGAATTTCTGGGACAGGAGAAATAACTCCCTCTGTTTCCCATACAGAAATCAAATTTATCATGGCTTGCCGTCTCTCTTGGTCTCTCAGTAGGTGGGTAAGAAAAGACCTCTGGGGAGGAAGACTTTTGAATTCCAACCTGTAACCCTTTTCCAATGTTCGAAGGATAAAGGAATTGTTGGAAATTTCTGCCCATTCCTTGATGAAATGCCACAATCTTCCCCCTACCCCTAACCTGGTGTCACTGGGTATTTTTGGAAGCCATGAAAAGGCCTCTTATTCTGGGGCTTATTCCTTTGGGAAGAAGGGAATCATTTACTCTTTTCAGAGGAACGAGCTAAGACCTCTTTCAAGGCTCACCGGGAGGCGTGTGCCGTTCTCCCTGATAGTCAGAGGTAAAGATAAAATTAACAAAAAAAATTTTATTGGCACTTCAATTTAAAATACAGGTATTTGCAGCAGTTTTTGATACATCCACCAGATGGCGCTACCTGTTAAAGTGATGTTGGTGGGTGACCACAATCAATACATTTTTTCACTTCCTGTTTAGTAACCCCGATGTTTAAAAGGTAGAGAGGAATTTTTCAATTTTTTTAGAGCAATCGGATAGAGGCCCCTTTGAGGACCTCTTCCGCCCTAATGTCCTCACCTACCTACCTGGAGCCAATTTTTCATTTTTTTGTACTTTTTTTGTTAATTTTATCTTTACCTCTGACTATCAGGGAGAACGGCACACGCCTCCCGGTGAGCCTTTTAGGCTTTACCATTGGATGGCGCTGTCGTTCTTAGGTGGTAAGGTCAGTTCAGAGGCCACTGGTTTTTTAGGATTGCATTTCTGGTCTTTAGAATCTAGACCCAGATGCAGAGTTGTAGGAATATGGTTATCCGCATCCCTTATTGGCTTTTTATTAGCCCCTTTTTAGTTTTATTTAGATCCTGTTTGTTCTTAGGTTCGATTGGTTTCAATCATCCAACCTGGATCTCTTATTTTTAATTAGGGATTCAATGGCGTGAAGAACTGTAGGGATGGTTTATTTTACTATATTTTATTCTGTTTATTTTGTGTCTAGTTATATACATGCATTGGGTATTGTGTCCATCTGCACGAAGTACTTTGTTGGGTTAAGTTGTTTTATGTACAGGATTTTTACGATCATGTATTGGTCCGTATGTGTTGCCTGGATTGTATGGCCTCTGCTGGTCGCTCGCACTGTGGAGCGCATCCGGATGCCGGAAATGTGTGCGGTGGTCTGGATGGTCCATTGTGTGCAGCGATCCATAGCGAGGCTTGGTCCAGTTCTAACACTACTTAAGGGGGGTGACGCAGCGCGCCGCCTGTGCCCCTGGAAGACGTGATGTCACGAAACGCGTAGGGCGGAGCCAGACGACGCGCTGACGTCACCCCCAAGCGAGTTACATTCCAGCAGGATGGGTTTGTCCGAGCTCCGGTGGCCACGGAGCCGGACTTAAGGCTGTTCTATCTATTTACACTCTGTAAGTGTGCATTTGTATCTTATTTATTTTTAATAAATCATATCGGTTTTACACTATGTGAGCCCCTTCTATATTTTATGGTATCTGAGCCTTGGGTTCGTTGGAGTGGCTGATGATGAGATGACCTCTGGTGGACACCGCTGGCAGTTCCCATTTATGGCTTTTAAATATTCCTGCTTGCTGTGATCCTCTGTGGTGGGGGGTCATGGCCTTCTGGTAAGGAGTAACCCCTTCCATTCCTGGTGGTGGATCCTTCCTTGCTGTCACAGAATTTTACTATTATCACTTGGACTTTTGTTGTTTATCGTTGGTGATTTGAACTCTCTATGATATTTAATTGATACTTTATCTGATGGGACTTTTTTTCATTATCACCAAATGCTTTGCACATTGATTTATTTTTATTTAGGATTACTAGATTAATTCTTCTTCACTGTTAACTTCACGTTATGCTATACCAGTATTAGCGCAACCCCTTATTTTTCTTATGCTTTTTCACAATTGATGGTTTTTGTGGGGATTGCTGCTTTTCACACTATTTGATTCATATTTGGTTTTTAGCGCAGTTTTTCACTATTTTCTATCCTATCTTCTATACTATCGCCCACCCAGCTACCAAGAACGCCCTGATGGGTAAAGGAAAGCCCAGGGACCATTCGAAGCCCGCCGGTGACCGGACACAGGGCGATTTGGGGAATTTTGTGACCCGATCCTCTGCGGCCTACCAGAGCCAGAGAGCCTCCAAGATGGCGGCGGCGCCTCCGTCGCCGACCCGATCCGCACGTGCAGACACCGAACAGGTACTACCCAGAGGCCGCTCAGTCTCCCTCACAGATCTGGAGCCCCCACTATATAACCCACACAGCCCCCAAAGCCTCTCTCAGGCCTCCCTGTGCTCCGGGGACGGATGAGACATGGAGTCACAGATGCGATCCATGCATGCTTACCTCCGCTCTTTACCCACTAAAACCGACTTTGAACATTATGTCTCCCGCATGGAAAAGTCATACAGGAAAGAGATTGCTGAGCTTAAGAGGGATCAGGGGACTAGAATGGAGGATGTAGAAAATACCACTGATGGCATGTGCAACACATTACAGTCCCATGAAGAGATCCTTAATACCCATACTAACATACTACAGCAACTCATGTACCACCAAGATGACATCGAAAACCGCAGCAGACGGAATATTAGAATCCGTGGCATACCAGAAACCATAGATCATAATGATTTACATGGAGCAGTCACTGCCATTTTCAACCAAATCCTGCAGCAACCCAAAGATACCCCTATTGAGCTGGACAGAGTTCACAGCACCTCGGGCCCGAGAAGTTCTGATTCCTCCTTTATTCGGGACACGCTCTGCAGGGTGCACTTTTACAAAGTCAAGGAGGAGATCATGAAAGCAGCTAGCACACAGGACTCCATTCGGCTGAATGACACTCCAGTCATGCTGCTCCCTGACCTGTCACGCCAAACCCTGGCCATGCGGCGTGCACTTAAACCGATTACATCTGTTCTTCAGGAAAAAAAGAAGATTAAGTATAAATGGCGGTTCCCTTTTCAACTGCGGGTTCATCATGAAGGCAAAACGGCCCTTTTCCGCACACTAGGAGATCTGCCAAGGTTTCTGAGCACTCTGGAGCTACCTCAGATCTCCCTGCCAGATTGGCCCCTTCCTTCTGCTACTCCGGGACTTCCATTCCACACACAATGGCAGAAAACCAGCAAGAATAAGCGACCCAGAAGCTCCCCTCAGAAGTCTCCATATGTCTGACTTGACTCTAGTCTCTACAAATACCACATTTTTACCCTGCCACCGTGACTTTTTTTTTTTTTTCTTTTTAAAAAAAAAAAAAAACGGTGCAGGCCGTCCATCCTTGAACCACTTTTAAGTTGTAATGGTCTCCCTGGACTACCTACCTGTTTTCTACACTAATAGTGTTACAGATCCAGCACCCCCCTCTCTTTTTTTTATCTTTCCTTTTTTATTTTTACATCACTTTTGCATATACCTTTTTGTCCCCTCCCATTTATACTAGCTGGATGTCCTTTTCAGGATGATCCTTTCTTTTTTTTTTCTTTATTGTTGTCTGCATTTTCTTTCTGGGGACAAGGTTGGGGTGGATACGTTCTGCAACTATAGCTTGCCCCCCCCTCCTCCTATTGAAACTCGCTCTCGACTAGGAGTTAACTTAT
This sequence comes from Lithobates clamitans, assembly GCA_037952925.1. Classification (NCBI taxonomy): domain Eukaryota; kingdom Metazoa; phylum Chordata; class Amphibia; order Anura; family Ranidae; genus Lithobates; species Lithobates clamitans. The sequence goes on from JBBGZY010000300.1 coordinate 8,193,744, forward strand.
AGTAGCCTCATAGAAATGCTTCCATGCTTTTTGATGTGTTTAGGAGGGGGTGGGGTTATACACTTTGTATATGTTAAGTTACTGCTTATATGTTCTTACTAGGTTACCTTATTATAACAAATTGATGGTTATATACTGTTTCCACCAGTTATTGCTCCCCCGTGGACCCCGGGACCGGGAGGCACTCTAGGTGCTCACCACATCCCCCCCTTAGGACTTGTAGTGCCTGTTTGCGCACTATATTGATATTAGTCTATAAGCACTTTACAGAAATGTTTCTATATTCAAATGGATTACTTAATGCAGCCACCTAGTGGCTTGTTTTTTTATTTCTCTCTCTTACTTTCTTCCTTCCTTTTCTTCCCTCCTCTTCTGCTTTTTCTCTCCCCCCTACCTACCTATCTTTTTCACTTCCCTTTTCTAGGGCTGGACGGACCTTGGTGCTGGCTTTATTAACATCTACTGCTACCTCTCCTCACTCCTGCAATGTCTTTACTTGAGCATCTAACCTTATCGTCCTATAACTGCAGAGGCTTCAATACCCCTGAAAAAAGAAGTCAGGTGTTATACCATTTTCATAAAGCTAAAACTAAAATCCTGCTTCTAAAAGAGACACATTTTCAGGGTTCAGAGATTCCATCCCTTAAAAATCCTCATTTTCCCCAATGGTTCCACAGCACGAACCCTCAGGCAAAATCCAAAGGGGTGTCTATAGCTTTTCATAACATGTTCCACCCAGAAGTTTTAGATTCCCTGATAGTCTACGAAGCGAGTTCAGCCTAGCTTCTGGTGTGAACAAACCCTTAGGCCTGTTTCACATGGGCCTCAACTCGTATAAGAGCAGTGTGAACAGCAAGCTTTGACAAAGTATTTGCAGAGGGCTCTTTTACAATTGCTTGGACTTCAATACACATTAAAGTGCCTACTGCTTCAACACGCTGTTTTTGATGCTTTGATTATGCTCCAATGATGCTTTTTTGAAGCTTTTATGAAGCTTGGCAAATGCTCTGTGTGTGTGTGTTGATTTTCTATTTTTTTTTTTAAAGGGGCCCAGTAGAACCTCAGCTTAGTAGTACCCCCAGTCAGCAGATCCCCAGCTTATTATTATCCTTGTTCTACTGCTTAATAGTAGTACTCCCAGCTCTGCTGATGCCCCCACTCAGTGGTAACCCCTAGCTGTGCGCTTTGATTGGCTGATTGGCTTTAAAAAGCGTGTCCACTAACACATTTTGAAGCAAGTGTAAACTAGCCCTTAACCATTTGCTGACCAGCCAAAGTATATATACGGCGGCAGGACGGCTCTATTGCGCAAACTGCTGTATGAGTCAGTGCATGTGACAGTTCCCTGGTCAACTCTTCCAAGACCTCCGGGCTTTGGAGCAAGGAATCATTCATCTTCCACATCCATTGCTTAGGAGAAGGGGTTAATAAGTCGATGCATGGATCCGGAATGAAATTCATATCACCCCCCCATAAGCACCATCCCCTCTGCCAGCTTGTTCAGGATCGGTTCCAGATAAGAAATCTGGTTGGAGTTAGGCAAGTATAGATTTACCAGAGTAACCAATTCGCCACCCAAATTCCCCTTCACAAAGAGGGCCCTACCTTCTGCGTCACTCCATTGGTCTCCAAACCGCCACGGGATCGAGCCACGAATCAGGATGCTTACTCCCCTAGACCTAGAGTCTGAAGAGCAACCATGATAAACCGTCGGAAAAGTGCGATCATGAAGCTTTGGTAATTTGTCGGCACGAAAATCTGTCTCCTGGAGGAAGCAAACATGCGCTTTCACATGTCTAAGAGCGGATCGCATCATGGGGCACTTCTCTGGGGTGTTTAGCCCCTTCACGTTAAACGACTTGAGGCGAACTGAATCTTTCCTGTCTGCTTGCATGATTACAGTTGGATGGGGGGGGGGGGGGGGGGCGGAAGGAATGGAGGGGAAAGGGATGAAGGGGAAAGGGGAGAGAAAAAACAAAAAACAAAAAAAACAAATACCACTAATACGCCCAAGGCGTAGAAGAGACTAGTCTCAAGACACTCTGGTATGCAGGACCTTTTTTAACATGGGTTCCTATAGAACATGTTCAGATCAATGCATTTTTGTGCCTCTGTTTTTGGAAAGGGTCAGGGACTTTTTTTAGAACGGAAAATGTTGCTTTTTTTGGTTTAATAGATTTCAATGGAGAAGCTGCAGAAAAGCATGCCCAAACAAAAAAATAAAAAAAAAAAACGCAAATCGCGGCAAAAAAACAAAACAAAAAAACAAAACGCAGAAAGCACAGCAAAAAGCACTGCAGTGACGCTCAACGGCAACATGCATAGGTGTGAATCAAACCTTAAAGTGGCAATCAACACTCCCATTAGGATCTGTGTTCAACATTTACAAACTGGAGCTGAACGGTACTTTAAAAGCTTCAAGAGCTTGCTGAAGGCTCTGCAAATGCTTTGTCAAAGCTTGCTGTTCAAACTTCTCTACAAACTGAAGCCAATGTGAAACAGGCCTTAAAGTGATTGTAAAGCTTTGTTAAAAAAAAAAAAAAAATCATGTCTATACTTGCCTCTTCTGTGCAGTGATTTTGGCTTTGGCTTCTCCTCTTCTCGAGTGCCCCCAGGGAGAAAGACAACATTGCCGTTAGTCATCTTGCTGACACTTGTAGTGCCACAGGGCTAAAGGATAAGCCCATCCATTTCCAGGCACACTGTATACAGACACCAATGTCCTTTTACCTTGCTGAAAGATCCTGCTTTCTTCACTTAATAATCCGGGCAAGTTGTGTTGTTTGGCCCTGCTATTTAGAAGTTTAAGTACACCAACAAAAGTGGCTAGCTGAAGATACAAAGCCTTATCTTTTCTTTAAAAAGGGACTGAAGCTACTAGTGCTATATGGCCCCGCACACATATTCAGGGCCCTGTACATACAGTGGGTATGTGGGACATTTTATCTAGGAAGTTAAGCCAAAACATGTTGATTTGAATAAAGTGTTTAAAGTTGGGCCTGTGGTGTCAGGGTACAGAAGAGTGGCCTGACATAAGAGGATCATTCTTCTGCTCTCCTCCTGCCTGGACTCAGAGCTTACCTGAGTAAAGGTAACAAATCTGATACGGATTGCCTTTTCGTGATTTATTTGCCATGTAAGTGTGCCTCCGCTTTTGGGGTTATTCTTAGGTTTTGAATCCCCTGAAAGCAGCCTGAATATGGTATTGAGCTATATTGCTCATAACCTCAGTTATTGCTCTCCCATTGCATTCCTTGAACACATTTTGTTACTGTTACTTTTCCATGGAAATATCACAGTAAAGACAATTTCTGTGTTTTATCATAACGTGTGTGTTTCTCATTGGCTATTGCACTTACACTATTCCCAGGTGTACCTGAGGGGGCTGAGGCTGTTATTAGGGTTGAGAGGCAGACTAACGGACTGAACAAAATTAAGCAGCTCCTTCAGGGGTAGCACTACACATAGAATGCATTAAGGTGAAAAACCCTGAAGATTTACAAACCCTTTAATGTCAAACTTTGCCTTCCAATGATCCTCAAAGATTAAAACAAAGACAAATAGTTTAGAAATACCTAATGGTTGTGCACAGAGAGCTGGCAGCCTGCCAAGATTATATTCTAGAAAAATCTAAACCTGTGCTGTGGATTTTGAAAATTTACTTTATGGACAATGCTTATAGATACAGTTTTAAAAGCATATTCCAACTTTTGTGAAAAAGAAAATGTAATAAATGCATCAATATAGCAAAAAATTTATATTTAAATGTTTTACAGTCGCGCCTACGAAGCATTGCAACCACAACCAGTGCATCGTGTGCAACAGGCACAGGCTTCTGCAGACTATTTCACCAGCCCCAGGTCTGTACGGAGGGGTGAACCTTCAGATATGGAGCTGAAGTAGTAATCAATGCATTACAAGTGCAGGGACACACCACAGCACTTGTGCTTCAGTGAAAACTAGGAGGCCCTCTGCTATGGTGGCAGATGAGACTGGTTGACTTCCACTCACAGATTCTTGTGAATGGAGGATGCAGGTATGTGAATAGAGCTACACACAACCATGCTAAAAAACAAACTTAAAACAAAAACAAATAAACGAACACCACACAAGATGCTGTGGTGAGAAGAACTAAGCATTAAGGTAAAGAAAAAAACAAAAAAAAACAAAAAAAAAAAAAAAAAAACTTGTGTGCAGCCCCCCCTCCCCCTTATACATATCCAAGCTCCATCTCGATCCAGCACTGTGCCCAAGAGCAATGGTTTTCCTTTCTCCTCACAGGGCAGATTGGTAGCAGCGAAAGCCATTGGAACATGCGGCTTTCAATCAAATCCTGTGAGGAGGAAGCGGGGCTGAGCCACACAGTCTGTCTTTAGATACACACAGCGCAGATTGGGATCAAGCCCGCAGGTGTGCCATTAAAGGAAACGTGGCAGGAACACCAGCGGGGGACCCGAGGAGGAGGAGGATCAGGGCTGCTCTGTACAAAAACAAACAAACATTGGACAGAGCAGGCAAGTATGACATGTTTGTTTAAAAAAAAAATAGCACTTTAAAATGTCTGTGTAACATGAAACCTGGTCAGAAAGGTGGAATTTGCCTTTAAAGTCCTTTTACTGCTAGTTCAGAATATGTAGATGGGCACAGGTTCACTTTAAAAGTGGTATTAAACCCAGAAACAGAAAACGATTGTTTGGTCTGGTAAAGTAAATTGTGTAAAATAACAACTTACTGGCAGGATCACTACATGAAAAGAAAAAAACAAATGCAGCCACCAAATGAAAAAAAGAACTGGTAAGCTACCATTACATTTTTGTTTTTGGTTTAAATACCACATTACGTTTTACTACCTTAAAGCTGAATTCCAGGAATTTAGCTCCTTTGTAAAAAAACTAATACACACTATGAGTGAAGTCCAGCGAGGTTCATGACGCCTCCTGGGCTTAGCTCGATTATTCCCATTTGACAGCTTTGCAGTACTCCCAGAAGATATCACTGTAGTTGCGGGAGAGCAGCACAGATCCTTCTCAGCTCTGCATCTTGAACGGGAGAGTCGCAGCAGCTGCTTTGCTCCTCCCCCTCCTCCTGCCCATTCACAGAAGCCTTGGTATTATGGGAACACATTCACAAAATACCATGGCTTCTGTGAAAAGGCAGCAGAGGGGAGAGGCAGGCACAGCTGCTCTGCACTTCTCTGCTCTCAGATACACTCCTCCTCTTCCTCTCCCAGAGCAATAAACCTGTCAAATGTAAATAATAGAGATAAGCCCAGGAGATGCCATGCAGCTCATTGGACTTAATTCATAGTATCCCATTACCTTCACTTTTTACAAAGTGGCTAAATTCATTTAAAAAGCATCTTGTTTCTACTATGAATTCAAGTACTCTTTTTCATGTCTTGCTGTAATACAGTATACAGGCTATGAAATGTCTTGTTCACATCAGGCATTTAGAGACCAGAAGGAACCATTCCAGTAATTAGGCACATTACAGTACACAGATGAACAAAAGGAAGCAATTTTCCTTAACAAAGGATTTGTATTTGTTCATCCAGGTGGATGAGATTAATTCAATTCTGCCACACCCCACAGCCCTGTTTTGGCATGGAATGACATCATTTTCTCTTCTATAATTTTGCAACACTTGCAGGTCATGTCGCCCCCCCCCCCCCCATCCTGTGACTGGACAAAGAAAGTGGTACACTGAGAAGATCATGTTTCTATCCCTCTGCTCTCCTCCTATAACATGCTCATTGCTTTTCAGTACAACTGATCCTTGGGCTGCTTCTTCCTCCCACAGTCTGGTCACACTTGTGCAACTTAAAAATCGTGCAATTTCAATTGCGACTTTAGTGTGCGACTTTGACCAATGTAATAATTTTGTTTGTTTGTTGCTAGGCATGTGCAGAACAGAAATTTGTTTAGTTTTGTTTGCTTTATTTTCATACTAATTCAAAATTTCAGAACAGCTGGTTGTTAAGGAGCGGGCCGGGAAGCCAGCCACCGCGTCCTTAACAACCAATGACTTATCAGCCATCAGCATGTTTCCCCACTGACAGCTTAATGTAAACAAAAGAATGCTAGCAATGAAAAAAAAAAAAAAGGGAAGAAAGCCGAAATCCATACCATATCCTTATCCGAGCATGCAGCCTGGCAGGTCGGGGGGGGGGGGGGTGGTCGAGCGAGGCGGGGGGTCTGTAGGCAGGGGGCTTATCTGAAAGTCCCCTTTAACAAGGGGGCCCCAGATCCCGGCCCCCCTGTGTAAATGATTAAGGCCTACTCATTCACCAAAAAAAAAAGTGTAAAAAGGTTAATAATCAAGTTTTTGACAATTCCTTGAAATCCTTAAAAAAAAAAAGTCCCCCCCCCAGTGTAGATCCATTGTCAATCACAACGCCCGCTGCCGACCCACAAACCTCCAGTCCCATTGAAGGCTCCCATCGTGTGACAGCTCTTAAAAACCTAGGGGGCTAGGCCCCCTTGTGACATCATCAGCCAAGGGCATGTAGGGTCAAGTACAAAGTCTTCTCTAGTCCCTGCTCTATCCTGACTCCTCCCTGGTTTGCTTTAGAGGCTGCAGCAAATGAGTACGATGTTCCAAATATGGTGGACCTGTTAAAATATTAAACACTTTTGGACAAATATATATATACACTCCGATTCACTCAGTTACCAATATCAATGTCCCCACAACTGCCGCATGGTTCTCCTGGGGGAGGAAATGAGACATTTCCAGTCACTCATCTTTTACATGTTTTAGGGTCTGTGGTAAGGGGGGAGCTTACTTTTTTCCTAGCTTTTCCACCTTTCTTGTATCCATTTCATCTGATATTCTTTGCTCTTGGGGGTTCTCCAATTGTATGTTGTGAAGTAGTGGATGACACTCTTAGGCCCCTTTCACACTGGGGCGGTAGGGAGCGTCGGCGGTAAAACAGCGCTATTTTTAGCGCTGTTTTACCGCGGTATTCGGCTGCTAGCGGTGCGGTTTTAACCCCCGAAAAAAAAGGGTTAAAACCACTCGTATAGCGCGGCTATAGCCGCGGTATTGTCGCAGTATAGCCGCGCTGTCCCATTGATTTCAATGGGCAGGAGCGGTTTAGGAGCGGTGAATACACCGCTCCTTCACCGCTCCAAAGATGCGGCTGACAGGAGAATTTTTCTTCTCCTGCCAGCGCACCGCTTCAGTGTGAAAGCCCGAGGGCTTTCACACTGAACAAACAGCGGAGGCTGTTTTGGGGCGGTTTGCAGGCGGTATTTTTAGCGCAATAACGCCTGCAAACCGCCCCAGTGTGAAAGGGGCCTTATGGTACCAAGTATGGTCAGATCTGATCTTTAGGCCTATATTGAGGCCCTTCAACCATTTGGGTTAAAAGTTGGGTGCTCAGTCTTTGGGCCTAATCCTAGACACCTGATCTGACCTAAGAGATCCCTATAATATTTTGCTGAATGTCAGCAGCACTTTATCGTATTTTTGATGCAGTGTCTGCACCACAAATTGTTAGACAAATGTTTGTTAAAAGGGTAACGCCACCTTCGTAGGGAAAGAAAAATGGCAAAAAACAAGCAAAAGTAAGGGCACTTTTTACACTGGGGCGAGGGGGCGTTGGCAGTAAAGCGCCACTATTTTTAGCGCCATTTTACCATCGTTTTTGTGGCGCTTTTCAGCTGCTAGCAGGGTGCTTTTGACCCCCCCCCAAAAAAAGCCAAAAAAAAAGGGTTAAACGCGCCTTGCAAAGCGCCGCTGTGCTTCAGCGGCATTGCCCATCGATTTCAATGGGCAGGGGCACTTTAGGAGCGGTGTATACACCGCTCCTAAAGTGCCTCAAAGATGCTGCTTGCAGGACTTTTTTTAGCGTCCTGCCAGCGCACCTCTCCAGTGTGAAACTATTCGTGCTTTCACACTGCAGTGACAGGAGAGGCGCATTACATGTGCTATTTTTAGCGCTATAGCGCCTGTAAAGCGTCTCAGTGTGAAAGTAGCCTTAAGGTAATATAGCATATACAATTGCTAAACAAGTCATATTGCAACTGAACGGTATTAAAAATTACCCTTGCTTTTCAATCTGCAATTGTGTACAGAACGTCCCCCAAATATGTCATTTCCTGCTTGTGCAATTGGCTTACTGATTTTCCCAGAAGTCTGGACTAAGATACAAGTCATATTTTGGGCACCCCTTGCAACAAAAAATGCATTTTTGGTGAGGTTCTCCCAAAGGGAAATCATGTCTACCCTGCCACTTTCCTCATTATAACCCTGCAAGTGAAGCAGCTGAATTATAAAAGGCACTTCCATTAATATCACTTCCCACATGGACACAGACAAACAGCTACTTCTTCAACAAAAAGGTAGGAATCTGCAACAAAGTATATTATAATACGTGCAATGTAGTTAGATCACCCAGGGGTGGAAGGATTTTGTTTTCAACAAAAAAGTTGAGTAAGGCCTCTTTCACACGAGGGATCCGTATGTCCGTTTTTCATCCTTCCGTTTTCGGATGAAAAACGGACATACATGTATCCCTATGGAGCGTCGGATGTCAGCGGTGACATGTCCGCTGACATCCGACCCGCTCCGATCCGAAAAGTGTAACGGAGGAAAAACCATATTTTCCCTCCGTTTTCGGATCGGATCGGATGACGACGGACACTACGGACCGTCATCATCTGATCCCCCCATAGGGGAGAGCGGCGCTCTGACAGGTCCGTCGCTGCACAGTGTGCAGCGATGCACCTGTCATCTTCCTGCTCAGCGGGGATCGGCGGAGCTATCCCCGCTGAGCAAGCGGATGTTCACGGGGCGGATCATCACTGATCTGCCCGTATGCTTAAGTTTTAGGGAAATCAATAAAAAAATGAAAATATGTAGAGCCAAGGCATGGTTGCAAGTTCCAACAACTTACTGAAGCATCAACGCTTTTTCTGTCCAGACAGCCAATTAGAGGCAATAGGAAGGTTTGATAGGCTGCTGAAGGTGTGTGCACATACACTTCATACCCGCCGCAGTTTGCCCCGCTTCTTTTATCGTTTAACTAGCGCACTGCAGGTTATCCAATGTGACAGCTCAGCAGTAGCTACCGATTTTGCCTCACTTTACCAAAAGTGAAACTTCAGACTGAGCTGGCTGATAAGGAATCAGTCAGGGCCTATAAGTCATTTGCTTTTAATTTTCAGCTTGACGTATTGGGTTACTTTAACAGGTTTGACAAAAAGGGTACCTGGAAACACAAAAAGAAGCTTGAAGATGCATCTGGCTCAAAAGTATAATGCAAAATATGAATATATAAAATATTACATATTTAGTGAATAAAAAAAAAAAAAAAAAAAAACACACACAACACAAAAAACTAAAGATGTATTCTACAGTCCCAATAATAAAAAATAATGACAAAACCCCTATACCATCATTACCTTAAAAGCTAAACTCCCATTTTTTTCACTTGAAGTGAATGAAATGGTTAGTCCCAGCATAGATCATACCCCAGGTTGCGCTGTTGTCTGCAGATCTCCTGATATTCTGGGTTTTAGTTGTGGCTTTGTACCATGTGACACTCTGTATAAGGAAAGCCCTCCATATAATATACACAGCCTGCTGGGAAAGCTAGTTGTACTGTTGCTAGAAGGGATGAATAGATAGCCCTGGTACACACATGCGCAGGACCAGACTATCGCACAGAAAATGCATGGTTTTTCTTGCAGATTGCCCTGCATTTGGAAACTCGCATGGTAACCCAAGCACAGTGCGTTGTCACGTGTTTTCAAAATGCACAGCAAAGCACATGTTTTCTGTGCGGGTTGCCGCCCAGTTGGAAACGCGCAGATGCGAATGCAGCCTATAATGGTAACACAAGCATGACGCACATTGCTACACGGTTTGAAAACACATGGCAAAGCATGTGTTTTCTTGCATTTTGAAACATGCAGATGTAAACGAATGGTAATGAAAGCGCACTGCGCGTTTTCTAAATGCACAGAAAAGCATACATTTTCTTGTAGGTTGCTGTGCATTCGGAAACGTGCAGATGCAAACGAATGGTAATGCAAGCACGATGTGTTGCCGTGCGTTTTTGAAAAGCATGGCATGGTGTGCATTTTGTTGTGGGTTGCCATGCATTCAGAAACACACAGATGCAAAAGTAAAGTAATGCAAGTGTGCTGTGCATTTTCTTGTGAATTTCTGTGCATTTGGAAATGCCCAGATGTGAGCAAAATAGGAACACCAGCGCGAGATGCGTTCCCGTTTTTTAAACACATGACAAAGCACATATTTTCTTCACTGGTTGCTGCATGTTTTTGATATGCATGGCAAAGCGTGCATTTTTTATTTTTAATGGAAGTTGCTTTGCGCTCACAAACACGCAGATGCAAACAAATGGTAATGCAAGGGAGCCACACACTGTCACGCATTTTCGAAGCGCTCACCAAAGCATGCTTTTTTTTTAGTTGCCTGCATTCAGAAATGCGCAGATGTGAACAAATGGTAACATAAGTATGATGCGCGTTGCTACGCGTTTTCAAATGTGCGGCAACGTGCACGTTTTTGTGTGCGGGTTGCCGTGCATGCGTTGCTATGTGTTTCTGAAATGCACAACAAAGTGCGTGTGTTATCTGTGCTGGTTGTATTTAGAAATGTGGAAAGGAGTACGCAGCCTAAATGGTAATGCAAGGTTTTGCAGGTTGCTGTGCATTTGGAAACAGGCAGATGCGAACAAATGGTAATGCAAATGTGATGCGCATTGCCACACATTTTTGAAACACACAGCAGACAGCGCGTTTTTTTGTGGGTTTTCATGCGTTCAGAAATGTGCAGATGAGAATGAAGCCTAAATAGAAAGTGTGACGTGCATTGCAGCGCATTTTAGAAAGGCACAGAAAAGCGTGTGATTTGTTCCAGTTGCCATGCATTTAGAAACACGCAGATGCAAACCCAGCCTATGTGGCACTGTGAGAGTGATGCGTGTTCGGTGGATATTGCCATTGTTTTTTTCTGTGTGGGTTGCATGAGCAAGCGGCAGTGGTAAGAGGAGGGTCAGGGCTGCGCACTGCAAAACCATTTCACAGAGCAGGGAAGTATGACAGGTTAGTTATAAAAAAAAAATATATATATTACCTTTAGAATAACTTTAAAGCGGAGTTCCACCCACCTTTTACAACTTGATCTTAAAAGGAATGACCACCCCTCCACGACCACTAGGTCATTGAACTAGTAATGTACTTCCGTCCTAGCTCGGCCGTGGCCCAGGGTGTCATTTTTGCCTACTCCCCCACTGCCCCCGGGACCTGTGTCTGTCCCAGAAGACGAGGCCATTCAGCTAGCCTCGCGTATGCGCAGTAGGAAACCGGTGGTGAAGCTTGAAGGCTCCACTGCCGGTTTCCCTTAGTTAAAATGGTGGCACCTGCACCCGATCAGACGGACGGATCGGCCTCAGGGGGGCGACATTGCGGGCTCCCTGGACAGGCAAGTGTCCTTTTTTAAAAGTCAGCAGCTACAGTGTTTGTAGCTGCTGACTTAAAGTGGAGTTCCACCCACTTTTACAACTCTTCAGCATCCCTCACTAAACTGTGCACTGTAAACAAATTGGATATTTTTTTTTTTTTTTCTCAGCACTTACTGTATATCTGCTGTATTCACTTCCTCCTCCTCCCTGGCCGCGGCCCATCGCATCATTTCCTGTTTGCAATGCCTTCTGGGAAGGGGCAGCAACTTCCTCTGAAACTGCCGTTGCTATGGAAACCTGACCTGAAACCTATTACACTGCTCGTGCTGCACTGAGCATGTGTGAGATCTGCAAGGATGAGATCCAGGAAGAAATACAGTCTGGCTTCAAATGCCCACACTTAAGATGGCCACGGCCTGCTGTAAGTTTATAAAATAACAAACTACTGCCATAAACTAACAAAACAGACCTTAGTTTACAGACTAAATTTACTAGAATACATTAAGCTTGTGTATTATAGGGGTATTTTTATTTAAAAAGTATAATTTCGGCCGGAACACCACTTTAAAAAAAATATATATATATCGAAGTTACTTACCGGTAACGTTTTTTTCCCAAGAGTCTTTCGGTACAGCACACTTGAGACCTCAATTCCTCCCCTCTTAGGAAACACCACCTCCACCAGACCTTTAAGTCGCCCCTTCCCTTCAGCTTGTCAGTTTTTGCACGAGAACCTCCAGCTAGGCTAGGGAGACCCAAGAACACATCATAACAACTTTCATATTCCTGATGCTCTCACGTCCTAGTGGCAAGACAATATTTGGGTGGGTACCGGTGCTGTCCTGAAAGACTCTTGGAAAAAACGTTACCGGTAAGTAACTAAGATTTTCCCTCTTTCGGCTTTCAGGACAGCACACTTGAGAGGATAAGCGAGCACTTACCCTAGGGTGGGACTACTGCCTGCAGAACCTTACGCCCAAAAGCCTGGTCCTGGGCAGACAATAAGTCCAGTCTGTAGTGCTTAACGAAAGTCTTAAAACTTGACCACGTTGCTGATCTGCAGATCTGATCGGGTGTAGCACCTGCCCACTCTGCTTGTGACGTTGCCATAGCTCTAGTGGAATGAGCCCTAATACCTTCCGGAACTTCCACCCCCTTTGCTATATAGGCTTGACTGATAGCCAATCTTAGCCATCTGGGTATAGTGTGTCTAGAGGCTTTGGAACCCATCCTTGCCCCTGAAAAAGAAACAAAAAATGGAGTCCGTAAACTCCAGGTACTTTGATGCACATCTTCTGACATCTAACTTGTGGAAGACCTGCTCCTGTTCCATTACAGGATTTGAGCAAAAAGTGGGTAAACACAGGGCCAATCCCAGACGGGGTGCACGGGGTGCAGTGCACCCCAGCGTCAGAGAGGTGGGGGCGCTGAAGCGCCAGAGTGCTCCCTTCCCTCCTCCTCTTGTTTGTGTCCTGCGGCGCCTCTCCGCTGGTGTTCTAAGAAGAAAGGCGCCGCTGTATTCACTGCTCAAGCCCCTCCCTCCTTTTGTCAGAGGGGGGGCTCTGTCCTGGGGGGGTCTGTACTATTGGAGGGGGGTCTGTCCTGGGAGGTCTGTAGTAATGGAGGGGGGTCTGTAGTAATGGAGGGGGGCTCTGTAGTAATGGAGGGGGGCTCTGTAGTAATGGAGGGGGGCTCTGTCTTTGGGGGTCTGTACTATTGGAGGGGGGTCTGTAGTAATGGAGGGGGCTCTGTCTTTGGGGGTCTGTACTATTGGAGGGGGGTCTGTAGTAATGGAGGGGGCTCTGTAGTAATGGAGGGGGGCTCTGTACTAATGGAGGGGGCTCTGTCCTGGGGGGTCTGTAGTAATGGAGGGGGGCTCTGTCCTGGGGGGTCTGTAGTAATGGAGGGGGGCTCTGTCCTGGGGGGTCTGTAGTAATGGAGGGGGCTCTGTCCTGGGGGCTCTGTCCTAATGGAGAGGGGCTCTGTCCTAATGGAGGGGGGCTCTGTCCTAATGGAGGGGGGCTCTGTCCTAATGGAGGGGGGCTCTGTCCTAATGGAGGGGGGCTCTGTCCTGGGGGGTCTGTACTAATGGAGGGGGGCTCTGTCCTGGGGGATCTGTACTAATGGAGGGGGGTCTGTAGTAATGGAGGGGGGTCTGTCCTGGGGGGTCTGTACTAAGGAGGGGGCTCTGTCCTGGGTGGTCTGTAGTAATGGAGGGGGGCTCTGTCCTGGGGGGGTCTGTAGTAATGGAGGGGGGCTCTGTCCTGGGGGGTCTGTAGTAATGGAGGGGGTCTGTCTTGGGGGGGTCTATACTAATGGAGGGGGGTCTGTCCTGGGGGGTCTATACTAATGGAGGGGGGGTCCTGTCCTGTGGGGTCTGTACTAATTGAACGGGTCTGTCCTTGGGGTCTGTCCTTGGGGTCTGTACTAACAGAGGGGGGTCTGTACTAATGGAGAGGGGTCTGTCCTGGGGGGGTCTGTACTAATGGAGGGGGGTTTTCCTAGGGGGAGGCTGTACTGAGTAAGGTCTGTACTGAGGGAGGGGTTTATACTTAGTGCGGGTTCTGCACTGATTGAGGGGGTCTATACTTAGTGGACTGGGGTCTGTACTGAGGGGCGACTATAGTTGGTGGAAGGGGGGGTGACCCCAACCCTAGTGATGCCAATGCAGCTGCGGGGTCTTCTTTCCCCCCTCCCTCTCCCCTCTTGCGCACGCTGCTGTACTAGTGAGCAGCGCTTGCCAGCACAGCTGCCCACTATGCATCTTCCCCTGCCTTCATATACCCAGGGAAGAAACAGAATAGAAAAAGGAGCAGAGAAGAGGATTGTGGGACATGTAGTCCCGAGGACTGGCAGCCCCACTGTAACACGGAAACTGCAGCTCACACAGCATGCTCAGCTAAATGGGAGAGAGAGAGCCAGGAGCCCAGAAAAGCTTTCAGGGAAGTACACCCAGGACTCCAGAGGGAGAGGACAGTGCTGAGGGGACACCATCAGAGAGAGAACCCCGCTGACCTGCGCCACCAGAGGGAAAGCCACACAGCCTAGCGCCATCCCTGGCAGAGAAAGGAATGGAGTCATTGCCGGAATATAGATCTGGGCTCTACCCAGCGGAGTCGCCATGGGCAATTCAGAGTGAGCCGACTCCTGATCAGAGGAACCATCGCTGGGTCAGGTGAGAGGGCCGATCGGCCATTATCTTTATCTACTAACGTTCATAGGAAATGCAGTCTCTGACCAGCTCCTGTACTATGGCTGCAGTCTCTGACCAGCTCCTGTACTATGGCTGCAGTCTCTGACCAGCTCCTGTACTATGGCTGCAGTCTCTGACCAGCTCCTGTACTATGGCTGCAGTCTCTGACCAGCTCCTGTACTATGGCTGCAGTCTCTGACCAGCTCCTGTACTATGGCTGCAGTCTCTGACCAGCTCCTGTACTATGGCTGCAGTCTCTGACCAGCTCCTGTACTATGGCTGCAGTCTCTGACCAGCTCCTGTACTATGGCTGCAGTCTCTGACCAGCTCCTGTACTATGGCTGCAGTCTCTGACCAGCTCCTGTACTATGGCTGCAGTCTCTGATCATCTCCTGTACTATGGCTACAGTCTCTGATCATCTCCTGTACTATGGCTACAGTCTCTGATCATCTCCTGTACTATGGCTACAGTCTCTGATCATCTCCTGTAGTATGTCTGCAGTCTCTGATCATCTCCTGTACTATGTCTGCGGTCTCTGATCATCTCCTGTACTATGTCTGCAGTCTTTGCTCATCTCCTGTACTATGTCTGCAGTCTCTGACCATCTTCTGTAATATGTCTGGGGGCTCTTTCTAACAGACTCTCTAACAGAAGCCCTCTCTGTGTCCATCAGAGAGACTCCCCTCCAGGTCTCAGTGTACCCTCTTCCTGTATTTTCTTTATTAAAAGATCACAGGAGGATCCCAGGGTAACAAAGACTTCTTAAGGGAAGCATCTCTGTGTTTGAGTCGTTGCCATAGAAACATTTGTAAAGGGGAGGAGTTGGCAAGATGACCACGCCCATGTGGGGGCGCCAGAAACATTTCTGCACCCAGGCGCCGGTGACCCTAGAATCGGCCCTGGGTAAACAAATTTCCTGGCTTCTATGAAATTCCGAAACCACCTTTGCAAAAAAGGCCGGATCGGTTTTAAAAATAATCCTATCCAGAAAAACTTGAAAGAAAGGTGTCCTCCTAGAGAGGGCTTGTAGCTCACTAACTCTCCTTGCAGTAGTGATGGCTACTAAGAAAACCGTCTTGAGAGTTAAAAACTTCACCGTACAAGACTCAATAGGTTCAAAAGGACCCTCTGTAAGTGCCTGCAATACTAAGGATAGATCCCATACCGGAAAGGGGCGAGAGCTGACTGGTCTCTGCCTTCTTAAAGCTCTAAAAAACCTGGATATCCAGGGATTTACTGCTAGCTGTTGTTCAAGGAATACACTTAAAGCCGACACCTGACTTTTAAGGGTACTAAGTGCCAACCCCTTATCTGCCCCACTCTGTAGGAACTCTAGCACTGCTACTGGACTGCGAACATTAAAAAGGAGCCCCCTGCGCACCAAGAATTGAATTTCTTCCAGACCTTCAAATAGATTCTGCACGTCTCTTTCCTAGAATTGAGAGTTGTTACCAATCCTTCGGAAAACCCCTTACTTCTCAGCAAGTCCTCTTCAGTAGCCAGGCAGCCAGATTCCACCTCTCCACCTGAGGGCAGCAGACAGGGCCTTGATAGAGTAGACCTTCCCTGACCGGTAGTATCCAGGGTGGTTCCACCGCCAGTTTCTTTAGGACCGAGAACCATGGCCTCCTGGGCCAGTGTGGCGCTATCAAGATCAGGGTCGTGTCCTCTAACTGGAATTTTCTCAAGACCGCAGGCAACAGAACCGGAGGGGGGAAGGCATAGCATTTGGAAAAATGCCAGCTCTGAGAGAGCGTCCACCCCTATCGCCCCGTCCCAGCGGTTCAGGGAGAAAAAGAGGGGGGCCTTCGTGTTTTCCCCCGAAGCGAAAAGGTTCACACATGGGATCCCCCATTTCTCGATAATCATCTTGTAGATGACTTGACTGAGGACCCAATCGCTTTCCCTCAACTTCCTCTGGCTGAGGAAGTCTGCTCTCTGGTTTAATTCCCCTTGTAGGTGAACAGCTGATAGCGAGAGTACCGTGACCTCGGCCCAACTGAAAATTGTTTCCGTCAGACCCCAAAGGGAACCGCTTCTGGTGCCCCCCTGTCGGGTTACATAAGCAACTGCTGAGGAACTGTCTGAGCGGATCTGTACATGATGTCCCCGGAGCTCCTGTTGGAAAGCTCTCAGGGCCAGAAAAATTGCCCTCAGTTCTCTCCAATTCGAGGACTGCACCGCGTCCGACTCCCCAGGAACCTTGCGCCAGACTCGCCCCCAGGTGTGCGCCCCAACCTGAGCCGCTTGCGTCTGTTGTCACAATTTTGGACATAGGCAGAACCCACTCCAGACCCTACGATAGGTTTGCTGCCTTTCTCCACCACCACAGGGATCTCTTCACTCGTACAGGAATGAAAACCTCCGAGACCAAGGACTTCTGAGTGCGGTCCCAAACTTTCAGAATGAACCACTGTAAAAGGGCGAAAGTGCAATCCTGCCCACCTTACTGCTGGGAGGGCAGCTGTCAGCAATCCCAAGGCTGACATGGCCCTTCTTATGGTGATTTGGTGATTGCCCTGCAGAACTACCAAGGCTCTATCTATTTTGGCAATTTTCTCTTCGGGAAGGAAAACTGTCCGTTGAGTTGAGTCCAGGATGTAACCTAGGAATGTAATCCTCTGGGATGGAACCAGGCTGGATTTTTCCAAATTTAGGAGCCATCCTAGATGTTCCAGTATACCCCTTTCTAACTGCAAATCCTGGACCAACTGCTCCGGGGAGGGAGCAAAAGAAGGAGCAGGTCGTCCAGGTATGCGATTACCAAAATTCCCCGAAGGCGCATAAAAGCCAGAACTTCCACCAAAACCTTGGTGAATATCCGGGCCGAAGAGGAGAGCCCAAAGGGGAGGGCTTGGAACTGAAGATGGACTACTTCCTCCCCAGACCTTACCGCCAGCCTGAGGAATTTCTGACTGTCCTCCGCGATCGGAACGTGCAGATAGGCGTCCCTTAGATTTATGGACGCCATGTAGCAATTCGGAGGAAGTAGTGTTTTGATTTCAATCTCATTTTATTAAGTTTTCCATTTCATATAAAACAATCACAAATATCATACCATTCCAATTAACCAAAACATTATACAGCATGTTCTTCTTACTCCTAATACATAAGAAAAATCTTTTAACATGCTTTAAACATCTACATAATTCAACATTAAACCCCCACTTCCTACTCACCCTTACCCTCCCCCCCTCCCCCATCCATATCTTCTCATACATACGACATTCAAAAAAAAAAGTTTCCTTTTTCCTCCTTCCTTATATAAATTCTAATATTTCTTGCGATGACCGAAACTCTTCCCATTTTTGCCAGATTTCAGGTAATTGGTTTGTTATATGCCCTTCCTCTCTAATTTGCTCTTCCATATATTGTATTTCATTCATTTCACATATCCAATCTGTTATAGCTGGTTTCTCTGCTTTTTCCAGTTTTTGCTATTGTTCTTGCTGCTGATGTCATATGATGAATGATGTCTTTTTTCATTGTCTTTATTGACTTACTTAACAAAGACAGTAATGAAATTTCCATACTCGGGGTTACCTCTACTCCCGATATCCTATGATAGATCTCGTATATCTTGTTCCAGAATTTTTTCACCCGATGACATCCGTACCATATATGTTCCATTGTTCCCTTTTCTATTTTACATCTCCAGCATAGATCTGTATTTCTTTTGTTAATTAAATTTAAGGTGACAGGGCTTCTATACCACCTCATTACAATTTTATAATTTCTCTCTTGATATTTATTTGATGTGGTTGTTCTATGTATAATTTTAAAAATCTTTTCCCATTCTCCTTCCGATAAGGGTCTTCCCATTACTGCTTCCCATTTCCTTATGCTCGTTAATTCTTTAAGGGGGCTATTCGGGATTAGTTTGTCATATATCTTCGATAAATTCTTGATCGGGGCCTGTTCTCCCAGCAACAATTTTTCAAATCTGGTCAATGGTCTGTTTAACCTGGCTATTTTTGGTTCTATAAAAGGCCTGTAATTGTTGGTGCTGCAGCCATTTATTTTTATTCCCCTCTCCCATTTCCCTCAGTGTAGGTATTTTCCCATTCTCAAGGACCTGGGCTAATCTTATATCTTTCGATCTATTCCATTTTAGGAAATTTTTACTCATCATTGCTATAGGGAATTCCGTGTTATAAAACATTGGGGTCATAGGTCCCAGTATTGTGGAGAGCTTCCCTTCTTTCATTATACCGTCCCATACCTTTAACGTAGCACTTAAAAAAAGCGTCAGCTCGCTTCTTTTAGGTCTTTAGGTGGGGTTCCAACCATGGAAGGATTTTTAATTGGGGCCCTATTATTTCCTCTTCTATACTGACCCACTGCTTGTTTTCTCTGTTATGGTACCAGTCTACTATGCTGGTCAGTGATGCTGCCTGCAAATATTTCATGCAGTCTGGTAGCGCAAGCCCCCCATTCCTCTTTTTCCTTATTAGATTCTCCCTTTTTATCCGGGGAGTTTTGTGCGCCCATATAAAATTCGACTATCGCTTTTCTTAACTCCTTCATCAATTTTCTTGGGGGTTCCAGTGGTATCGTTTGGAAAGTATACAAAAGCTTTGGCAGAATATCCATTTTCACAATATTAAAACTCTTCCCGTCCATGAGTATGTCATTTTGTCATATTTCTGTAATAATTTAATGGCGTCTCGAATTGCTTTTTCATAGTTCATCCCCTGTAGTTGTTTTAAATCTTTCCCAAATATTTTATTACGTTTTGCTTCCATTTAAATGGGAAGTCATTTTGCATTCGTGAGAGACCCTCTTTACTTACTGATATATTCAATATCTCTGATTTATCATAATTTATTTTGAAATTGCTTAATTCCCCAAATCTCTTAAATTCTTTCATTAGATTTGGTATAGTTATACTGGGATTGGTTATGTATATTAATAGATCATCTGCATACGCCGCTATTTTATATTCTCTCTCTCCCACCTTTATCCCTCTAATTTCTTTATTATTTCTAATTGCAGTGATTAGATGTTCCATTATAAGTACAAACAACAAGGGGGACAGAGGACACCCCTGGCGGGTGCCATTTGATATTTTTATGTCCTTTGATAACATGCCATTTACTCTCACTTTTGCTTTTGGGTTGGAGTACAAGGCCGCTATCCTATTACGCATTTTCGGGCCCATACCAAGTTGTTTTAGTGTTTCTTCTAGAAAGCTCCACCCTATCCTATCGAATGCCTTTTCTGCATCTACGGCCAGCATACACGTTTCGATAGCTGTTCTTTGAGCAAATTCCATCAATGTACAAGTTTTTATGATGTTATCCTTAGTTTCTCTCCCTTTTGTAAATCCAGCTTGATCTAATTTTAGGAAGTAGTGTTTTTACAGAAAAAATGGAATCCATCCGAAACTTCTTGTAGGAGATTGATAGGTTCAGGGGTTTCAAGTTCAGGATGAGCCTGAATTTCCCTGAAGGCTTCCGAACCACAAAGATGTGGGAATAGCAACCCCTGCCCACTTCTCCGGATGAAACACGTGATACCACATTCTGCCTTTCTAGATCCTCCAGATAGGCTATTAATGCCGCTACCTTCTCCGCGCACTTTGGCAAGTCTGTAACCAGCAGCCTGTGTGGGGGGGACTTGAGAATTCTAATCTGTACCCCCTCCTTACAATCCCTAGAATAAACTGATTGGAGGTAACTGACTCCCACTGTGGGAGGAAGGCCCTCAGTCTACCTCTCACTGGGGTTAACCTGTCATTGGGGCTTTCGGGGCTGTTCAGGGGGCGAAAAATCGCTCCCCCGCGCCCTCTGCCCTTGTTGGTCCAGACTTTTTTCTGAGACTCTGCTCTTAGAAAATTAAATTTCCTTTATGAGCGAGTCTTCTTTTTAGGCTGTTCCCCCAACTATTTCTTTAAGGGGAAGGCCTTCTTTTTATCGGCCGTTCGATCAAGAACCGCCTCCAGATCCGGACCGAACAGCAAGTCCCCCGTGAAAGGGACTCCGCAAAGCTTGATTTTTGAAGCATTGTCCCCCTGCCAGGTCTTTAACCAAAGAGCTCTCCTGGCTGAGTTGGCCAAGGCAGAAGATCTAGCAGACATGCGGACCGACTCTGCTGAGGCGTCAGCAATGTATGCGATCCCCTTTAAGAGCATTGGGAAGGAGGAGAGAATCATCTCCTTAGCGGTCCCAGCTTCAATATGAGCTTTTATATGTGTTAGCCAGTGCTCCATGTTATGTGCCACCACTGTGACGGCCATGGCAGGCTTAAGGTTGCCTAGAGAGGAATCCCAGGATTTTCTAGGTCTGTCAATGGGGTCTGCTAGTACCCCCATATCTTCAAACGCCAAGTCTGTTTTTCTGGATACCTGAGAGAAGGCTGCATCCAGTCTAGGTGACTTGTTCCATACAGCAGCTTCATCCTCTGAAAAAGGGAATCTGCGCTTTAATGCTCTAGAAAAGAAATGTTTCCTTTCTGGGTCCTGCCATTACTTTTTAATGGTGTCTACTAGGACCTCATGTACCCAAAAGACCTTTTTCTTCTGCTCTCCAAGACCCATGTACATTCGGTCATGTAGAGACAGAGATTTCTTCTCCTCTTGGATACCTAGGGTGGTGTGGATTGCTCCCAAGAGCTCTTCCACTTCCTCCAAGGAGAGTTTATATCGGGAGGTTCTGGAGGACTCGCCGTCCACCTTCTCTCCGCCTGATTCGCATGAGGAATGTTAGGATGCACCATCTGGTTCATCAAAGCCTCTCTGGAGCCCCCGGTAACTCCTCACTGACTGAGGGACCTGAAAGATCAGGTGCGACATCTTTTTGTGCTGGCAGAGGACCGGCTGGGGGCTGTATAGGCTGAAAATTTTCAAATAATGATTTGAAATATTGAAAAGTGCTGGAAAGCTCCTTAACAGAAGCTGCCAGGTCAGAGCTCTGTTCCATAGAGTGTTCCTTAACTAAGCCTTCAATGCATTTACTGCACAAAACTTTCCCCCAGGACTCCCCTAAAGTACTCCTACATGATGGGTACTTTCTTTTGGACACATGTAAGGGCCTGTTTTTTTCCGCAGATTTGTCCTGAAACGACAAAACAAGTCCCGCCAGCATCAGCAACAGTATATAAAAAAAATAAAAACCATGACCAACACCAGGAGTGCACCCCCCAGGACCAACCACCACCAGGGTCCCAAACGTGCCTCTCCTTCCCTCTGACCACTAAGAGGGGGGTTCACCCGTGGAGCTAAGTGGGAACAAGGTAACACCTCCCCAGAGTTCCACTTACCTTAGTGTGGCTGGTGCTGGCGTCACCCAGCACAGAACGGGAACCATCCGTCTCCGACATCCCTCTGGCCAGGGGAGTGGTCCGCCTCAGGATGCTCCTCTGGTTGACACTATAGCCTTAATGGAGCCTGCACCAGCCGTTGCGCCGTGCGTTTATCCGTCCCACAGGCCGGAACCGGAAGCTGCGGGTCAAAACGGAAGTGCCCTCCCCGCTGGAAATGACGTCGCCAGTCATCCAACTCGGCGCTGAGCTCCATACTGACTCCAGAGTGAGGGGGATCTGGACACTTCCGCATCGCCTTCCCCAGGCAGCGGAGAAACAAACTCCCAGGCCTCCACATTCCCCAAGGGAGGACAGGGAGCGCCATGCCACAGCAGGTAATCAGACTCCCCATCCGTGCTGCTGTGTATGAGAGACCTCTGTCTCCCTTCCAGGATCGTACCGGCCTCAGCCTCACCAGCTGAAATAGCCCAGGTTCCTAGCGATGTCTCCCTTATGGGGGAAACACCAAAACTGACGGGCTGAAGGGAAGGGGCGACTTAAAGGTCTGGTGGAGGCGGTGTTTTTTTTTTTTTTTTTTTAAGATTTCAAAAGAGCTTTATTGTTAACTTAGAGAGTAACTTTAGGGCAAAGAAACACCCACGCAGGGGGGAGATAAAGTTGCAAGAGTATAGATGACAAAATACAGTCTTGCACAGGATGAACAAATCAGATCAAACAGTATAATGAAGGATAAAGTTTAAAGAAAATATATCGGAAATAAAAACGTATATGGAGTCCACTGCAGGCCACGGGGAGCCAGATGAGGACCGCCCATGCCACATGACACCCAAACTGGGAGCAATCTGTGCCAAGGGACAATGGGCCAACCCGAACTCCCACTGGGTGGAGACACATGATACTTAGAACTGAATGAAAGTAAATTTTAGAAATGCAAATAGCAAATCACAGAAAGGCAAGAAGCCCTGCCTGACTGACGTTAACATAAAGAACGCCCAGTGGATAAAGGGACTTATAGAAATAAGAGTTAAGGGAATGTTACTATCTTATACTAAGTTCCCCATTAGATAGGTACAATGGGATGTATAAGGAAGGAGAAAGCAAGAAGGGAAAGGAAAGACAAGAGTAGAATGAAAGAGGCGGTGTTTCTTAAGAGGGGAGGAGCCGAGGTCTCAAGTGTGCTGTCCTGAAAGACGAAAGAGGGAAAATTTTGCGGCTGGAACATCGCTTTAACTTTGTGACTAAAGTTCAACTTCCTGCTTGTTCCCTAGTCACTGCACAGTAGAATGGCGTGTGAGCGGGGATAACAATTCCATTCCTCCCCCTAATCACCAGCCACGTGAAGGCCCAGAAACACCCACAGTAACCCCTATGCCCGGTACACACGATGAGATTATCGGACGAATGATAGTCTTTTTTTTTTTTTTTGCATGCTAAATCGCAGATTGAATCTGATGAGTTTACTAAAGTCACGTAAATAGAGTTAGGTACCTGGTAACTCTTTTTCTAAGAAGTCTTCCAGGGCAGCATCCGAGAGATGGGCTCCTCCTCCCTGAAACAGGAAACACATTAGTCCACCATTATAAATTTCACTAAGTACCTGCGTGCCTCAGTTGTATTAAAGCACCGAAGGAAAATCACAGTTAGCTTAAAAGCTCCCCCTTTGTACCTGGTATTTGTCTTTTCAAGGTTGGGAACTAGTGCTGCCCTGAAAGACTTCTTAGAAAAAGTTACCAGGTACCTATTTTCTCAAATCGTCTTCCAGGGCAGCATCCGAGAGGATGTATCAAGCAATACTTACTAGGGTGGGGACAGAGACTGGAGCACCTTGCGACCAAATGCCTGGTCTTGGACGGGCAGCTGGTCTATACGATAGTGCCTTGCCAAGGTACTGAAGCTCGACCATGTCGCTGCCCTGCAGATCTGCTCCAGAGTTGCCCCTGCTTTCTCTGCAACCGAGGTTGCCCAGGCTCTGGTTGTGTGTGCTCTGATCCCGTCAGGAGGGGTGAGGTTTTGTGCCGCATAGGTCGTCTGTATGGCCATTCTTATCCATCTGCTGATCGTATTCTTAGAAGCCTGCTTTCCTTTGTTGACTCCCGCATATAGGACAAAAAGAGAAGTTGTTCTTCGCCAGTCCTTTGTTCTTTCGAGGTATGTCACGAGTGTGTTTCTTACATCTAGTTTGTTATAGGGGTCTCTTTTTTTGCCATCCATGCTTTTTGGAAGTGAAGGGATGATGATATTTTGTGTTCTGTGGAACGTTGAAGAGACCTTGGGTAGGAAAGCGGGGTCTGGCGAGAGATTTATCTTGTCTAAATGTACAAGACAGTATGGTTACATCATAGTCAGGGCTTGGATTCCGCTCACTCTTCTGGCTGACACTAGGGCCACAAGAAGTGCTGTTTTTAGAGTGAGGTTTTTGTCTGAGCTGTTTTCTATCGGTTCGAACGGAGGAGGGAGAGAAACCCTCTGAGTACCGTGGACATGTCCCAAGTTGGCGTTCTATTCATTTTAGCCAGTCTAGCTCTTTTGAGTGACATCAGGAATCGTTTTATTAGCGGATCCTCTGCGAGTCTGGTGTCCATGAACGAGGATAGTGCTGCCATTTGTACCTTTAGTGTGCCCAGGGAGATATTTTTGTCTGCCCCGTCTTGTAGGAATTCCAGAATTGTTGGGATTATCCCTCTGCTGGAATTTGGTTTGTTTTTGTTCCAGGAGACAAACTTTTTCCTCACCTTTTCATAGATTGCCCTAGTCACTGGTTTCCTGCTGTCTAAGATGGTATTGATCACCTTGTCTGACAATCCCTTATTCTGGAGTCTTATCCCTTCAGTAACCAAGCCGAGAGTTTTAGGATTCTGTAGTTCGGATGGTTGACTGGGCCTTGTGATAAAAGATCTGGCCGGTCCGGCAATGTTAGAGGAGGTTGGATGCTGAGGTTCTGTAAGTGGCTGAACCATGTCCTTTGGGGCCAGTACGGTGCTATTAGTATCACTGTTGTCCTCTCTGTCTTTATTTTTTGGATCACTCTTGGTATTATGGCAGTTGGAGGGAATGCATAACACAGTTGCAATCTCCAGTTTTGGCTGAAACCATCTATTCCGCTGTTCCCATCTGTGGGATCTAGTGAGAAGAATGTTGTCGATTTTGCGTTCGCTTTGGAGGCAAACAGATCTACCTCAGGTATCCCCCATATTTGAGTGATTTGTGCGAAGATCGATTGGTTCAGTGACCACTCCGTCTGTTTTATGGTCTTCCTGCTCAGGAAGCCTGCCAGTGTATTGTCCGTTCCTTTCAGGTGGATGCCTGATATAGAGCTTATGTTTGGTTCCGCCCATAGTAGGATTGTTTCCGTCAACCTCATCAAGCTTTGGGACTTTGTCCCTCCCTGCCTGTTTAGGTATGCCACAGTTGTGGTCTTGTCCGATTGTATTCTTACGTCTCTCCCCTGTATAGCTGGTTTGAATGCTTTTAATGCTTCTTCCACAGCTTTTAGCTCCCTCAAGTTTGAGGAGGCTTGGGACCATCTGGGACTCCATTTTCCCTGTGCAAAACTGTCCTGTATGTGTGCTCCCCAGCCTAGGGTGCTGGCGTCGGTGGTGATCCTGACTGGGACGGATTGAGTCCATTTACGCCCTTCGATGTATCGAAGTGGATGGAGCCACCATTGGAGTGTTTGTTTGACCGTGGTCAGAACAGGAATGGACTTGTCAAGGGATGAGTGGTTGCCATCCCACTGGGACAGAATGTAGTTTTGTAGTGGTCTCATGTGGATCTGCGCCCATGTGATGGCTGGTATTAAAGCCGTCATTAGTCCTAGAACTGCCATTCCCTGTCTGATTGTGATGGCTTTGGTCCCTGTTAGAGAGGTTACTGCCTGTGTTATCTTTTCGCTCTTTTCTTCTGTTAGGAAGATTTTGGTTAGTCTGGAATCCAATACATATCCCAGATACACCACTCTCTGGCTTGGGGTCATCTGTGATTTTTCTGCATTTACTATCCACCCTAGGTTCTGTAGGTAGGACATACTTGTGCGCAAGTTGATCTCTAGGGTCTCTGCTGATTCGGCAAAGAAGAGTAGATTGTCTAGATATGGTATGATGTCAATACCTTGTTGTCTTAGACCCTTTAGCGCTTCTGCCATTATCTTTGAGAAGATTCTGGTTGCTGAAGAGATGCCAAAAGGGAGAGCTGTATATTGTAGGTGCAGAGTGGTAGCTGGCCCTTGTATTGTGAACCTCAGGAATGTTTGATGCTCCTCTTTTATGGGGACATATAGGTAAGCATCCTGTAGGTCTATTTCGCCATAAATGACTCCTGAGGAAGGATGTTTCTGACCGAATAAATAGACTCCATTCTGAATCTTTTGTATTTTATTCCTCTGTTGAGAGGTTTGAGGTTCAGTTTGAGCCTTAGCTTGCCTGATGGTTTTTTCCTTGCAAAAATATGTGAATAAAACCCTCTTCGTTCCTCTTCTTGAGGTACATGGCGAATCACTTTCTGGTCTAGAGGCCTTTGCTTGATCGATTTCTTTTGGTAGCATGGTTACTATGTACTTGGTTGGGGGGCAGGTGGAAAACTATCGCGTAGCTATCCGTTATAGTGCATACGATGAATTTGTTTTTTGTTGCTTCCCTCCATTGGTGGGAAAAAGCTGCGAGTCTGCCCCCCACCTGATGACAGTCATTCTTTTTTGTGTTAGGGGGCTGGAGGATGAATTCATCCTTGCCTTTCTTATTTTGTTGTCCCCAACGCTTCTTCCCACTGTACCCGGCCCCCGGTTTGTTGAGTTTTTTTAACTGCTGAAAGGGCGCCTTCCCTTGCTTCTCTTTGGTTTGGGGAAACCCCTTGTTTTTTGCTGCAGTTCTATCTAGTACCGTTTCAAGTTAAGGCCCGAATAGTAGGTCTCCAGTGAATGAAATTCCACATAGTCTGTTCTTAGAAGAGATGTCGCCTTCCCAAGATTTCAACCACAGGGCTCTTCGGGCTGAGTTGGATAGCGCTGTGGCTCTTGAAGATTTTGTGACAGTTTCAGCTGAAGCATCTGCTAGAAAGGCTGCTGCTCTGGTCAATGTAGGGGTGGTCTTTATTAATTCTTCCCTAGGAGTGTCATTTTCCAGAAGTTCCTGCAGCTGGGTTAGCCATATAAGCAAGGTGCGGGCTGTGCAGGTGGAAACCATTGCTGGATTTAGGTTCGCCGCCCCTGCTTCCCAGGCTTTTTAGAAGGGCTTCTATATTCTTGTCCATGGGGTTGCTTAAAGTACCTGCGTCGTCAAAGGCTAAATCAGATTTATTTGTAACTTTTGCCAGAGACGCATCCACTTGGGGCATTTAGCCCAGGTTTTGATATCAGTTTCTGCAAAACGGATATCTGCGCTTGACCGCAGCTGGTATGAAGAGTTTCTTCTCTGGGTCTGCCCATTCTTTTTTGACGATATCTTTGAGAGTCTGGTGTACAGGAAATGTTCTAGGCTTCCTGGGTTGTAGCCCTTTGTACATCTTGTCGTGTAGTGTGAGCTCTGCGGCTTTTTTCTCTTTAATGCCCAGTGTGTCGGCTATGGATTTTGCAAGTTATCTGTGTCTTCTGAGGGAAATAGATTGCCTTCTGAGTCCGGATCTTCCTCCTCAGATTCTGAGCAGAGTCCGTCCTCCGATTCCGATTGTTTGGATTCATCTGAATCCTCTTGTTCCTGCCTTTTTGTCTGTTCCCTATTGCCTGAAGGAACGCATGTCCCGCTGGTAGATGGGGTACTGGCTTGATCGGAATTTGCTGGTGCTTCCAATTTCTCAATTGCTGAGTGCGGTGCCATGGTGCTCTTAATCTCTTTTCTAAAAGAGGTGAGCAGATCTCTCAGGTAGCCTTGCAACTCTTTGGCCACCATTTTGTCTATGCATTTTTGGCATAATGGTTTTTTCCATTCCAGTGAAAACCGATGGCTGCACGATGCACATGCTTTGCTGCTTTTCATTTTCTTTTCCTCTGGGGTCCTTGCCTGAAATCAAGGATAAAAAGACCCGTGAGGAAATGAGGCCAAAAACTGCGTTTTTAGGAGCACTTTTTGCAGTAAGGTTTAAGACAGAAGTGACCCGGAGTATTCTGGCTCATCTTGGAGCTATCCTGGCTTGCAGGATCTGCAGGGCAGGGTGGAGAAGCATCCAACATGGTCAGCCACCCGGAGCCTCTGTTTGGAGAGGCTTTTTAACTGCTTCCTGCTTAACCGGTCCCGGCCCCAGCTGACCCCGTGCAGGTTGGTGGATGCACTTGCACATACTATGGTTGCTGATGACCTCCTTCCTGAATTTCATTAGGGAGGGGGACTCTGCCGAATATAATATTATATATATATATATATATATATATATATATATATATATATATATATATATATATATATATATATATATATATATATATATATATATATATATATATGGAAATTTAAAAGAAACATTTTATATAACGGTGATGCCACCCTTAGTGCCGCTCTGCAATGCTTCCTAGAAGTCCCTAGGACTCCGGGAAAATGGCCGCCATCTGGAACCGCGTGACCAGAAGTGGCGACGCCCAGCCGGACCTCCACGAGGAAAGACTCTTCTGTAGAATACGGTAGAACGCCGAGGGCAGCGGCGAGAAGAGGGCAATCGAGCGGGCGGGCTGGCGGACAGACAAACGGCGGACGGTAGGTACCAGATAGAAGTAAGAAAACTGACACCTACCGTGCTATGCCGTCTGTGGGAACCAAGTGCGGTCTGCCATGGATTGAATTAACAGCATGTCCCTTCAGCCTGTAGTGTAGGGAGAAAGATGCCAGTGCATTTGTATCAACTTGAAGGGATGATTGCAGACCCCTCTGTAGGGGTGAAATCTCAGGCAGAGCAGTGTCTTTTTTGCTCAAATTTTGCTGCTCCTGCTCGCTCTCCCAAGGCCCGCTGGGCTGGATGGGATGCTGGCAAGGGGTCTCCTGCAGGTAACACAGAGAGAGGGTTTAAAATAATAAACGTTTCTTTGCAGCTCCTGTGGGTCCAGAGGAAACACAAACAACTGAGGCACGCAGGTAAGACTGTGAAATTTATAATGGTGGACTAATGGGTTTCCTGTTTCAGGGAGGAGGAGCTTATCTCTCGGATGCTGCCCTGGAAGACGATTCGAGAAAATCTGAATTTTTAATCTGTCAAATGCAGAAGTGATGTCATGTTTTGTAATGCATTTGTATTGCATTTTCGAATGACAGCTGTACTGATTAAATGAAAATTGTACGATCTGGCATTGTGCGAAAAAAAAAAAAAAAATTTGTGCATGTCCGATCAAATAATATCAGATTTACTGTCCTGATCAGCTCTCGAAATCTCTGTACCAACGATCAGATTATTGTACGATCGCTGCGAAATTGGTATTTTTCGTGCGATTTTCTCATTGTGTGTATCAGGCATTAGATCCACCCACATCAACTCCCACAGCTGCTTCAAGTGATTCCCATAGCCTGCGTTTCATCAGATTAGGTGACCTGTCAGAATGTGTAACAGAAGTGACGTTTCGTCGCCGCCATCTTGCTACACACCGCACTCATCCACAGTAAGCATACACCGAGAAGGGGGCAAGCGGACATCTGGTTACACCCACCAGTGTTTTGCCTTTTACACTTATGTTTACAAGTATGTTTACAAACAGTTTATATAGTGAAATGCAGTACTTAGAACTCAGTCTGAGTGTTTAGATGCTGAATTTTAAAAGCAGCGGCAAGCCTGATCTCAAAGGTTTGCTAATTGGACAGAAGTTCACTGCTTTTAAAATTCAACATTTAAACAGTCACACAGAGTTCTAAGTACTGTATTTCACTATATAAACTCAGTTTACTGTTAAAAAAAGTGTAAAATTTAAAACTCCGGTGGGTGTAACAAGATTTCTGCTTGCCCCCTTCTCAGTGTATCCTTACTGTGGAGGAGTGCGGGGTGTACCAAGATGGCGGCAACGAAACATCACTTCCGTTACACATTCTGACGGGTTGCCTAATCAGACGAAACACCTGCCCTAAAACGGGAGGCTCAAAGCATGATGGGACATGTAGTATCAGGACTGGCAAAGAAAGAAAATAGAAGGTCAGAGAACTTTGAAATTCAGCCAGAATGAGGAGTGACATCACAGACACAGAAACCTGCTAAAGGAGGCAAGTCTCACACACACACACACACACACACACACACACACACCCCGATATTGGGGTTCCGATTCATTTACATGCACAATGCATCTGTTATTTTGGGGAGGAAAAAGCTGGTCTTCTTCTTTAACTGTAGAGGGCAACAATATGCTAAACTATGTGAAAAATCGAATACAGTATACTTGCGTATAGGAATGGTACAACATCAAAAACACACTTACTTTGGTTCCGGGGCTAGAAGGAGCAGAATTTGAATTCCGAAAAATAGATAGAGGCACAAGGGTAGTTCGCTGTGGTAGCAATGCTACAACTGGACGTGGAAATGGAATTCTGTGAAGTTTTTGTGAAGGCACTTTTTTCTTAGGTATGGTAGTACACTCACTTTCCTCTCGAGATTCTGCAATGAAAAAAAGGATGTTGGTATTTTATCCGTACAGGTTTCATTTGATGCTCTTTAACATCAAAAAGACGGCTGTACTGTCTGAATTTGTTCCTTTTTAGTTCTCAGTTTAACCACTTCAGCCCCGGAAGGATTTCCCCCCTTAATGACCAGGCCATTTTTTTGCGATACGGCACTGCGTTGCTTTAACTGACAAATGGACGTCCTTTCTTTCCTACAAATAGAGCTTTCTTTTGGGGGTATTTGATCACCTCTGCGTTTAATTTTTGCGCAAAAAAAAAAAAAAATAGTTTACTTTCTGCTTTAATACATATCCCAAAAAAACAAAACAAAAAAATGCAATAGGTGTATATCGATTGGTTTGCGCACAGTTATAGCGTCTACAAACCATGGGATAGATTTAGGGACTTATTTTTTATTGTTTTTACTGGTAATCTGCAATTTTTAACAGAACTGCGACACTGCGGTGGACAAATCTGACCCCAAATGACACTTCTTGGGGACCAGTGACATTATTACATTGATCAGTGCTATAAAAATGCACTGATCAAATGTAAAAATGACACTGGCAGGGAAGGGGTTAACACTAGGGGTAATCAAGGGGTTAAGTGTGTTCCCTGGGTGTGTTCTAACTGTAGGGGGGGCTACCAGGGACATAACAGATCGCTGTTCCCAATCACTGGGAACAGAAGATCTCTGACTAGTTGTCTGGCAGAATGAGAAATCGCCTTGTTTACCCAGTTCTGCCTTTGAACACCGCAATCGCGGGTCGCCGGCGGACAAAGAGTCCACCGGACCCGTGGGCAAGCTCCAGCGGTGCACCCGCTATCTTCTGTGCATAGACCGATGTACACCTATGGCGGTTTGCGCAGGAGAGCCAACCTGCCGCAGTACAATGATGGTGGCTGATCGGCAAACAGTTAAACATTCACCTGAGGAACCACACCAAATTCAGGGAGTTCCTTGAATCTGTATTTGGGAGGTTTCCACCTCAGTTGGTTCTAAAGAAGAACTATGGCCCTCCATTAAAAAATATGTGCTGCAGCACTTAAATATACAGGCATCTGCCCTGGTTTATTTTTTGTACCTCTGCAAGGTCCTATATCTGTTGAGCCTGCCAGTGAAGTCCACCTAAGGCAATTTCCTATGATGGAGTTGCAGTCTCATATAGGCTGTAACTGCTTGCACTTTAGTGGGATTAAAAAAAAATATATATATATAAAATATATATTTTTTTTTAAACGGAAGAAGTTGTAGGGGCATGGCATAGCATTTTTGGTGGTTATGACTAAGGCCTTATAGGCTGAAATGCGTCAACTGACAATCTGCGTTTGTCCACTGTGGCTTTTCAATAAAATTGAAGAAATGTTATGAGCAACAACCGAAGTACGGATCATTTTTTCCACATAGCATTTTTACTGCCGATTCACTAGCCACATCTAGTTCCACCGACCGCTTTCTGGATTGGCAGCACTGCCTTTGTTGCTTCTTTTGTGAGCTCTTAGAAGGGAGCATGTGAGACACAAAATGGAGGATATGGCTCAATCAGGGATGGTAAAATAAGTTGTTTTGGCTACTTTAACCACTTGGCCACCGCCCACCCCCAATGTACTGCAGGTGAGCAGCTGCTGTAGGCAAAGTGGCGACCCTCACGTCGCTGCCCACTTCCAGGTTCAGGGCGCACCCATGTGTGCCCCCCGCCAGGCACACAGCATTAAATGCAGCAGGATCCTGTCAGCAAGTTTCAGCCAATGAATCATGGCTGGGACTTGCTGATCGCAAGTCCAGAGCTCGGGGTTAGGCTCGATTCACATCTATGCATGCTGCTTTTGAGTGTTTCTACAGTGCTTTTTGTGGTGCTTTCTGCGTTTTTTGGACATGTGTTTTTACCGCAATTTGCGTTTTTGTTTTTTACACTGTATATAGCTGGTTGCTAAGGAAGGGACCGGGAAGCCAGCCGCCGCCTCCTTAAAAAACAATGAGTCATCAGCTGTCAGCAGGCTTCCCTGCTATATGTAAAAAACACAAGCATGGGGTCCCCCCCAGGTCCATACCAGGCCCTTGGGTTTAGTATGGATTTGGAGCGGACCCCCCCCCCCAATGCATACCAGACCCTTATCCGAGCATGCAGCCCGGCAGGTCAGGAGCGAGCACGCCCCCCTCTTCCGGAACCATACCAGGCCACATGCCCTCAACATGGGGGGGGGTGCACCCCAAATGCACCTTGCCCCCATGGACAACCCTAGCCCGGTGCTTGTCGGGGTCTGCGGGTGGGGGGCTTATAATCTGGAAGCCCCATTTAACAAGGGAGCCCCCATATCCCAGCCCCCCCCATGTGAATGAGTAGGGGGTACCCCTACCCATTCACACACACAAAAAAAAAAGTAGTGTAGTGTTAAAAAATACAGTAGACAGTCTTATATTATTATTCAAGTCTTATTGTCTTATTAAATATATCTTCTTCCCCACTTCTTCCTCCAATCTGTCTCCATCTTCATCCTCTGGGCTTCTTCTCCAGCTTCTTCCACTCTTCTTCTTTGTCCGGTGTTCTATCTCTGCCGCTGCCAACCCTCCTCCGATGCTGCTTCCTGCTGATCTGTCTGCGCCGATGTCAAGCATGTCTTAGATAACGATGGGGGCATGGCCAGATGATGTCATCCGGAGGCCTGCCCCCTTGTGACATAGCCTGAGCATGATGGGTCTGTGACGTCACAAGGGGCAGGGCCTCCGGATGGCGTCATCTAATGGCCACGACCCATCGTTATCCAAGACATGCTTGACATCGACACAGACAGATCAGCAGGACGCAGCACCAGAGGAGGGTCGTCGCGGCAGAAGTAGAAGAACACTGGATAAATAAGACAGGAGAACGAAGAAGAGTGGAAGAAGTGGGAGAAGGAGAAGCCCGGAGGATGAAGATGGAGGAAGACCGGAGGAAGAAGATATTTTTAATAAAAGACTTGTCAAAAACTATCTACTGTATTTAACACTACACTATTTTTTTTGGTGAATGGGTAGGGGTACAATGTACCCAATACCCATTCACATGGGGGGGGGCGGGATTTGGGGGCCCCCTTGTTAAAGGGGGCTTCCAGATTCCGATAAGTCCCCCGCCGGCAGACCCCAACAACCACCGGGCTAGGGTTGTCGGGAGGAGGCCCTTGTCCCCATCAACATGGGGGCAAGGTGCAGAGCCCCCCTGCTCCAAAGCACCCCCCCCATGTTGAGGGCATGTGGCCTGGTATGGTTCAGGAGGGGGCGCTCGCTGGTCCCCTCCCTTTCCTGACCTGCCGGGCAGCATGCTCGGATAAGGGTCTGGTATGGATTTTGGGGGGGGACCCCAACGCCTTTTTTTTTTATGTTGACATGGGGGTCCCCTCCGAATCCATACTAGACCCAAGGGCCTGTTATGGGCCTGGGGGGGTTTACCCTCATCAGTTTTTTTTTTTCACAATTTATTTTAGCCGCCAATTTTTTTTTTGTTTTCATTCAGCGGGGAAGCCCGCTGACAGCTGATGATTCATCCCGGCCCCTTCCTCAGCAACCAGCTATATAGTGTAAAAAAAATACAATACAATAAAATAAATAGATGAAAACGCAAATCGCGGCAAAAACGCAGTACTTGCGCTTTTGAAGCGGGTACATTGAAGTCTATTACATGCAAAACGCTAATTTTGCGGGAGAAAAAAAGTCCCTGACCCTTTCCAAAAAACGTAGAGGCACAAATATTGCATTGATGTGAACATGTTCCATAGGAACCCATGTTAAAAAAAATTTCCCTGCATTTCTGCAAAATGCATCAAAAACGCATTAGTGTGAATAGAGCCTTAGGCTGGATTCACACCTATGCATTTTAAGTGCTTTGTGCATTTTGCACTACAGTCCATTTAACATGGTTTCCTATGGAACACGTTCTGTAGTGCAAACCTGCAAAATGCAAAAAGCACTAAAAATGCATAGGTGTGAATCCAGCCTTAGTAAAACACAGGGCTCTTTATAGAGGGATGCAGATTTTTAACAAAAAGCAGCACATTTTACACATAGTTAGGCACATATTTAACCTCTTGATCGCCCTAGATGTTATCGCCCTAGATGTTAACCCCCTCTCCATCCAGTGACATTAGTACAGGGACAGTGTATAGCAGTGGTCATCAACCCTGTCCTCAGGGCCCACTAAAAGGCCAGATTTTAAATATTACCTTGGGGAGATGCAAACTAGAATACTGAAATGACTGAGCAGTAAATTATATCACCTGTGATGCATTTCAGTTATCTTGCAAACCTGGCCTGTTAGTGGGCCCCGAGGGCAGGGTTGATGACCACTGCATACCTCCCAACATTTTGAGATGGGAATGAGGGACACCTACTAATAAACGTATGTAGGCATAGGACACGCCCCCTGTCAAACCCCCTTAAAAGGATAATTAAACCAAAAAAAAAAAAAAGTTAAATAAATCCACAAGGATTTCCTTCAAAATCTACAAACGCAGCAATTTAGAAATTGGATGAAAGGTTTAGCACTGGGAAACACATTTTGAAAGTTAAAAAGTGCATTTTATATACAACTATATAGATCAGACCAAAATAAGGGACAAATGAGGGGGAAGAGGGACATTGCTCCAAATCAAGGACCGTTGGGAGCTATGCCACTGGTGTATAGTATAATCTCAATAGACACTGTATTAATGTCACTGGTGATGTCAGTCAGTCCCCCCCTCAGCACTATCACAGTCCCACTATAAGGAGAGGAGAGAGAGCTGTGGAGGTCTGGTGAGAAGCGCTCGGGAGGCCTGGACCTCCGCGCACGTGTGGACTCCTGCTCCCCTATACCTATGACAGCATGTTGTGTCCCCAGCACAGGTGCAAGCTGCTCCTGGAGCCAGCCTGCGCTCTTGGCCACAGCTTCTTCCCATAAGCGCTGGAGGAGCCACTCCACGTCTGCCATCATTATTACTTCCCTGATTCTGCCTAGGCTCTCTCTCTGTGCTGTTGGTCTCTCTCCATGCTCACCCCCCCCCCACGCTCTGCTAATCTCTCTCCTCCTCTCTGCTGGTGACGCTGGGGAGGGGCCAGGCTCTTTTAACACCCCTGGACCCCTCCTCACCACCAATCCTAACTCTCTCTCATTTCTCCCACTGCTTCCCGTGTCATGCCAGCCCTCCTCTATCCCTTTTTTCCCCGCTTCAGACTTCTCTATATTGAGTTGGCCCACCCTTTGCAGCTATAACAGCTTCAACTCTTCTGGGAAGGTTGTCCACAAGTTTTAGGAGTGTGTCTATGGGAATGTTTGACCATTCTTCACAAGACAGGATCCGTGGACATACTCCCTCAGACAGCTCGCAGAGGAACCATGGGTTGTGGCTTCAGCATTCCTGGCACTCAGGTTGACCAGCAGCCTCCTCCCCACCTAGACCTCCCTCTGACGTAGGCTGGACCGGGAGCTCATGTGCTCTTCAGATATAAATACAGGTACCAAGCATTCCTTGGGGCACATCCCCTTCTAATTGGCCAGGGCTGTATGGACATCCATGCTCTCATCTGCAAGCTTTCCACCCACTGTCCACTATGTCTCATTACTATTGGACCAGTGTGACATATCCAAAACAGCATGAGCAGCACCAGAGCACACTGAGCAGACCATCAAACAATCACAGCCTCTGTTACACAGCACATAGAATTTGCCTAGCTGTCTCCCTGTTAAGCAGAGAAACCAAAAACTATCTACACTTACACGAGCATCTACCTAGGGGGGCGCTTCATCATAAACTCAAAAGTCCCGGTTTGACTTGAACGCTACCCCTGTACCTTTATAACAGAAAAGTAAGCATTGGTCCTGCCAAATATCGAATACATGTGCTGCCTATGCAGTGCCAAAGTGTTATTAACCCTGTCTGAGTTCTTTCCTGTCCTGTAAAAACACCTTCCCCTTAGATTATTGAAAAAAAGACAAATCATGGCTAAGTGCATGGATTGCAGAGATGTACTGCATATTCCCTACCCCCACATCTTTATTCTTGCCCAGACTAAAACACTTATTGATTCAGAAATGTGACAATTTCTGAGTAACCACAATTTTTCAAATTTTCCAGAACATGTGCATGCACTTAACTCCGTTTAAAGTGGTTGTAAACCCGGTTACACCACTTGTACCTACAGGTAAGCCTATAGTAAGGGTTAACTGTAGGTACTGTAAATATCTTCTAAACTTGCAGTTCAGGAGATATTTCACTCTATACGCTTTTGCTGACGTCATCGGCGCATGCGCACTGAAGAAGGGGCCTGCTGGTGCCGTTTGTTTCGGGCTCATGCGATTGCTGGTGGCGAACCTGGAAGCAACTCTGGTGAAAGGTGTCAGCTGTGTACTCTATGTGCCGGCGCCGATTCAGGGCAACGTTCTAAGGTACGCATTTCCCAATGAGCTAGTATGCGATGCATACTAGTTCATAATGTCTTTGTCTTACAGGTTTTTAATTTACTTTAATTTTTTTTGAGGTTTACAACCTCTAATAATTTTGATGATCTGGATATGTGTGTGTGTATATCCGGGTTACAAACAAGTTAGGGACTGAAGGTTTGTTCTTAAGTTGAATCTGTTTGCAAGTCAGAACAGGTACATTTTTTAAGTGTAGCTCCAGCCAAAAAAACTATTTTTAAGCTTTTTGGATAGCATAGGGAAGAGATATCACCCCTGTAACATTTGTTTTGCTGTCTGTGCCCCTGTTCAGAAGATTTCACCTCACTTTCTGTCCCAATGACAATTGGATTTTGAAAATTTTGGGTTGTTGTGGAAACAAGCCTTGGTGGTAAAGCATCAGTGGTACCTTTCCCCCATAATAGCTCTTACAGGAGAGAATTTCCCTTCCTAGGGGTAGATTTCCTCTCACTTCCTGTTGTCTCCCTCCGTTTGTAAGTCGGATGTTTGTAACTTACACACACACATACATATATATATATATATATATATATATATATATATATATATATATATATATATATATATATATATGTGTGTGTGTGTGTGTGTGTGTGTGTGTGTGTGTGTGTGTGTGTGTGTGTGTGTGTGTGTGTGTGTGTGTGTGTGTGTGTGTGTGTGTGTGTGTGTGTGTGTATATATATATATATATATATATATATATATATATATATATATATATATATATATATATATATATATATATATATATATATATATATACACACACACACACATAATATATATATATATACATACACATACATACACACACACACACATACATATACACACATACATACATACACATACACTAAATTCTATTAATAGCTAGAATGTTATAATTTTCACTCTACTCTGAGCTCCTGGGAGACCCCGGTATATTTGTTCTGTTGGTTTGGGAGATTAGAATATAAATATTTTTCCAAAATATATTTCCAGGTTACACCCTATAATATAAATGTTTAAAACATACAAGTATATAGTATGCCGATATATTTAACATATGGGAACCAAGAGGCATACATTTTAGTGATTTCTCAAGACATTCCAGCCTACTGATAATAATAACCTTATAGCTTTCTATAGGGGGTTCTAATTTTTTCTCCTTTGATGAAGGTATATTTAGTGGAGTACTTTTTGCAGCTCCCATTTCCAAGCACCATATTGTTATCTGTCTGACTGTCAATCAGGACAGGTAAGGCCCAATAATGGAGGATCACAAATGGGATACCTGCCCACTATATAGTATAATTAATAATTTCTATGCCCATGCCAGATATTAGGAGCATAGGGCTTATTCTGGGAGGATAGGCACTACACATTTAGTGGGTGCATAAGCTTGTAATTACATCAACAATTTTATTTTAGTTTCATTATATATTTTATATTTAAATTATTTCTCACATTGGGAATTCAAGGGGTAAAGAGTTTAGTGACATTTATGACATGTTTGTCCACCCCCAATATTAGTAGCATTTTTCTATTTTTCAGTAGTGGATTTCCACCTCTCCTTGGTGGAGTCACATATAGTGAGGTAGTATGTACAGTTCCCATTTTTTATTGCTACACTAGTATCCGTTTAATTGTAAGTCGAGTTTGGTATGGTCTGGCAATGAAAGACTGTAAATTAGTTATTTGTCCACTATTTGGAACAATTAACTATTTCTATGCCCATACTTGATGACAAGTACTAGGTTTATTGTGGGTGGACAGGCATTGGACACCTAGCGGGTGCATTAGTTCCGAATTGCACCAACAAGCCCAATAGGATTTTTTAGATTGATCTGCTAAGGTTTATCTGATGCGATAGTACCACTTTTTTAGTTAATGTGAGTAAAGTCCGTGCAAATGGCTGATTATTATAGAATTTTTAACCTTTCATATGGACCAACTTGGCAAATTACAATGCTTTTTAACTTTAGTTGGGGTTAAAGTCAGGCAACTGAATATCAGCCTTTTTTCAGCATTATAGGGCATACGCCCTTTTCTAAAATGGCTGACGGAGGGGCACCAGGAGTTCAGAACTGGGCGTTCCATTTGTTGTACAGTGTACTTATGGCGGTGAGTCAGCACGCCGCCCGTACCCCTGGAAGACGTCATCTGTGACGAAACGGCATAGGGAGGAGCGGCGTGCTGACGTCATCACATACTGCGCTGGACCCGGAAGATACGGGCAGCATACGAGAGCTGGCCGGCTCATGTCTTTGATTTTATCCATTGCTGAAAACTATCTGCATAATTGTAAGTGCAATATTTAAATTTAATAAACCTTTTAAAAATGTAATACACTATGGAAGCTTTATATCATTTCACGGCTTATGATTGATTGCTTGCCATATGAGATGACATCCCATGCTGACACCGTGGGGAATCCTCTTAGCGTTGACAGCCACCGCAAGACCCGGGGCTGGGTTAGAAGCCTAAGGCACGTTAGATCTCCGTAAAAAGATCTAGGGAGCTGGTAAGCGGCATTTCTCGTGGTGGAGGCACTTGTCTATGTGATACTGTATATATGCACATATGTACTGTATATCTACACAACTTGCAAAAGGTTTTTGTAGAGGATTTCAAATCAATTTATAGTGCAGCTTATTATTTGGTATGTTATTTTGAATGCGTGTGTCTTACATTTGTTAGTTGCAGCTTGTTCACAGTATTTAAGTTGAATCATATATTATTACTTTTGGGATAGCGCAGTAAAAACATTTTTGGAGTTTTACTTTTACAAACATGTACGTGAGTTGTGTATATATTATATATATATATACACACACACACACACACACACACACACACACACACACACACACACACACACACACACACACACACACACACACGTTTGTAAATATTTTATTCTATCTTTTCAAGTGACTACACTGAAGAAATGACACTTTGCTACAATGTAAAGTAGTGTGTAAAGCTTGTATAACAGTGTAAATTTGCTGTCCCCTCAAAATAACTCACACAGCCATTAATGTCTAAACCGCTGGCAACAAAAGTGATTACGCCACTAAGTGAAAATGTCCAAATGGGTCAAGTGTCAATATTTTGTGTGGCCACCATTATTTTCCAGCACTGCCTTAACCCTCTTGGGCATGGAGTTCACCAGAGCTTCACAGGTTGTCACTGGGGTCCTCTTCCACTGCTCCATGACGATATCATGGAGCTTCTGGATGTTGGAGACCTTGCGCTCCTCCACCTTCCATTGGAGGGTGCCCCACAGATGCTCAATAGGGTTTAGGTCTGGAGACATGTTTGACCAGTCCATCACCTTTACCCTCAGCCTTTTTAGCAAGGCAGTGGTTGTCTTGGAGGTCTGTTTGAGGTCGTTATGTTGGAATACTGCCCGCAGCCCCAGTCTCTGAAGGGAGGGGGATCGTGCTTTGCTTCAGTATGTCACAGTACATGTTGGCATTCATGGTTCCCTCAATGAACTGTAGCTCCCCAGTGCCTGCAGTACTCATCCAGCCCCAGACCATGACACTCCCACCACCATGCTTGACTGTAGACAAGACACACTTGTCTTTGTACTCCTCACCTGGTTGCCGCGACACACGCTTTACACCATCTGAACCAAATATGTTTATCTTGGTCCCATCAGACCACAGGACATGGTTTCAGTAAACCATGTCCTTAGTCTGCTTGTCTTCAGCAAACTGTTTGCAGGCTTTCTTGTGCATCATCTTTAGAAGAGGCTTCCTTCTGGAATGACAGCCATGCAGACCAATGTGATGCAGTGTGTGGCGTATGGTCTGAGCACTGACAGGCTGACCCCACCCCTTCAACTTCTGCAGCAATGCTGGCAGCACTCATATGTCTTTTTCCCAAAGACAATCTCTGGATATGATGCTGAGCATCTGCACTCAACTTCTTCGGTCGACCATGGTGAGGCCTGTTCTGAGTGGAACCTGTCCTGTTAAACCGCTGTATGGTCTTGGCCACCATGCTGCAGCTCAGTTTCAGGGTCTTGGCAATTTTCCTATAGCATAGGCCTTCTTTATGTAGAGCAACAAGTCTCGTTTTCAGAGCCTGTATATATATCCACTAGTTACTAACATCCACCAAATCACCCTGCTGCCAGACCCCCATCTATCACCTGAGACAATGAGCAGTCATTTGCGTACTTTTGTTGCGTTTATTGCGGGATACAAATTGGTTAGGGTAAAGGAAGATATTGGATGCCCATAGCACTTCTTGAATTGTCATCACACTTGTAGAACATTGATTAGCAGCTTTAGCCCTGAAAATGATGCACTTCTAACATTCACAGTCTATTTCCCTGCATATCTCCAATGCAGACTATTACTCTTCTTATTCTGCACTCATTCCTGCAGATTATCACTCCTCTAGATTCCTCTCTTGTACAAACCCTCTACTGCAAAACTGTTAGATTCCGGTTGCTTCATTTCCAGTAATACAAAAAAGGGACCGCTCTGAATAATCCCAGTTTGCTGGCTGGACTTGAAGGGTGTTGCTTCAACAAATCAATAAGCCAGAGGCATGCAATTACCTCTCCCCAGTGGCTCAGTGAATTTGGTAGCTACACAGTCTCTTGGAAGGTATTACCGGAGTGCTTTACCAGGCCAGAGATACTCGGTACCTCTCCCCGACGGCTTAACACACGGTAATAGGCGGACTACTGTTCCCAGCCAGGCCATAACTGCAAACGATGCGTTCCCCCGCCACAGCAGTGTAATGTCCTCGCTCACCAAATGCAGGTGTGAAAAAGTTGTTGCATCTTTCCCAAAAAGACTCACGGCTGTATTAGATCAAAAGGGTGCTTCTAATAAATACTGAGCAAAGGGTCTGAATACTGATAGTTTAGTTTTTCTTTTTTAATAAATCTGCAAAAATGTCA
Source organism: Lithobates clamitans (assembly GCA_037952925.1). Lineage (NCBI taxonomy): Eukaryota > Metazoa > Chordata > Amphibia > Anura > Ranidae > Lithobates > Lithobates clamitans. The sequence continues at coordinate 8,235,527 of JBBGZY010000300.1, forward strand.
ACAATTCTGTGTTTTTCTGTCAATATGGGGTGCTGTGTGTACATTAATGAGGAAAAAAGTGAACTTAAATGATTTTAGCAAATGGCTGCAATATAACAAAGAGTGAAAAATTTAAGGGGGTCTGAATACTTTCCGTCTCCACTGTATGTATTGTATGGCCCCCATAAGACTTGTCTCCTGGAATTTCAGGGGTCTTAATGATAAAATTAAGTGCTCCCTGGTTATGTCATTTTTCAAACAGCATAACCCCCACATATGCATCTTGCAGGAGACCCACTTGGTGGGTAGCAAGATAATGAGCCTTAAAAAACAATGGGTGAGACGTTACTATCACGCTACCTACTCTGGTTATGCCAGGGAAGTTAGTATCTTGATGCACAAATCCCTGGCCTACAAACTCCTAGATGTTAAACTTGACCCGGAGGGCAGGTATGTGCTGCTACATGTTATAATTGATGCACTTGAACTGTTGATCGTGGGAATATGTATACCCCCACCTGCCACTGTTTCACTGCTGAAATGCTTGGTCCCCAGTCTCTAGATAAGCTGGCCTCCGGCACCGCCGCGGACTCTGCTCTGTCCAAATGGGCATCCTTGCATGGTCTGACGGATGTCTGGAGATAGAAGCACCCCGATGAGTGCGCTTTTACCTGCCATTCAGCTTCATACCATACTCTCTCACAGATGGATCGGATTTATGCTAGTAGTTGGCTCACGCCGAAGGTTAGAGGTCAAGATCCTCCCAAGAGGTATCTCAGATCATGCTCCCCTGCTTTGCTGCCTCCAAACATTAACTCCACCCTCCGAGAGACTATGGCGGCTTTCTTTCTACTGGATCTCTGACCCTACAATAGAATATGACATAGCTAAAACATATCTCTGAATTTTGGCTGCTGAATAACCGCTCAGCTTCCTCTGAAGCAGTATGGGATGCCTTCAAGGCATATATTCGGGGTTACTACCAGTCCTCCATCTCTAGAGCCAGCCGCAATGCAGCCGTAAATATTGAGGAGGCTGAGACTAAGGCACACACCTTGGAAGTCTCAATACGTCCTCTCTAAAAACCTGATTACTTGTCTAGATATGCAGGCAGCTTATCGTGAGGTAGTTCTCCTAGAGGTGACAAAGGCCGATGCCTCTTACGGAGAAACGCCAGCGTAGGGTGGAGCTATGAAGCCTGACGTCACCACACAATAGCAGTCTAGCCTCAGCAAAGAGTACTGCTCCAGCATCCGTTTTTTTTTTTTTATTATTCTTTGCCAATGTTTTTGATGCCGCCTGTGGTTTTTTTAATAAAAGAAGTTTTTATCTTACTACACCATGAAGGCTTTTCTGTTCTTCTAATCCCCTCTTATACAAGCGGAACCGAAGCTGGCCGGCTACCTTGTTTTCACACTGTATGTGAAGGATTGCGGTCTGTGCAAACAGATCAGCTGCTCCTCCGATCAGCTGTTCCAGCTTTGATCAGCTGTTTTACTCCGCGGAACATCACCGTCTTGATGCCAGTGGAAGTCAACATGCAGATGGATATCTGAATTAGGAGGACCCCCTCAGCTGTTCCTGTCTGTAGGATCCACTAAATCTGAGCCTGTAAGACCCCCGTAATAGGGGTCACACACTAGAGGCCCCCAAATCTAAACAAATATTTGTATTCTACGCAGCTTTCTATGCTAGGAAAGCAATCCTTCTACTACAATGGAACAAGCCCCTTCCCCCTCGGTCCAACAATGGCAAACTCTGATAGACCTAGCACTGCCTCTGTGCAAGCTGACCTATATGGGATAAAATTGCCCAAAAAAGTTTGATAAACTATGGGTGGCATTGTTTTGTGAGCGGCGGCTATCTCTGGATTAGGGCTCAGAATGCAGCATTATAGATGATCTACGTACATATGTAGAAATGTGCAGTGTTCAAAGATGGTAATTTTCCAATGAATGGAAGTGGAACACACCTTCCTTCCCTGTGTTTCCCTTTCATGTGTGGTCTCATTAATTTAGGTAATATTAAGGGGTAGGGTGAGTATGAATGGTCGGGCAGACATCAAAGAAGGTTGGGGACATCTGATCTACACTGGTCAAGAAAAAAATATTGTTTTTTTTTCAAAATTGTCACGCTTTTTTTGTTTATAGCACAAAAAATAAAAAAAAACGCAGGTGATCAAATACCACCAAAAGAAAGCTTGATTTGTGGGAAATAAAGGACATCAATTTAATTTGAGTACAGCAATTGTCAGTTAAAGTAATGCAGTGACATATCGCAAAAAATGGCCTGGTCATTAAGAGGGTAAAAGTTTCCAGGGCTGAAGTGGTTAAACCGTGAAGTACAAGCAACAATTAATTTAAAAAACAACGTGTAAGTGTCTTTCCTTTTACACGTTAATAACTACATTTTAAAATAAGTCATTTAATAAAACTAGCATAATATCAAAAACAGCTGATAGAAAAATCTGCCATTGTTATGCCATTCTGAGAATCGTATCAGTGGCTCAGCTAGACCACAGCTGTTGCTCATTATCAGACACAGATGAAAAGGAACACGATTAAATGTATAACACACATACAAAACATCCTGAAATGTCAATCATTTCGTTAATTTAAACACATATGTAAAATTGTGTAATTTCTCTAATAATCTGGAAAAACAAAAAAAACAAAAAACACAAGACTTTTTAAAAGAAACTGTCAAAATAAACCATATTTTATTAAAAACACAAACATGCATTGATCGCCTTCTCACTGCCTGTTTTAAATCTCTTGAACCTCTCCATTGGCGTGCCACAACCATATGAATTGCATGTGATTGCGGGGTGCTTGCAGAGTGATGGGGGTTTTATTTTTGCCATGGCCGCAAAGCATCGCAGCATGTGTACACCCCGCGGGAGCTGCCTCTGTAGCTAAACGGGCAGTGGCTGGGGGGCTGTAAGAGCCTGGCTCAGCCACTGCCCCCCCCCCCCGCCCTAACCGCTAGTTTGAACAAGCCGTTAAAGTGGTTGTAAAGGCAGAATGTTTATCTTCATGCATTCTTTGCATGAAGATAAAAAGCCTTCATTGTGCAGCAACCCCGCTAACACTTACCTGAGGTCCCTCTCTGTCCAGCGATATCCACAAGTGTCAGCCATTCGAAATTCTCTCTCCTGATTGGCTGAGACAAAGCAGCAGCGCCATTGGCGGCTGCTGCTGCTGTCATGGTCAGTCAGCCAATCAGGGGAGATAGGCGGCGGGGCTCCGTGTCTGAATGAACACAGGGAGCTATGACTCGACTCGCGTGCCCCCCCATAGCAGGCTGCTTGCTGGGGGGGCACTGAAAAGGAGGGAGGGGCCAGGATCACAGAAGAGGTACCCAAGAGGAGGATCTGGGCTGCTCTGTGCAAATCCACTGCAACAGAGGAGGTAAGTATAAATGTTTTTTTTTTTTCCTATAAAAATAACAAAGACAAGACTTTACAATCACTTTAATGTGTAAAGAGAACAATCCAGCTGAACTGTGTAAACCAGTAAATACAAGGCTAGGTGATATAAAGAGATAGATGTATAAATATATACACTATATTACCAAAAGTATTGGGACACCTGCCTTTACATGAACTTTAATGGCATCCCAGTCTTAGTCCATAGGGTTCAATATTGAGTTGGCCCCCCCCTTTGCAGCTATAACAGCATCAACTCTTCTGGGAAGGCTATCCACAAAGTTTAGGAGCGTGTCTATGGGAATGTTTGACCATTCTTCCAGAAGCGCATATGTGAGGTCAAGCACTGATGTGGACGAGATGGCCTGGCTCGCAGTCTACGCACCAAATTCATTCCAAACATTTGACTGGCCTGCACAGAGTCCTGATCTCAACCCGATGGCACTACTTCATCCCAAAGGTGTTCTATCGGGTTGAGGTCAGGACTCTGCAGGCCAGTCAAATGTTTGGGATGAATTAGTGCGTAGACTGCGAGCCAGGCCATCTCATCCACATCAGTGCTTGACCTCACAAATGCGCTTCTGGAAGAATGGTCAAACATTCCCATAGACACGCTCCTAAACCTTGTGGACAGCCTTCCCAGAAGAGTTGAAGCTGTTATAGCTGCAAAGGGTGGACCAACTCAATATTGAACCCTATGGACTAAGACTGGGATGCCATTAAAGTTCATGTGCATGTTAAGGCAGAAGAGTTGAAGGTGCAAACTCAATATTTAACCTTACGGACTAAGACGCCATTAACGTTCATGTGCGTGTAAAGGCAGGCGTCCCAATACTTTTGGTAACACACGCACTTTTTTAAATTCATTATTTACATATTTTACCTCCTTCATAAGAAAGCTTTAGCTTGCTCTTAACACTTCTGTTCCCCACCACTGACAGTTCTATTTCTTCGTGGGGCATGTCAGCAATGGTCTCTATGAAGATCTTTTCCAGTTCTTGTGCCATTAGCACAATATCATCTCCTGGCTGAAAGACACAACATAGTCTGCCATGAATGAATAGCACAAACAACAAATGTGATATTTCAAAAGGGAAATGTCATCATGTTCTTCCATTTTCCAGAAAACATTTAAAATAAGTTTGCCTTTGATGTTTTCAACCAAGCTAGAAATTGCTATTGAACAAGAGAGACTTAGTTTCTGCCAAATGATAGCACATTTCTTCTCTGTAACTAAACATTACTGTGTTGGAACACTCCAAGTTTAGTGACACAACTAAGAGGAGGCTTTAATAATAGTGACAGATCCAAGGGGCTGATGATTGCAAATTACTGGCACAGACAAAATGTGTTTGTTCTTTTAGTTATGTATACAGAAGTGACAAAAACATTCTGGTATTCAAGAAACACAATACCAAAATAAAAAATGTATGGGTCCACCCTTACATATGAAAGATAAGAGTATTTTAGAGATTACACACACACACACATATATACATATACATACACACACACACACATACAGTGGGGACGGAAAGTATTCAGACCCCCTTAAATTTTTCATTTTTTGTTATATTGCAGCCATTTGCTGTTCAGTGATTGCAGTATTCTAGTCTCCATCTCCCCAAGGTAATACTTAAAATCTGGCCTGTTAGTGTGTCCTGAGGACTGGAGTTGAGAACCACTGTTCTACACCTTCATTTGAGTCCAGCTGTGTTTGATTATACTGAATGGACTTGATTAGGAAAGCCACACACCTGTCTATACAAAACCTTACAGCTCACAGTGCATGTCAGAGCAAATGAGAATCATGAGGTCAAAAGGAATTGCCTGAAGAGCTCAGAGACAGAATTGTGGCAAGGCACAGATCTGGCCAAGGTTACAAAAAAATTTCTGCTGCACTTAAGGTTCCTAAGAGCACAGTGGCCTCCATAATCCTTAAATGGAAGACATTTGGGATGACTAGAACCCTTCCTAGAGCTGGCCGTCTAGCCGAATTGAGCTTTCGGGGGAGAAGAGCCTTGGTGAGAGAGGTAAAGAAGAACCCAAAGATCACTGTGGCTGAGCTCCTGAGATTCAGTCGGGAGATGGGTGAAAGTTGTAGAAAGGGGCTTTATGGCAGATTGGCCCGACGGAAGCCTCCCCTCAGTGCAAGACACATGAAAGCCCGCATGGAGTTTGCAAAAAAAACACCTGAAGGACTCCAAGATGGTGAGAAATAAGATTCTCTGGTCTGATGAGACCAAGATAGAACTTTTTGACCCTAATTCTAAGCGGTATGTGTGGAGAAAACCAGGCACTGCTCATCACCTGTCCAATACAGTCCCAACAGTGATGGTGGTGGCAGTATCATGCTGTGGGGGTGTTTTTCAGCTGCAGGGACAGGACGACTGGTTGAAATCGAGGGAAAGATGAATGCGGCCAAGTACAGGGATATCCTGGACGAAAACCTTCTCCAGAGTGCTCAGAACCTCAGACTGGGCCAAAGGTTTGCCTTCCAACAAGGCAATGACCCTAAGCATACAGCTAAAATAACAAAGGAGTGGCTTCACAACAACTCCGTGACTGTTCTTGAATGGCCCAGCCAGAGCCCTGACTTAAACCAAATTGACCATCTCTGGAGAGACCTAAAAATGGCTGTCCACCAACCTTTACCATCCAGCCTGACAGAGCTGGAGAGGATCTGCAAGGAGGAATGGCAGAGGATCCCCAAATCCAAGTGTGAAAAACTTGTTGCATCTTTCCCAAAAAGACTCATGGCTGTATTAGATCAAAAGGGTGCTTCTACTAAATACTGAGCAAAGGGTCAGAATACTTAGGACCATGTGATATTTCAGTTTTTCTTTAATAAATCTGCAAAAATGTCAACATTTGTGTTTTTCTGTCAATATGGGGTGCTGTGTGTACATTAATGAGGGAAAAAAAAATAAAGTTACGCTTACCAGTAACGTCTTTTCCAGCAGTCTTTCAGGACAGCCACTATGAGAGATAGTCTCCTCCTCTTTCTCTAGGAAACACTGCGCCAGCCCATAAATTCTTACTTCCCCCTGCCGGACCTCAGTTTATTCCAAGATCACCTCCGTCCAGCTGGGGAGACACAAGAACACATTAATAACATACCATCACATATCATTATCATGCTGCGTTCTGGTCTTTTATAAGACACCCCAAACTTTCGGGTGGGTAACTAGGGCTGTCCTGAAAGGCTACTGGAAAAGACATTACCGGTAAGCGTAACTTTAATTTTCCCCTTTCGTCTTTCACGACAGCCACTATGAGAGGATGAACGAGCACTTACCAGTTAGGGTGGGACTACAGCTTGCAACACCTTTCGTCCAAAGTCTTGCTCACCTGCCGACACCAGGTCCACTCTGTAATGCTTTACAAACGTGGAATAGGTGGACCATGTTGCTGCCCTGCATATTTGTTCTGGTGTTGCTCCAGCTCTTTTTGCCTGAGAAGCTGCCATAGCTCTGGTAGTGTGCGCCTTTATACCCCTTGGGATTTCTTTCTCTACTACTGCAAAGGCCTGACCAATGGTTGCTCTGAGCCATCTGGCAATAGTGCG